>CM057823.1:73112923-73592923 GCA_030068075.1 Paguma larvata
AATACTACCCAGTATGACACCTGTATTTCTATTCTTTTTTTTTTTTTTAAACGTTTTTATTTATTTCTGAGAGACATAGAGACAGTGTGAGCAGGGGAAGGGCAGAGAGAGAGGGAGGCACAGAATCCAAAGCAGGCTCTAGGCTCTGATGAGCCATCAGCACAGAGCCCGACGTGAGGCTCGAACCCACAGACTGTGAGATCTGACCTGAGCCGAAGTCGGCCACTTAACCGACTGAGCCACCCAGGCGCCCTGTATTTCTATTCTTGACTTTGCCACTAACTCATTACGTGACAGTGAACAAATTAAACTAGCAAAATCTTAATTTCATGTGTATATGCTTATTCCAGACTGATTACCAGTGGAAAGAAGGCAGTAGTCCATTTGCATAGAGTGTGAAGTTTAAAGAAGGAGGAAGATATTAACACAAATATTACAAATATGGGGAATGTTAATATTAAAGTAAGTTCATTGGATGGTAAGATCCTAGTTAGCTCTAAGATTTTATTTTCCAAAAGTTTATTCAAAAATCAGAAAAGAACTATCTAGACCTTCATACGTTAATATCCATATCCACATATGCTATTTTTCTTTCCTTTATTTTTATTTAGAGAGAGAAAGAGCACAAGATGGGGAGAGGGGCAGAGGGAGAAAGAGAGAATCTTAAGCAGGTTCCATGCTCAGCTCAGAGCCCAAAACAGGGTGCTGTCCCACCACCCCGGGATCATGATCTGGGCTGAAATCAAGAGTTGGATGCTGAAACAACTGAACCATCCAGGCGCCCCTCCTGTATTTATTTTCTTATTTTTATTTTTATTTTTTGAACTCACCGCCCCAAGATCAAGAGTCATATACTCTACCAACTGAGCCATCCAGGTGCCCCACATATGCTGTATTGATAATAACTTTATATTATATTTATTAAATTTAATATTTAGTATTTATATAACAATTATGACAATTTGAATAATAGCTAACACTTTTCAAGCAATTAATCAAGCCAATTATTATGCTTTGTATTGTATAAGGATTATTTCACCTTATCTTAAAAACAGACAAGTGAGATAGTATTAATTGACCTTGTTTTACAAATGAAGAAACTGGAGCTTAAAATTTTGCCATGCAAACAAAATCAAAGGGCCAGTAATGGAGGGGTAACATTTGAACTTAGTCTGACTCAGAGTTCTACTATAACATACATCATGCAACCTCTTATGTTAGTAATTAGTATGAGTTGTTTTGAGTGCTTACACACTGGACAAATCCTTTACCAACATTTCGTTGGATCCTCACAATAACCTTGTGAAGGTGGATGCTGTTACTTTTGGCTTACCTTGGAATAAATGAAGGCTTAGAGATGTTCGTGATTTTTCAAGCAGTAAAGCCTCTTTTTACACCTTATAGCTTGCTGCTTTAGCTGTGCTCAGCAATGAAAAGTTATATCCATGTTTGACTTTTTGTTTCCAGAAATACAAGTGTATCACTCTTGTTCTTTTGAGAATTTTATTTTTTCCTTTTCCTAGTCTTTCTACCTAACTTTTACTTAATTTTTAAAGTTTTACTTACTTAGCTTGTTTCTAAACTTTTTATGCAAAAAAAACACCACCTATTATCATTTTTTAATGAGTACTGTTCTTAATTAGAAAATCAGTATATAAAATATATTAAAAGGATGCCATCTTAGTTGATAGCAGGAGCTCATTGGTTTCTTAGTATTGTTAAGGCATCTCACGATGTGAAAATCACTCCCCAGCCTACTTAAGGGAATAATCTCTAATGGCAGCTTGTTTGAATAAAATTGGAATGGAATCAAACCTCCTAATCTAGGACACTTTCTAGTATTTTTTCTTGCCCCTTATTGCTCTTACCATCTGATACTAGATTATTCTGCTTAAAAGTATAATGAATTTTTGGTAAATAATACATATTAATATTCAAATATTACTTATAGGTGAAAGTGAACCGATTGGACATGGATCAAAACCTTGCAACATGAACAGCTATAAATACTATTGGCATAATTTGAAGATACGTTCTATGTTATATATAATATTGCATTAATAGCTTCTGAATCATTAATATTTCTGGGTAATTGTATTGTTATATAAGGAAATACCTTAGTTTTTAGGAGGTGCATATAGTTAACAATGTAAGTATCATCCTATCTGTAACTCAAATGTATACACACAGTGGGGAAAGAGGGATTGAGAGGAAGCTTGATAAAGCAAATGTAGCAAAATGTCAAAAAGGTGGGAAGTTTAAGTAAAGATTGTTTAAGTTTTTTATTGTGTTTTTGGCAACTTTTCCATAGGCTTGTAACTTCTTGGAAAAATACTGAGAAAACACTGAAAGATTTCCTCTTGGGTTTGTTGTTGTTTGCATTGTTTCTCTCTAGATATGGATAATTGAACATTAAAGCTTTATGTTTGGGGCACCTGGGCGTCCAGTTGGTTAAGTGTCGGACTTCGGCTTAGGTTATGATCTCATGGTTCATGAATCTGTCATGAGCACTGTCAGCGTGGAACCTGCTTGGGATTCTCTCTCTCGCTCTCTCTCTCTGCCCCTCTCCCACTTGCACTGTATCCCAAAATAAATTTTAAAAAGTTAAAATAAGAAAAAAAGCTTGATGTTAAAATTTGTGGATAAACTATGATTTACTTGCTCTCCATATCAGAAATTTTAGTTGTATATTCAGAAATAGTAATTCCTTTACTTTAAACTTAAATAAATGCTTATCAAATTCTTCTTATGTCTTAAAACAATATTTAGGTTGATATCTCATGTGTTTTCCTTGAACATACCTGGCATAGTCTTATACACAGATATTTAGCACCGTACGTTATGGTAGAATACATCTGATCTATGCCTTTCCTCATTTTATGGATGAGGAAACAATTGTGGACAGATTAAATAATTTGTTGAAGATTGTACTGATCTCTGACAAAGATAAGACTCAAAATCTTACTCTCGTGTCTCCCATCTTGTTTGGAGTATGACTGACTGAATTACTTTCAGGAAATCATTCAGTTACTATCAGTCGTTCCAAGTATGTTTTCCTTCTTTCATCCTTACTTTTTTTCTTCCATTCTTCCTTTTATAGATGCATTTCTAATTAAGTTTTCAAAATAGATTAATTATGGAACTAACATTTATTAAATACCTGTTAGTGCCAGGAGGTATGCAAATTGCTGAGGATAAAACAATGGAAAAAACAGACATGGATATTGTCCTCTTAGAGCTTAAGTTCAACAGATTGTTCATTGGTTCATTGTGAGTGTAGCCTGGGACTTTCCCTCTTATTGTCTGGCTCTTATTTCTGGTATCATGCTAAAGCGATCCTATAGCATCTTTTTATTAGAATGTTACTTATCTCTCTGATTCCAGTTGAGAAGATAATTGGGAAAATCTCCAGAGAGGTATTTTTTTTTTAAGTAAGAGATATAACTCTCAAAAAATGATAATTTTAGAATAATAAAGTATTATGATATACTTAAAACTACTCCTAATTAAAATTTTGGAAGGGTTGGGGCAGAAATAGGGAGATGCTGGCAAAAGGGTACAAACTTTCAGGTCTGAGGCTGTAAATATGATCTGAGGGCCTAACATAAAACATGGTGACTATAGTTGGTACCACTGTATTATATAATTGAAATTTAGTAAGAGGGTAGAACTTAAATGCTCTCACACACATAGAATGGGGGAACAATGTGTATGTATACCAAATCACAGCATACACTTTAAATAACTTACAACTTTATTTTTCAGTTATACCTCGGTACAGCCAAAAATTTTAAAAATTACTTCTGAAATTATTTGTAAAAACACATCAGGAAACGATAAATGTACATTTTCTTCATTTTTTAAATTTACATTCCTGAGGTTTATAGTATATTAGTAAGCATGCATTTTCTGCAAAAGCAGCATGCATTTTAGTCAGCAGAGGATGTATTCAATTGGAAAAGAGATAGAAACTTCATTGCCCATGTGGATCCTCTTGTTGATGTTTGCTACAAATGTTTTGGATTCTATAGTCCAGTGATAGACAGTTCTGTCTATTAGAGTACCATGGAGCATTTCAAAAAAATACATCTAGTCCCCTGCTTCTTTCAGAGGTTCTGATTTAATTGGTCGGAGTAGGGCTTGGGCATTTATTTAAAAGTAGCCTTACACTTTATCCTGATGTTGCCAACGGTAAAAATAATTTTATCTAACAGCCAAGGGGAGGGGTGCTCCAATTCCTTTTCCCTAAATGCAGTGAACCTTCCTAGAACTTGATGTTATAAGGGTATTAAAATAATTGTATATTTTTCAGATTTTCCAGAAATTTTATACTCTCTTCATATCTCCAACTTTTCCACCATCTAGTATACTTTACATACGACTAATTTTCCTGTATACTTTTTTCAGATCTCTGTGCTAATCTACAATTTATAGTAGTTCTCTGTTGTCAGTGGGCTGTGCTCAGGCAATCATTTAGGGCCCTGCTTTCACCCATGTTGATTTACTCTCCTACCTAATATGAAGGCCCAAACCTCGCCTTTCTTACTGTCTGTTCCTCTCTGTTTTTGTCTTTCTCTTCTTTTTTTCTTGAGGACTTAAGCCTCCATAATAGGACAGAATTTCTTTTATATATTTTTAAAAAGTTCTTTGGTTTTCTCTTATAAAGTAAGGATACTCCTGGTCTTACATGTCTCTTTGGGCTATTTTTATAATAAATGTGTAAAATAAGAGATTTTATGTACTTGTGTTGGCACCTAAATGACTTTTTAAATGAGTTAACCACCTGAGGAATATAAATTGTTATTAAATATTAATGCTACTACTGCTACAAATTATTATTACTTTCAGAACCAAATTTAATACTTGGCAATATTCAGTTTTTATTCTCTAATTCTATAATGAATTTATTTTGGTTATATTTAAAATGCTGAAGAACACTTTGTAAGAAAAAAAGATCCCTGAACGAAGATGTTCCAAAGTATATACACTCTTAAATCTTAGGTACTTGTGAAAAGTAAAGACATTAATATGTGGAAAGACACAAAAGTGTCTGGCACATACTAAGTGCTGAGTAATTGTTAGCTATTTATTTGTACGAAAAGAAATACAGAAAGGGTAAACCAGGGAATGATTACCTGCAGCAGGTTAGTAAGAAAGGGATGGAAAGAATAAGGGAGTAGGAACAGAGTTAGGAGGAATGAAGAGGGACTGACATTTCTCTGACTGTAACTTCTTATATTGACTCCTACAGACCTACTAATCTTTTGCATACCAAAAACATATATATATATATGTATATAATTAAGCTAGCCATGATGTGGGAGGAATCCAAAATTTAATAGTGTTACAAATGAATAGCATGACCACACTAACGAGTGTGGAGAAATAGAAAAGAATGAACCTAAGTAAGTTTGTAAAATGCTACTGTGACTGTATCCAGTAAGGCTAAAGGCAAAAGGAATTGTACACAAATATTTTACTCTAGTTAGGAAATTTGTTGGTCTTAGCAGTATCAAAACTCCTTTTGTGTATACTAGGATTCATCAAATAAATATGTTTTAGATAATGAGAGAAAAATCTCTTACCATTAGAGAAAAGAGTTTCAAAGATGGAAAGGGGAAAGTCTAGAATCTATCCTGTGGTAATGATCGAATCAGAGGTATCAATATGAACTTGTTACATGTGTATACATAGGGAGATGAACAGAAGCAGAAATAAAAATACATGTGTGGGTATGCCCAGGTTAGCATACATTCTTTAATTTCCTAGTCCTGTTTTCAAAAAGAACGCAGAATCAATGTCAACCAGTGACAGTGAGCAAACCTAGTTCCCAAATCTTAGTTTCTAAATGTCATTCACTAATAAAAGAAATGAGATCTTCTTGGAGAAATAGTTGATTTCAGAGCTGAGGATGGGCTGTAAGAAGATCTTGGAATACCTTATTGTGCCAGAAGGTAAAGAGGTTAACACATGCAAAAAAGGATAGAAGTGTATCGAAAGGACATGAGAGGCCAACTTGAAACTTCAAATAGCTTAATCTGTGGCAATTCGATCAATAATATTGATAGGAATAGATTAAAATCCATAAAATAAAATTATTTTTGAGTCTATAGTGAAATAAATAAAACAGTGAGAAGTGACAGCTCTTCCTTAAAGTAGAATTCCAATTATTAAATATAAAAAATTAATGTAGACAAATCACCTTGTGATAGCACCACAGTAGTATTGTTGTAGGCAAGAATCAACAGAACTAATATTTATATGAAGGAATAAGGAAAAGAGGTTAATTTCATCGTCTCAAAATATCTCTTCTCAAGATACTTATTAAAAGGGAGAAATTTAGTGACTTTATTGTGGAGAAACCTGACATATACCTTATTAACCAAATAATCCAAGTTAACATCACCAGTAGTAAGACACACTGACATCATATACCACCTGATATGATGCACTGAGAAGAACACACTAGCACTTCCATAGCATTCTTGTCCAAAATGTAAAACCTCTATCTAATCAAGAGAAAAAGTCAGACAAACTCAAATTGAGGGGACATTCCACAAAATAAAAGGACATTAGTTACGAAAAGTATAAAGATCATAAACACAAGGAAAGACCAAGAAATTGTTCTAAATTTGAGGAATCTGAGACTCAACTACTAAATGTGATTTGAGATTCTGCACTAGATCGTAGACCAAAATAAAGGGTAATAGTGGGACATTTGACAAAATTCAAATAAAATTCAAATGAAGTCTGTCGTTAATAGTATTGTATCACTTTTTGTTTTGAATTTTTAATGTTTATTTTTGAGAGACACAGAGAGAGAGAGTATGAATGGAGGAAGGGCAGAGAGAGAGGGAGGCAGAATTCAAAGCAGGCTCCAAGCTCTGAGCTTCAGCACAGAGCCCAACGTGGGGCTCGAACTTATGAACTGTGAGATCATAACCTGGGCTGAAGTTGGATGCTTAACCAACCGAGCCACCCAGGTGCCCCAGTATTGTATCACTGTTAATATTTAAATTTAGATAATTGTAGTGTAGTTATATAACATTGGGAGAAGCTGGGTATATAAAGGAACTCTAATGTTTTGGTAAAATTTATTATAAATCTAAAATATTTAAATAAAAATAAATTATAAGCCAGTATCATTGCTTATGCTTAGGACTTTTAGTCTCAACTCAGCGATCTAACTTACTCTGAGTTTATATTTTTTAAAAATAATTATTTTTGAGAGAGAGAGAGAGAGACAGATTGTGAACAGGAGAGGGGCAGAGAGAGAGGGAGACACAGAATCCAAGCAGGTTCCAGGTTTCACATTGTCAGCACAGAGCATTATGTGGGGCTCAAACCCACAAACCATGAGATAAAGACTTCAGGTTATGGTTGGGCGCATAACCAACTGAGCCTCCCAGACACCCCTCACTTACTCTAAGCTTAGACCGTTCTTACAAACCATTTTGCCAAGTCACAGTCAAATAGGATCACTCTATTGGAAAGATTGCCAGATGTGCGGTCAGAGTTAAGAATCACTGTGATGAGTATTATGGTGATATCTGTAAATTCCATTGAAATATGAACCTGGCTTGCAGTCTCTTAATAGGTTGCTTTTAACGCCCCCCCATTCCAACCTTATCTCTCCCTAATACTTTCTGTCCAATATACAACCACGTATATACTCTCACATTGTGCTTCTTATGACATATAGTAACCACTTTTGTAATCACCCTCCACTCCTAACCTATAAATAACAAAAGAAAAAGTATTTTGTGCATTATTATTTGTTAAGACGTGCTGAGAATATTGCCCAAAATATTTTAAGTACTTAATAACTATCTGTTGAGTGAATGAATGAAATGAATGAAAGTAGTAAGTGTAAGTTTCAAACTTTAAAACTGATAAAAATGGAAAGGAACTGGAAAATCAAGTCTGAGGCTTGGAATTTATTTGTTATAACATTTTCTCATTTTCATTAGACCTAGGAAACAAGCATAATTCAAAACAAAATAAAACAAAACAAATAAAACTGAATTGCTTTATGTATACTACCTATAATTTGCCTGGTCCCAGCTTGTGTTTGTTATGACCCAGTATCCACATGAGATCTCTTGATAAAACTCTCTCCCTCTAGGCCCAGCAAAAAATTTGTATTGTTTTAATGTCAGCCTAGGGAACAGTTTATTTTGGGAACATGTGAGTTTTCTTCCAAAGTTCACAAAGGAACCCCTAAAGCTATTTCTAGGGCCCATAGGAACAAATGCTCAGTGAGCTGCCTTTCTTATGTTCTCCCACACCTGAAGAGTTTATCATTTTTATCATCAACAGGAGGTTTTATTACAAGCCTAATTATGTGGAGCACGCAGTTTGGGGAACAAAGGACCAATTGACAATAGAACCTGGTTTATTTTCTCATTGCTGCTGTAATAAATTACCACAAATGTAGTGACTTGAATAGCAGTTGTTTTGAAAATTCAGAAGTCTAAAATGGGTCAGCAGGACTGTGTTCCTTCTGGAGTCTCTAGAGAATACATTTTCTTCATTTTTTTTTTTTTTTTAAGCTCCTAGAGGATGCCTGCATTTCTTGGTTCGTGGCCCTTTCCTTTTCATCTTCAAAACCAGCAGCACAGCATCTTGGAATTTCTCCGTGACTCTGCTTCTGTTGTCAGTCTTGTTCCCTCTGCCTCTGTCATCACATTGTCCTCTCTCACTCTACTCCTGCCTCCCTCTTATAAGGACCTTGTGATTACATTAGCACACCCATATAATCCAGGGTAGTCTCCCTATCTCTAGATTTTTAATCACATCTACAAAGTCCCTTTTGCAGGTAAGGCAATAGATTAATAGTTCCAGAGATTAGTTTGTGGACATCTTTGTGGAGAAGGGTTTAGTCAACTTACCACAGCTCCTATTCTCTTAATCCTTTCTCTGAAATGATAGATTTATATTGTAAAGCTAGTGATTAGTTAAGGCAGACCTGAGTTTGGGTCTCTCTACTTACTAGATATGTAATATTGGCAGAGCACTTGGTTAGTAGTTATTTTTCAATATTACTTAGTCTCTCAGACCTCCATTTTCTTTATATTTCCCTGTAAAAGAGGGATGATATTTCATAGGATTAAATATAAATGTTAAATATGAAATGCTTTGTATATAGTCTTGGACACAAAAAATGATAATTATTAACATAAAATACAGAATGTAAATGATTAAGGCCTTGTTTACTTTTATAGGGGTGTGATTGACATACAGTAAATTCCACTTATCTTAAAGTGTACGGGTTTATATGGGCATATTTAAATGCTTGAACCTGGCACCACAATCAAGAGGTTTCCTGCTGCCTTTTTGTGATTCCTTTCTCTCACCCTCCCTGCCTCCATCCAACCCCTCATCTACTATCTATATAGATTAGCTTACATTTTCTAGAATTACATATAAGTGACTTTATCCTGTTTATACTTTTTTTTCCCCTGGCTTCTTTCACTCAGCATGATTATTTTGAGATTCATCCATTCTGTTGCATGTTTCCATAGCTCATTCCTTTTTATTCCTGAGTAATATTCCATTAATGGACATATATCAGTTTGTTTATGTTTGACTTGTCGGACATTTGGTTGTTTTCAGTTTTTGAGAAATTTGTGTGGGTATATGCTTTCTTTTCCCTTGGGAGACTACCCACCAGTGGAATGACTGGATCATATGGTACATGTATTTCAACATATTTTTTAAGGAAATTGCCAAATTGTTTTTGAAGGTGGTTACGCCATTTTACATCACTATCAGCAGTATATTACACTTCCAGTTCCTTTACATTCTCACATCAACACTGGTTATCAGTATTTAATTTTAGTCCATGAACTTCCCTTGCTCATGCTGTATTCTTTTTGTAATGCGATCGAATTTGATTCGGTAAAATTTTGTTTAGAATTTTTACATCTGTGTTCATGAAAGATACTGGTCTACAGCTTTCTTGGAATGCTTTTGTCATGTTTGGTATCAGGATAATACTAGCTTCATAAAATGAATAAGAAGTGTTTCTTCTTCATCAAAATTTGAATAGTTTATGTAAAATGGATATTTTCTCCTAAAATGTTCTATAGAATTTGGTAGTAAGCCCAAGTTATTCTAGAGTTTTATTATGTGAGTTTTTAAACTATAAATTCAGTTTCTTTAATCCATTAGCGCTCTTTTTACCTATCAGAGTTGTTCAGATTGGTGGCATCAAGAAAGAAAGAAGAGAGATATATCTTCTCAAGAAAGAAAGAAGAGAGATATATCTTCTCTCTCTTTTTGCCTCATGGATTTTTCATATTTTCTTTATTTTTTGGTTTTTGTTTTATAGTTTTTGATTTTCATTGTGATTTTTATTATTTCCTTTCTTATGCTTTGGGTTTAATTTGCTCTTTTCTTAAGATCACTGATTTTGGACATTTCTTCTAATATAGGCACTTAGTCCTCTCTGATACAGCTTTAGCATTCTACACATTTTGATTAGTTTTATTTTCCTTTTCTGTTTTGTTCAAAATGTTTTCTAACTCTCTTTTTTTTCTTTGACCCAGGGATATTTGGAGAGATGTTATTAAGTTTGCAAATATTTCCAGTGTTCTAGAGAATTTTTTGGTTAATGATTTCTGATTTAATTGTATTCAGAAAACATACTTTGTATGATGTGAATCCTTTTTAATTTGTTGAAATTTGTTTTCTGGCCCAGAGTATCTTTTGTCTTGGTGAACATTCCAAGTATGCTTAAATATATGTGTATATTCTGCTGTCATTAGCTGTAGTAGTCTATAAATGTCAGTTAGAGCAAGTGGTTGATAACATGTGTTATTCAAATCTTTCATACCTTACCGATTTTCTATTTGTCCTTTGAAAGGAGGATATTGAACTTTGTCTCATTTTAGTTCTTTCCATGGCCTAGGGTAGATTCCTCACATGCATGTGATAATTAGTGCTCCACAAAGTACTCAAGGGCCTCTTCCTTTATATCTCTTGTGTTCTTTCTCTGTTCAGCTCTCCCCTTTTCAGTACTTTGTCCTATGAACTTGTTTTTTAAAATTTATTTTTGAGAGAGAGAGTATAAGTGGGATAGGATCAGAGAGAAAGGGAAAGAGAGAATCCTAAGCACACTCCATACTCAGCGTGGAGCCCAGTGCAGAGCTCCATCTCACCAACTGTGAGATCGTGACCTGAGCCGAAATCAAGAGTTGGATGCTTAATAGACTGAGCCATCCAGGTACCCCTGTCGTATGAACTTTAGTTCTGTCTCTTGAAGTTGGAGTCCACTGAACTTTGCTAAGGTTACCCCTCCAGTGCTATAGACTAGACGTTCTCAAGACTGAGTGGGGAAATTATAGGGCTTACCTTGTTTGTTTCCCATCTCAAGGTTCTCTTTCTTTTGTTGTCTGATGTCTAGTGTCATGAAAACTGTTGTTTTGTTTATCTGATATTTGTGGTTGTTTTATTTTCTTGGAAAAACTGTTACTCTATCTTGGCCAGATTGTAATGTCTTTCCTTATTTATTTTAGGAGAAATTGTTGGTTGCTAGGTCTTTGGTACTGATGCGATAGAAAATCAGAACAAGTCATAATATTACCAAGAAAACGAAAAACACAATTTATACTCACCTGTTTTCCAAGAAAAAAGATGTGTATAAATGACCATAATATCATATAATAAATACTTTTTAAATTCTAGTAAAAATGATGTGACAGAAGAACTAAGGAGTCATTAATTTTTTCTAAGTTTATAGGGAAAATAATTACATTTAAGCTGGATTTTGAAAGATGTGTAAGTTTTGCCATGTGGAAAAGGAATACTTTCATGTGTTCTTTTGTTATGTGATCACTCATCCAGCCAATTAGACTTCTTCTTCAGGGCCTACATGAAGTTATGAGGAAACCACTGAGTACCTTTATTTCAAACTGTTATGGAGCTTTTACACATTGTTGGTAGGAATGCAAAATGAAATGCAAATGGTATTGCCACTTTGGAAAATTATTTGTCAGCTTCTTATAAAGTTACCATGTAACCCAAAAACCCTACTCTTAGATATTGGCTCAAGTGAAATGGAAATGTAGTTAACAGAAACAGAAATAACCCACAACCTATTCTGAATGTTTGTAGCAGATGAAGGTATCTGTGATATATTCTTATAGTGGACTACTGCTCAGCAATAAAAAACAGATTAAATTACTGACACACAAAACAAGATAGATGAATCTTAAATGAATAACACTGAAAGAAGCTAGACTTGAAAGGCTATATGTATTTTATGTTTTCATTTATATGATGTTTTGGAATAGTCAAACTGTAGGGGTAAAACTCAGACCCGGAGTTTGTAGAGGTTGACTACAGAATGGTAAAGAACATTTTTTGTGTGTGCTCATGTGTGTAATAGAATTGTTCTTGATCGTGTGGTGATTTCACAACTCTGTAGACAAGTTAATGTAGCTAAGTCTTATCTTAGAAAGAGCTGATTATTAGGTTGACCCTTGGATGGCATATGGGAACTGGAACGGTGAATAGTTCCTTCCGCAAATATAACACTTTTGGTAAATGTTAGAATGGCTCACTATTCGTAGAGTGTATAAACAGTATATTTATGCTAAACATCAGGTTTCCTTCAGGGAGGCCGGAATTATGGTGGATGGTAAGTAGAGAATGCTTTAGTGACCAGTTCCAAATAAAAACCTCGGGAGTAGAATTTCTAAAGAGCTTCCCTACACAAACATTTCATGCATGTTCTCTCAACTCATTGCTGGAGGAATTAAACACATCCTGAGAGGACTGTTAGAAATGTGTGCCTTGTTTACTCCAGACTTCACTTCATGTGCCTGTTCTCTTTGTTAGTTTTTCCTTGCATCCTTTTGTTATAAGAAATCATAGTCATGCTGATGACTATGTACTGAATCCTCTGAGTCCTCCTAGTGAATCATTGAATCTAAAAGTAGTCTTATTGAGCCTGACACAACTGTATTCATTTATCAAAACCCATAAAGTTGTATTTTAGTTATATCTCAGAAAAAGCCTTATAAAATCTTTTAGTTATTTTTAAAAAGAAAAAGAACCAGAAGTTGTTAGGCTTCTTAAAGTTGTATTCTTTTCATGATTACAAGAAAATTATAAAATAATTTTGGCAGAGAAGTATGATCGTGGCTTTTCACCTCATAGCTTTGGATTTGAAAATCAGGCTTTTTAATTAGAATTTTTTTAACCTAAACCTTGGTTTTCTCAGTTCTTTTCTTTTTTTAAAATTTTTTTTAACATTTATTTATTTTCGAGAGACACAGAGACAGAGCATGAGCAGGGGAAGGGCAGTGAGAGAGGGAGACACAGAATCCGAAGCAGGCTCCAGGCTCCAGGCTCCAAGCCGTCAGCACAGAGCCCGATGCGGGGCCCAGACTCACAGACCAGACTATGAGATCATGACCTGAGCTGAAGTTAGCCGCTTAATCGACGGAGCCACCCAGGTGCCCTGGTTTTCTCAATTCTTAAATTGCAGTGTTAATTCCTGTCTTGCACGGGCAAGTAATGCAAACAAACATACCATACTCCATTTTGGATAGATGTCAAACAATAATTAGGCATTTTTTGAAAAAAGAAAAATTCAGGGTTTATTCTGAGATCATAATAGATTTCCATTGCTTATTATATGTTTATATATAGCCCATTATAATAATTAGTTATGATTAAACCTAGATCCATTGAAAAATTTCTGATTACAAGTCTACAAGTAACATATAAATTAGTTTCCTTGCTCTCAGTCTCTCTTCACACTGTTGAATTCTCCACAGTATTCTTACTAAACTTAGTCACTGTTGATAAACTTAAGACATGACATTCAAGGTCCATTAGTGCCAGTCTTCTATCTGCCTTGCCATTCATCTTTTCCATGTGTCTTTAGCCACAGTAGGCAACTTGAATTCAAGACACATTTTTCTTTGTCTTTACTCATGCTCTTCTTATTGTCTTTAGTGTTCTCTCCATCTTACCTATTTAGTGAATTCCTATATATCTTTCAAAACCCATCTGAATAGAACTACTTCTGTGTACTTTACCAGCCTTTGTCTCTTCTTTTTCTCTGGTAAAATTACCTGGTAAATTATTTCCTTGCTTATCTGTGTTATTTTAGCACTTTTATATATATATATATAAAAGCATTTATTGTGTGCAACCTTGGGAGTTACCCTGGTGACAAATGAAACTGACACCTGTATACAGAAGGAAAGGAGAGACCAATAATGAGGCAAACCAGTCCAGACTTCATAAGCAGTTTTAAGAAGGAAGGAAAGTTATATACAAGGCCTGTCTTGGACAGGTGCTAGATGAATTAGATCTCTGCACCTGCCTGCCAGAATCTTAAGAATCTCTGTAGAGACATTAAAGAGGTTCAGTCATGTAGGCAGCCCAGGTGGTCTCAATAACATTACTCTTTCAAAGCTGCATCCTTGAAGTGGCTCCTGGGTAGGAACAGTGGTCAGAACACACATTCCAAGGACAGAGGTGAGGATAAGAAGCCTCCAAATTGCCCTGGTCCAGTTTGTGGGTTATTAGGCGGTCACATCCTCCTGATCACCTCCTCCTCTAGGGCTTATATTCTGGTACACATTTTCTATTTTTCCCACTGCATGAAATGTATGGAGAATAGAAGATTATAATTAATTCATTTCAGTATTCTCAATCCCTGGACCAGTACTTAGCATATACTATGTACAGTATTTGGCACTGAATGAAGGGAAGAAAAGAACATTGATATGAGAATGTGTGGATATTTCATTGTACACTTTTATCTATTTCTCTTTTTTCAGTAGGAAAGGGTTGAGTGGAACTATCCTAAATTGAACTGGAAGCACAGGAATACTGTGTGTTTAGGGATGAAATTTATTATCCTCAGAGTAATTCTGCTATTTTTACATCATATTTGCCATTTTAACAAATTTTTGTAGGCAGTAATGGAAGTGATACTTATTGGCATACCTTTCTCATCTTAGATCCCTTTCTTTTCTTAAATACCCAATTCCCTCCAGACAATCAGAATTTCCATTACCTGAGTGTGACTTATTTTATTAGACTACATTTTGTTAAATAAATTATGTCAAGGTACAAATGGGAGCAGTTCGATATATTTAACTATTAAAGTTATATTTGCATTTTAAACAGAATTTGCTAATTAAATTGCTAACTTGTAAAGTTTGTGGGGCTTTCCTCTAATCTCACTTTCTTCATCCATTAGAGATTTTGGATTAAAATAGAATCTTTGTTATCAAACAGTATTCCCATTTCCTCATCATTCATCACTTCTTTTTGCCTATTTCAAACTTTTTTTCACCTTTACAAACAGATCTCTACCATATAAAAGTGGTTTTCAACCTTGTCTACCCATTGGAATTTGGGGAGATTTAAAAAATCTTTCGCCTGGATCGCAGTGACAGAGATTTAATTGGTCTTAGGGTTGGCTACTTACCTGAGTTTTTAAAGAGCTCCCTGGGTGATTCTTTCATCCTGACAATTTCGTTCTTTGGGTAGGATCAGATTACTACAGCCCTATGGAATAGAGATGATCTGTGATTTCGTGTCATACACCTTCTCATTACTTACATTTTTGCCAGAAGGCATTTTGCATGAATCAAATGGTGCTTTCGTGTATTCACTCTCTCATTCTCTACAGTAGTGATATTACAGGAGCAATACAAAGTCTAAGCTTCCTATAAAGTTTAATTTATATCGTTCACATTATAATAATTTATGATCTCATGGCATATATTATATTTGCTATCATTTAAGCGTCTGTGGAAAGAAAAAAATTGGAACTTAGATTTCGCTTTCCACTTAATTATCTTATTTGGGCTTCAAAGTGTGTTTTAGATGCTTGGCTTTTTAGTTTTCGGTACTTTAAGTACAGTATCCAAAAACTATGGAGATTTTGTCTGATATAATTTGAAGATGAAAGGAAAGTACTATACTCATAATGTAGCTTAGTGATTTTCATAAACTTTTAAGGTGATAGGAGTTACTCTGACAGTCTAAGGATTTTTAAGAAAGTATGACCCAGTGCATTACGATAATTCTAATGTGATGATTCTGTAAAATCATTTTGTAAAATATTATATGGATATACATTTTCCTTTTCTTTTTAAAGTTTCAGCTTGCTCTTTACATTTATTATCAAGTTTAATAGGTACTGCAAACCTCATTTGGAAATTTAAATTTTCCTTTAGATTTTTCACATTTTAAGTCTTTGGGATATTTACGTGTCATGTGTTAGTGATAACTTGATAACAGCTAATTGAAAAAACATGTTTATGTAATCAATAAAGAAGGATTTCAGTAGGCTTTTTGCTTGTAAGAGTGTCATTATAATAGCAATGCGTTAAATATCCACTTTAAAGAACAATCTAGAGATAGAAAGGATTTATGTGTTTCATATACCTTTTTAAGAAAGTATTGCTCTTCCAGAATAAGGTCAAGATAGGTCTCCGATCAGTATCAGAAGGAAAGGGGAATCTATTTTCAAACTTTTTCAGAATTCAATTGTTTTTGAGAGCACACTATCTGTGGAGTATCGATCGTCGGGGTCCCGTAGTTAGTCAAAGGCTATCTCCTTTGACTCACCCCTTAGTGTGGTGTCATCCTCCTTCATGTGATAGATTGTTACAATCTCAGGCAGTGTAATTACACACTAGCCAAGTGGGTCATTTATTTCTTTACCTTCACCATTTACCAAAAATCTCCTTTATCTTTGGGAGCCAGATCTTTCTTTTGCAGTAAAAGCAAAATAATGGCACATAAAACATTAGATGTAAGAACTAAGCCCCATAAAAATATTAAGAGAATGACTTAAAGAAAGCAAACTGTTACATCTTGTATTATTAATTTTGTGACAAATGTATATAAAGCACTTAGAATAGTGACTGACACATAGTAAACATGTGTTTATTACTATTGCCATTATTAAAAAGTTAAAATCCAAATGTTCAGTATTTTGGACAAACAAAAAATAGAAGTACTTTGTTTTACTCTATTATGCCTTAAAAATAACTTAAAGTAATCTTTTACAGTATTAATTTTCATGTTCTGAAGAAGCATACTATGAAATAGTTTGTTAATGCACATTCCTTGGGAACTTATTTTTTCTGTATTTTGAGGTTTTAATCTTCAGAATAAATACTTTTCTCTAACTTTACATGTAAACACAATGTTAAATGTTTCAAAATAATAAAAACAAGTCATGCTAATAGTCAAAATTATAATCCATGGAGATCATTACTAGAGAAGTCTTCTGTTTCCTTATATGACCTAGAACATTTTTAGAAAATTATGAGGTCTAAAGAAAAAAAAATATGTTTTCTTTTAAAGTATGCTTAAAGTGTAGTTTGCCTTAAAAAAACAACAACAAACATTTGTCTCCTTCATAAGTGAATTCTGTCTCATGGCTAGCTGACTATCCTTTTCTGATTTGTGTATTTGCTCACATTATTCCATCTGCCTGTACATCTCTCTTCTAAACTTGTTTGAGCCTACTTTTTGTTTTTATTGGATTGTATTTTATTTATTTGTTTAATATAATTCATTGTCAAGTCAGCTAACATACAGTGTATACAACGTGCTCTTGGTTTTGGGGGTAGATTCCCGTGATTCCTTGCTTTTATACAACACCCCGTGTTGATCCTACTTTTTAAAAGCCAACTTTGAGTAAGGATTCTTCCATTGGGTCAGGGTATATGAATTCTATGAACTCTTATAACATTGATAGTCCTTGCAATTCCTTTGGCTTATATGGTATATATTTGGCTTTTTATGTGTATAACTTATCTCAACTAGATTTGGAGTTCCTTAGGGCACTATTTCTGTTCATAATACTTTCATGGTACCTTTTATATAGTGCTCATTGTAAAAATAGTTGAAAACAATAACATGCAAACACAGACCAAATAAGCTTTCCGTGATAAATTAGAAGCAGTTCCTGAGCACCCAGTCATAAATGAATATCCCCGAGAAAGGTCTTGTATGCAGTTCATCATTATGCAACTAGATGAAAATGAAGATTGGCTGATACTATTAGTTGGAAGTCTAGACCTTTCACATTAAGAGCTGAGAAACTTGATAGAAGGTAAAAAGCAATACGAAAAAATAACAGAAGTTGAATGGACAATGGATCTTAGCAATGACAGATACAATTTGGATTGGTGGTGTGGAGTGCAAATGACAGATATTTTGAAAGCAGAGAAGTATGATATTTGACAAATGAAAGTAATGCCAGAATCTTGTCATTACACCCCTGGTATGAAAAGATTGTACGAGGTAGTCTCAGTTTGAGATGAGAAGAGAATACGAGCAAATTTGAGGAGTGACAGTTGACTATAAATACAATACAGTATCCCAATAGAGAGCCTTTGGAGAATAGCCCTGGAGGTTCCATGTCACTAAGTTTTATTGAGTAGAGGTTGATGTTTTGAAATCATATGAAAACCTAGTCATTAGACAAAAAAATTAATCCTAAAGGATAATTTTTCATTAACATTCCTTCCTGTTTCTGTTCTGAATGCAGTAAAGAGGTAAGTATTGCTCTTGGCAGTGGTGTGAAAAATGGAAGCAACATTCTGGCCATTTCTAGTTATTTATATATATTGACAATAAACTTTTGGTTTGACATATGACAGCTTTTGAGTCAATAATCATGAAGTGTTAAGAAGGTATTTTGAGTCAATACTCATGAAGTGTTAAGAAGGTATACATTGTTAGAGAAAATACAAAAATATTCAAATCCTATGGAGGGCAGTTTTTTGCAGTATCTACCAAAATTACATGTACAATTTAATCCCTTACCTAGCAACCTTAGGTTTAGAAACCTGTTTTAAAGATTCAGTGACAAAAATAATTAAAAAAGGTATTTGCCCCAAGGTTAGTTGTCACAGCAGTATTTGTAATAGGAAAAGACTATAAATGATCAAAATGTCCATCAAATGTAGGAAACATTAAATAAACCATTGCACATCTACACAGTGAAGAATAGCTCTTAACTGCTTTAAAAATCATCACCAGGATAAATGAACAAGGCAAGATAGAGAAGCTCATGTATATGATGCTGCCATATATTTGAGGAAGGGGCTGCAAATACAACTATAAGTGTATTTGCTTATATTTTTTAAAATGAAGTTTTAACCAAAAGTAATAAAATTGAGGATAGAGAGGACAGGTGGAAAGACAGGAATTGAAAATAGATTTCTGGTTAGACCTTGTTTTTTTAAAAAAACTTATTTTTAATGTTTATTTTTGAGAGAGAGAAAGACAGTATGAGTGGGGGAGAGACAGAAAGAGAGGGAGACACAGAATACAAAGCAGGCTCCAGGCTCTGAGCCATCAGCACAGAGCCTGATGTGATGCTTGACCCACAAACCGTGAGATCATGACCTGAGCCGAAGTTGGACGCCTGACCAACTTAGCCACGTAGGCACCCCTATATAGACCTTGCTTTATATATTGGATTTTAATCCATAATTATGAAAATTTTTTTTAGTTAATGGCTAATTTGGAAGCCAGATATAAGTCAGTTGGGTATCATATACTACATAGAGATTTTTTAAGTGACTTTAAAACTTAGTAATTGGAAGATTTCTGTTGGAGACTTTACTTTCTCTTTATTTTCTCTTTCCCCTCCACAAACACACATATGCTAAGGGCAAAAAGAAAGCTTGAAAGAAATATTAAACTGTTTTTAGTAATCATATTGTTAGTAGTATTATTTGAATTGTTATTTTGAGCTAAATTATTAAAATTTTCTCAACAGCAGCAGCTTTTATTTATTCATTCTCTTCTCAGTTATTGAATGAATTTCTGATACGTCCTAAGATATAATTATGACCACACAATTCAAAGCAAATAAGTAATTATGTTAATGCCATTGGGAACTAAGATCTTTCAAAGCAAGAGAGAACAGGAACATATATAAAAATTGACAAAGTTAAGTAAAAGCCCTGTTACCCCAAATTTGAATTGAAACATCTGTGTAAATGCATATGTTCTTCATTAAAAAGTGTATTTTCCAGTTCTTTCTACTGGATGCCCTAGAAACAACAAACAATGTGATAGCAGTATGCATTTTTGACCCTATATTATGTTCTCTAAATACCATTTTCCAATAAAATGAATTGAATTTCCTAGGAGAAATGCTGGATTCCAGGACTGCCACAATCAGTCTGCACCAGTCTATTATAGCAGAAGGCGAGGGAGCTATCAAAGGTTTTGGTGTCAAATAAAGTTTTCAGGAGCTCAAATGGAAAGATCTTTATTGGTCAAAGATGGGACAGTCTGAAAATCGAAAAGAAAAATAACTGTGTTGCATTGAAACACAGCAAATTATGTTTAAATCTACTAGCTCATAATGATAATGCTATAAAAATCTTGGTAGATTACTTCAGAGGATTTAGGGAACCAGAATCAGGGAATCAAAACTGATTATTATAGGGAAGAAATTAGACATTCATCCCATTTTCCTAGAAAAGCTGTATTTAAGTTGCAGGAGCACAGTGTAATGATTTGATATTTGTATAAATTGCAAAAAATCATCACAAGTCTGGTTAACATCATTCACCATACATAGTTACTTTCATTGACTTCTTCATTTGTGTCGGGTATTATGATGTAGTCAGAAACAAGACAAAGGTGGTGTAGGCCATCATGAAGATATTAGATATAAAGGAAATAATTACATAAATAGTTTTAAAAGGCTGTAGTATGGGATTTGCTACAATATCCAGTGAATGAATGGTGTGATAACATGTGAAAATCTAGAGCCTAAATGCAAATAGTATAAATGAATTACTAAATATATATTTTCATTCCCCCCCTTCCCCCCAACTAATTTCTTTAACAAATTCTTAAGTACCTACCTATCTAGATACTATGATGGTGTTGAGAATTCACTGTTGAACGGAATTGTCCTGTCTCTATTCATGTGTGATCTGCGGTTATGGGATGTTCTAGTACTATTATCTCTGTGCATTTGTAGCAGGAGCCCACACTGGCTTCATACCACATGGTGTTACCCTTTAGCAAAATAATTAGTCACTGTGTCACCTAGAATTTGATATTTTATTATTTATTGAGCCCGTAGTAAAGTACATACTAAACACATGCTTTACAGTATAATAATTAGCATATAATTTTCAACGTTTCAATGAACTTTTGCCATAAAATTTAAGAGGATTTTAATTGCAAGTAATAAGGATTGCTTGTTAATAGGCTGTAGATAATTAGGGAGCTATCTGCATTCTCTCCCCACAAATTTTCCTTTAGTGTCCTGAGCTTCACTTAATTCATAACTTTATCTCATGAGGATTAGTTAATCCTATTTAGTCACAGTAATAATAGACATGTTGTTTTCTCCTCTTTAGCTCTCTCCCAGAGTTCTCATGATTATTTTGAAAGATTACAACATTGATTAGTTTTATATATTGTAAGTAGAGGTAGAGTGTTTTTCTTGGTCTTTTACTCTAATTGAAGTAAAGCGTGGTTAGTGGCACTGACATTCATGGCAGTTAATTTTACTTTTGCTAATATAAGTTTTATTTTTCTATTGTATCTTAATATAAACTTCATTTCACATATTAACAAATTACCATCTGACCAGAAACATGTACAGAAAGGTCCTAGTATGAGTGAGTTTGTAGGGTTTATGTATTTTATTGTATCTTTTTGTTGGCTTTATTGTGGTCTTTTAAGATAACATAGTTACATTGCTGCTCCATTTCTAGTTTGAAATTCCTTACTATATATTATATTTTTCACTTAATATATACTTCATTTGTTGCTTTCTGGAAACAAATATTACTTCAAATAACTATTTGTAATTTTTTTTAAAGGCCCCACACCCCAAATCTGCTTGGGGTTATTAGGAAAAAATGGAATCTTTTCTCATTTATTATATGAACTGTTATTAGTTAGATTTCCACTTCTCAATAAAACAAAAATGTAAAGTTTCTCAAATTCGTATTTTTTTCTTTCAGGTTTAACTGTTTGGGCCTTTTCATTAGCTACTCGAGAGTAAGGGCTTTAAAGTAAAAAAATCAGATTTTTATGTATGTTAGCTTTGAGATTTTGGACTAGTGACATAACCCCACTAAACCTTGTTCAATGAAATTAATATTTTATTTTATTTTGAAAAAAGTATTTTAAAAAATTTTTAACGTTTTTATTTATTTTTGAGAGACACAGAGACAGAGTATGAGCAGGGTAAGGGCAGAGAGAGAGGGAGACACAGAATCTGAAGCAGGCTCCAGGCTCTGAGCCGTCAGCACAGAGCCCAATGCGGGGCTCAAACTCACAGACCATGAGATCATGACCTGAGCGGAAGTCGGCCGCTTAACCAACTGAGCCACCCAGGCGCCCCTGAAAAAAAGTATTTTAAAGGATCCTTGTGAATATAAAATAACTGCATATGGAGAGTGCACAGTTACTGGCGAATAGTACTCAGCATAAGTTGTAACTGTTAATATTATTATATTTGAAAATAGCCTCTTACTAGATGCTATTTTCTTACAATACTTTTGGAGTTCCGTCTTTGGTTTACTTAAGGTGAAATATTTATATATTTGTAAACCTTTGGAGTGATATTTCGTCTTGGAATAATCATGTATTAATTTAAAAGTACTTGTTGTCAGGATGCCTGGGTGGCTTAGTGGGATAAGCATCTGGCTCCGGCTCAGGTCATGATCTCACAGTTTGTGAGTTCGGCTTGTGCTGACAGCCCAGAGCCTGGCGTCTGCTTCATATTCTATGTCTCCCATTCTGTCTGCCCCTCCCTTGTTTGCGCTCTGTCCCCCTCTCTTTCAAAAATAAATAAACATTAATAAAAATAAAAAAGAAATAAAAACATTTATTGAGGGCTCCTGGGTGGCTCAGTTGATTAAGTGTCCAGCTTAATTTGAGCCCAATATCAGGCTTTGTGCTGACAGCTCAGAGCCTGGAGCCTGCTTTGGATTCTGTTTCCTTTTTTCTGTACCCCTCTCTGACTCAACTCTGTCTCTCTCTCTTTCTCAAAAATAAATATATTTAAAAAATAAAAACATTTATTGAAAATTTGCTAATCTATGTAATTTTTTAAATTTCTGAGTCTTTTCATATATATTAGGTTAAGTTAACTCATAGAGGTGTTGAGGGGATATAATGTGATATATTAATAGTCTATTAATGCTTAGCAAATGGTAGCTGTTAATAAAATTTATAGGTATTTAATTTAATGTATATAGGCAAGACATTTATATGGAAATGTATAATTACAAATTCAACAGCGATATTAAAAAGGTACAGATAACATGCATTTCACGTTCTAGAAGGGAAAGGCTATTGCTAACTGTTGGGTGATAAGGAAAGACTTCACGTGGGATTTATAATTCATTGCATGAGGAGGAACTGGCTATATGGTTTTGCAACAGAAACACATTAGCTTTAGAGGGAAGATAGGTGAAGGGACAACAGGAGCTAGAAGTGTGGGGACAGAGATACTGAGAACTTCGGTTTGTTAAGAGTGAATGGCCTGGAAAGCTGCTTGGTGGGAACTAAAACTAGAAAGACAGTATAGGAGATCACTCAAGGATCTTAAATATTGGAGACAAGAAATTTGGCTCTACTCTGTCAGCCATTTTAAACTTTTTGAGCTAGGAGATGATCTAAGATCTATCCTTCAGTAAGGTAATTTTGTGGTCTTCTGTTAAATGGACTAAGTGTTGGAAGAGATGAAATGGAAGACAGAGACAAGAGGTATTTCCGTATTTTAAGACTGAAGAAGTACCTGAAGTAGGACAGTGGTAGAAGAGTGGCTTTAAGAAGGAGCATGTGCAGTGATACCAGGTGATCAAAACCAAAATTACCTCAGAAAAGAACGTTAGATTTGTCAACCAATAAGGTACTAGTTATCTTAGAACCGTTATGGTAGCATGTAAATCGTGGAGGCCAGGTTATAAATTTAGGGAATGAATGAGTGGCTAGTAAAAAGAAGTAATGTGAAAAGTTCTCATAGAATTTGATAACGTGAAGAAAGCAGAAAGCCTTACTTGAAACCATAGTGTGATAGGTTCTCTTAATAGGTAAACTCATCTTTGGTAAAAATAGAGGCGCTCTGGTACAGTCTCCTTCGACTCATATCCACTTTATTTCCAACATACTTCAAAATGCTAATGAGTTTATTTTAAACTATAAAAAAAGGAAACTCTTTTTTTTCCACGAGTTGCCATTTAATTGTTCTTAGTCAGAAACAGTACCCCATCCTTCCAGGGGCCATTTAGAAATGATTGAGTGGTTTTTACAATGACTGGAAAGCTTATAAACATTTATTGTTGAAATTCAGGGAACAGAATATCCATGGGACAGTTTTCAGTACAAGGAATTCTTTTCCCCAACAAACACCACTAAGTGTTGCATTGACAAAGACTCCTCCTGCACAGTCTCTTTTTTTTTCTTTCCTTCACAGTCAGATTTCTCAGTTTTGAACTTTTTACTTCCTCATCCTATTCATCTTTGTGTATTGCAGTGTGTTAAAACCTGTTCTGCCAGGAGTCCTGGGGCCTCTTCATTATCATAAGTATTGTAGTACAGTTTTTTCTTTATGACATTTGTTGAGGTAATCACTTTCTTCTTAGTTCTTCTAGGAACTACTTCTACCACATTCTCTTTCCTATTTTCTCTCCTACTCCTCAGTTATCTTCAATGCCCACTTCTTTCTCGTGGCCAGTAAACTCTGATATTCCTTAACTACCTGTTTCTTTTAACTCCTCTACATTTGCCTTTATTCCAGAAAATGAAAATACCGACTATTTTAGTACACTGAAATACAGTTACTTTCCCAGTAAGAAGGTAGATACCCTTGAGAGTAAAGTCCATGGCTTATCTTTGTATTCCAACATCTAGTTCTTAAGCTTTTTTTCCTCTTGTTTTTTGTTCGTTTTGTTCCTTAGAAGTTATTCCAGTGCAACCAAGGTTGATGGGCATGGAGCAAACATGAAGAAGGATGTTAAATTTTCACACTGAATTCAGTCCTCCTCTTTAGTCATCTGTAATTTATGGAATATAATTTGCAAGTAGTGGTTTTAAAATTGTACCCTCGTATGTTTTTTATTCCCCTGGTTTCTTGCCTTTTCTGAGGTCTTGCACTTTTATTGGTCTGAGACTCGTAAGTTTTATTTCTAGGAGCTCTTTTTCTGGATCTTCTGTCCCACTCTCTGAATTCCAGGTGGTACTAACACTTTTTATTACTCATTTGGCAATCGAATATAATAAACATTTACTGAACCTACACACGGAACTGTGCTCTTAAGAAGGGTATTTGCCAATAGAATAGAAAGACATATTAATAGTAAATACAATACAGTATGATAAATCACAGTAATAGATATAGTGAAATATCTAGAATATAAAGATGTCATTGACAATAATGGCTAATGAACTCTCAGTTAGACTGAGAGTGATGCCCAGGATATGATTCAGCATCACATCCTTAGGGAACTTCAAGTAGTTCAGTGCAAAGTGTAAAGAAAAGTATTTTGAGTGACAATGAGGAGCAATGTCTTTGGTCAGAAAACACATTTCTGTCTTAGGTTAACTTTTCAGGATTGAGTCCCAAAAGTAGAATTACTAAGTCAAAGCATATGAATATTTCTAACAACTCTTAATGCATGTATATTGACACATTCTGCAAGGCATCTGCAAGGTTTTTAGAACTGTCATGCACATGATAAAAAAACATGAGCTGGATCACTAAAGAGAAATGTTTCTATTGCTGCAAGACTCTGCCCTCCATTCCATTTTGTTAATTTTTTTGCTTATGCCTTGGATAAATGTATAGCTGGTGCTCTTTATTAATTGGCATATAACATGCTTGATCATTTTCTTCTCTTCCTAACACTTTTTCATTAGGCTTCAAGGCAGCATAATGTCCTAACTCATTGGACGTTACTCCAAAAACGTGGCCTTTGCTGGATCATCCTCATTTTCATGAAGTCTGAATGTTGTAACCCCCCAAGGCTCAGTTTTCAAAACACTTTTCTATTTACCAAAAATCACTGGTAATCTCAATTCATTTCCAAGGTTTTAACAACCATCTGCTTGCCAATTTTACATCTTTAACTTGTATTCCTCTCCTGACCTCTACACTACAATATCTAGTTGCATATTTCATTTGTCCATTTGATAGATACCTCAAACATAGTGTTTCAAAACTGAGCGTCTAAAATGCATTTTTTTTCACAGTCTTTCCCATCTTATTTAATGGCAATAACTCTTAGTAATCATCCCATTATTCTAGTTGCTCAGGCTAAATCCTGAAATTTTCTTGTCTTCCTTGTTTCTCTCACACCTTACACTATCAGGTAATTTTATTGTCTCTTAATCAAAATTTACCCAGGGTACCTGGGTGGCTCAGTCGTTTGAGCATCTGACTCTTGATTTCAGCTCAGGTCATGATCTCACAGTTTGTGAGAGAGAGCTCTGTGTCTGGCCCCTGCACTGACAATGTGGAGCCTCCTCGGGATTCTCTCTCTCCCCGCTCTCTCTGCCCCTCTGCATACGCATGTGCGCTCTCAAAATAAATAAATTAAAAAAAATATGTACTCAGAATCTGAATATCTCCCATCAACTGCTTTACCTGATACAGAGCATATGATTGGTCTCTTATACTAGGAGTTGGCATACTTTTTCTTTAGTAGTAACCATTTTAGGCTTTTAAGTCAAAAGGTAAATTGAGGATATTATAGTTAACTCATATAACAAGAGAAAAGTGAGTTTCTTTATATTTTTAATAATTATTACAATTATTAAATTTTCTGTAAGAGTGTTTCTTAATGAGAAGAACGAATGGTTTTGGAGGGGTAGAGAAACATTTCACTTAATTGGAATTCGAAGTTCGTGTTCCCTATCATCAAAATCAATTGCAAATTTTCATCTGTTAGTGTGATCTCTAATGAGATTTTATATATTTCATCTTCAAAACAATCTTTTCACATAGATACTTATTATCAAATACTGATATCAATTCATGGGCTTATCGTATTAATTGAACATATTTATCTGTTAGAAGAAATTATTCAGTTCTGTTAGAATTTTCTCTTTATTTGTCTTTTACTAGGTTATAATAATGCAGATTAATCACTTCTAATTCATGGTTAAGTGGAAATTCCTCAAGTGTACTGTTAAATGTCTTTTAAAATATGAAATTTCCATTGCACCTGTATTGAGGTCTGAAAAAATACTTCTGGGGCTTGAAGTCAAGCTGGAAAATATATATGTTGCAAATTTGTGTGGCAGTGTTTTAACTTTTAACAGCACAGAAAGTTTATAAAACCTCTTGATATTATTTGTGATTCATACAATATTGTTATTGAAATAGTTTTAAGTTTCCCATTGTTAAGGGCTGTTTTGCCTTGTAATTTAGGTTGAATTAATTAAGAAATATCAAATTGTAGCAGAAGATACTGTCTAAAACCAGGTTTGATGGCAGTGATGAGAAGCTGTTTTTCTCTTTTAGGAAAAATTTGGATATGGCCTTGACCTAAAAATGTAACAATATAATTTTATTACGGCTAAACTTTTGAATTGCCATGTGGTGGAACAAGTTAGTATACTCAGCTTGTATTTCTGACAACTTCATGGCACTAATAACAGTTAGTTAAATCTATTTGAGTGAATGAAGTTCACTATTGACACTCCTGTATAAATTGTATATGACAGATTCAAATATTGTTTTGCAAAGTACTTGCTAACGAATAATAAAAGGCTTAACCAGAAGCTTAAAATACCATTCATTTTTTTACAAGCTTTGTAATTTTGTCTAACTTAGCCTCTCTACGTGTATTTTTACCACCATCAGTTGTTAACATATCAGTAGATTCCACTTCAGCTTGTACTAAGTTACTTTTCTCTCAACTTCTTGAAAAATTCTTCCCTATGCTTGTTCCATGCAGACTATTCATAGAGCATAATTCTTTAGTCACTTCCTAAAATCATCGTGGACTCCTTGAATAAACAACTGAGTAGTTATAGGTAACATCACTTGCCTTATCAAGAGCCAGTGAAAACTGCATGAAATCCTTTGTCTTTTTTTTTTTAATTGTCTACTGATTTTGCCCCAATGTTCCCAACTTTTTGAGCAACTGTTCTCAATGAAAGGCTAGTATTCTTAAGCAAGTGTATTTTCTCTTAACATAATTCTTTGGGTGTCTAATCAAATTCCCTTTGATTAACTCACCATGTATATATGGCTTTCCTCACTTGTAACAAATAGGTACTCAGAATTTTGCTTTGTTTATAGCCCATTTCCATTTTGTGAAGAAATTTTTTTTTTTGTAATGAGTGTTTTTTTTTAAGTTTTTGAATTTTTCTGACTGCTGCTTCCCCTGTATTATCTTGAATTTTTTGTCTAGTAATGTTGATGTATATTGCATTCTTTTATCATAGCTATAGTGTCATAATAATAAAATACTTTGTCATGTAATTCTGAAACAAAGTAATCCATACCCCAATGAACCTTAAAAAGCATGACATTCAAAGTCCACTTTTCTATTTTTGATGTGATGGATACACACTGGTAGTCAAAAATAAAAATAAAAGATAATATGGCGATAGGCATGCCACTGAAAACGTGACTTGAAACTACATCACTGTGATCTGTACTATGCTGAGCAGTGGTGTGAAGTGTATCACTGTAGTATAAAAGCAGACATCCAAAGTGCATAAATGAATCAATGTGGCTGTGTTCCAATACAACTTTATTTATAGAGACTTTGATTTGCATTTCATGTAATTTTCGCATTTCATGAAGTAATTATCATCAGCTTTTCAATTATTTTAAAAATTTAGAAACATTCTTAGTTCACAGGCTGTGTAAAGCAGTTCACCGATTTCTATCTAAGTCTCCTAACTAGTCTCCTCGATGCTATTTTTATTCTCTTATCCCTGTAGTGTGCCATATTATAGCTAAACTATCTTTTTGAAATGTACAAAGCTCCTGATGATCTAATTTTGGGCTGATACTGGATCACTTTGCTCTGGCCATGCTGAGCTGATTGCTATTACTTGAATATACTTACCATACTTCCATCTGAGAGCTTTTGCACATGTTTCTCATCCTGGAGCACTTTTACCTAGATGTCAAATAGCTTACATCCTCTCTTTATCCATGGTCTTAATCACATATAATCTTTGCCCATCCTTCTTTGCCAACCCTTCTTTGACGAGCCTCTTCCCAATTCAGTCTATTCTGATCATCCCATGTACCTCTGTCACTATCTCTGTACCTGTATTAGCAGGTTAAGTTATTCTTTTAATAGTACCTTTTATGATGTAATAATGTATATAGTACATTGTATTTTAAATTAATTTTTCCATTGATTGATTGTCCCTGCATGAGAACAGAAACTTTGTTTTATTTGCTGCTGTGTCCTCATTGCTTGGCACATAGCAGGCACTTGGTATGTATTTGTAGAGTGAATACATGAACAATGGGATAGTCCGCTTTCTTAAAATGGAGTGGATATTCAGGACTGGTTGATTTTTTTCTTCATATAGGTGTCTCAGCCTAGAGTAGACCAGTTGTGGGTTAAGGTTGTTATTTGAAAACTTTTTATGTTAGATGGAAAGGATGATGGTTAGATTATATGACCTTTAAATTTTCCTTCAAGTGATTCATGAACAAAATTATCTGTGGGCCAAATGATAAGATCAGTTTTTGTAGGAATCAGCAGTACATTAATTTGAAAAAATACCATGTAAAAAATACCATGTTCCACTTTGAAACAGTTACACTAACATATTATTACATTTTTCTGTTTCATTGCTTTACAATCTGAAAATCATTTCTTTGTAGACTACCTCTTTTGCTGTCCCTTTCTGTATTATTATTTGTAATTTTAATACATAATTAACTTCTGCCTTGTAACTTCATAGTGTAACTCTTCTCTTTGTCTTATGTGAACATTTACTTGAAGTGATTTTACCACAAGAAATTAGCTTTTATGAAATTTTGTTATTTCTTATCATTGAATTTATCTGAAATAATATTTCTTTTCTAAATATTCTGAGTCAAGTAAAATGAGAAAAAAATAGAGAATTGATCTGTGTTGTGATTTTTGCCTTGTGTATACTGCCATGTTTCAAATAACCCTTCATGTACTTACAGTCTTTAATTTGGGATTTATTTTGAAAAAGTAACATTAGTTTAGAGTCATTATATTTCTGTATACTCGCCGCGTTATTTTGTCTATTGCATCAGTTTCACATGCTACTGTATAACTTAGAAAATGGAATATATAAAATTCAAAATATAATGTTAATTTATGGAGACGTGGACTACCACTGTCTTTTCCTTTGTGGAGGAGGAAGTTTTCCTGCACCCTCTTAGGGTCCTGGGCTGCGTCTGATAAGTAGACAAAGACAAATTAACAGGAGAAAAGCATACGCGTTTAATATAAGTTTTTTGTGATATGAGAGGAGAGCCTTCTAAGGACGTTGAGATCAAACAAACCTATGTTTACTTCTATGCTAGGTTTGATGAAGAGCGTCATGGAGGAATATGATGGGTTAAGGAGTACGAGGTAGCTGTAATAAACTGGGGGGAACTTAGCGAGGCCTAGGATTCTTCTTAGCAGTTGTTTGTCTTCAGAGATGAGCATGCTCCTTTCCTCTGGTTATAGTGAGGGCATCACTTACATGAGGGGTTTTTTGCCTATTTCAGTGAAGAAGAATTGGGGGGGGCAGTCAGAGTGACCTTTCTGCTTATGCTGTTTTCTCAAACTCCTTCAGCTTAAATATTCAATATGCCAAGGTGTGATATTTTGGGGCAGTGTGAGCTGAACCCCTTTGTGGCATTGGAAGAAAAATAACTACTTTTAAAAATTATGTTTTTTTCTTTATTTGATGGTCCAGTATTTTGATCGTCTGTTATATCATACTTACTTGCTTACCCAAACCTCCCCCAATTCTCCAGCTTTTCTTCTGTATGAGAAGTACTATACAGAATTAACAAACAACAGAACCAAACTTTAAAATGCATACACAATTTACATATAAATGTATTTCTTGTGCTATTGAATTGTTTGTTGGTTCCTATTAGTGCCAAAGTGAGATTTTATTTTCACAGCATATTAATCAAAATGTCTGAGGCAATTTTAATTAAAAAAAAAAACTTAGAGTAATACATATTATTTGCATTAGTGTAATGTAGTGCTGTGAATTAAATTTGATCCATTGGTTTGAATATGACAGTGTCAGGAAATTTTTTTAACGAATGAAGTTTATAAAAACAAATACCATCTAGTGTTTAAGTAGATAAACATTGATATTAACCTTTATTCATGAAAGGCACTAAGAGCCAACTGTTTCACTTAACTCTGTACTTTAAAAATGATTTGCTTGATCTGATAAATTATGCAGTCTTGCATTTTGACTTCATAACCCTTTAGAATTTACTTAAATTGACTCTGTAATATTTGCCACATTGGAGTATAATTGCTATAACTAATTTCTGTACTCCTAAACTTGATTTTCTTCATTGTGCAAAAAAGAACATATAAAGGTATTGACCGACATGAGGTGTTGTTTAGAGAGTTACATTTGAACTTGAACATTGAAGGGCTAGATTTCTGTTTAATCTTTTTGCTACAAAGAAAAAAAATAGGCAAATGACGGCATGCTTGCAAATTTATTTTCCTGTTTTAAGTGTATGAAAGGTGCTGAGATTCTGTTTAGAAAGTAGATGAATGTCAAGTCCAGCTACATATTTATTTTAAAACATTTAGCAAAGTAATAATTTTGTGGCATAAATTTGAATTGTATCATTATGAATATTTAGATATTTGTGGCATTATGCTAAAATTTTGGAAAAGAAATTCACAATTTGAGAAGAATGGAAATTAATTTATCTGTTAAATCAAAATTAAGGACCAATGATAAAAGTTACTCATTTTTTTAGCAGATAAATGTATCACTCAATTTGAGAATATTGCAATTTAATGGGATAGTCATATATATTATTATATATTAATATATATATTATTTATATATTATATTATATATAATTATATTATACATAATATTATATATATTAATTATATTATGAAAGAATATATATAACAAAAGATCTAGAGGTATGCTTTCAGATCTATGGAACAGGATGTGGATTTAAGGACCAACAGGCGTGTTAGGTTTTCACATGTTAGGTGAAGTCCAGACAGACAAAAGATGGAATGGGAATGATGATGGGAAGTCATGTCAGAATAAGAAATGGGTTGCACTAGGAAGTACCATGAGAGAATATTGAAATTTTGAGAAAGTCCAGAAAGAAAGCATGGATCAGGCTTGGGATATATGGTTGGGAGTAGATACATCTAGAAATACAAAAGCAGATTTTAAGAGGTCTTAAGTAGTGTGGTAGAGAATTTGGACTTTTTCTGAAGGAAAATAAGAATCCAGAGAAATATTTGGATACTATTTTTATCTTGGATAAGTACTTTTAAAGGAAAAGCAGTAACATTTTTGGCATCATGAAAATATATTGGAGGGAAGGTTAAGTGATGGAGACCAGTTAGGTTGTCAGAAGAGATTAGAACAGAGACAACTGAATATTCACTGTGGCAATGTCAGCAGGTGTGGTTAGAAATGGACAGACTTAGGAGGTAGCATAGTGTAATGCACTCATTCTTTGCCTTTTCAATTTTAGCACCTTCTTTATATAACAAATACTTTGTAGTTTTCCCTTATCTATGAATTTTAGTTTTAAATAGTAAATAGGCCTTTTCTAGAGAAATAATATATCTTTAAATTTTTTTTATGTTTATTTTTGAAAGACAGAGAGAGACAGAGCACGAGTAGGGGAGAGGCAGAGAGAGAGGGAGACAGAATCCAAAGCAGGCTCCAGGTTCTGAGCTGTCAGCAAAGAGCCCGATGCGGGGCTCAAACCCACAAACTGTGAGATCATGACCTGCGCCGAAGTCGGACACTTAACTGATATTGATCTCAAATGAACATGAGAGAACTTATTGGTTGATGGAAGCACTCCAAAGGTCTCTCCTGAGACGGCTTAACAGCAGAGACATCCCAATAGCAGATTATGTGATGATAGTACAAGTATATAAATTTACACCAAATCACCAAACCATAAGTTTAAAAATAAGCTAAACAAATAAAAGTATAACGTCTATTTCCTCTTCCTTTCTTCTTCAAAAGACCTCAGGTGGGCTGAGAATGGTAGATGTCCATACTAGAAGGTAGCGTGGCAGCACCTAGACAGGATGAGGACACTGTCCTTGGAGAGGAGTGGCTCAACTTAGAGTGTTGAAACTCAACCAGGTAAAGGAGAATGTCCAACCTGGGGAATGTGCAGAAGGATGCAGGTGCAGAATAGCTAAGTCTGAGCAGAATGAAGGAGATGTTTGTGTCAGAGGGTGATTCAACACAGGATGTTTGAGCAAGAGTGGAGTGAGGAGATGACCACATAGAGGGGAGATAGTGCATGATGTTAGAGTCTGAGCAGTGTGTGGAGTGCATCCATACAGAGTATCATGCACTTGCCCAGCATGGAATGATGAGTCTGAGAGTAGGTCATTTATTTTGTGAGGGGACATTGTGGTGGTGAGAGAAGTTCAGTCACATTCACAAGGATTGATCCTACAAGTACATATGTTAAGAATAGTGGTAGCTAAGTTTCTCTCTATTAAAGAAGAGAATTACAAAAAGGAAAGAAAGGAAATTGGAATAAACCCCTTGGTTCATTTTTGGTTTCGGTTTACTAGATGTAGATAGATAATATACTGAAATAGAAAGATTGATGTAGAAATAAATATAGAAGTATGCGTGCGTGTATATACTTAGGTGTATTCCCTAGGTCTCTCCTGAGAGGGCTTAACAGCAGAGACATCCCAATAGCAGTGAATATACCTGAGTCCTGATCTTTGATTTTGAAATAAGATTCCCCATTGAAACCAGGGCTCTGTAGAGTAATAGTTGCTTCCAGGACCAGGACAGTGAACTAGAAGATGAGCCTACAAAAGCTTTGTTATTCTAGAAAGAAGTGCTCACAGAATGATGGCAACAAGTACAGAGGAAGAAGCCTTAGCTTGAAAAGGTTTTTATTGGCCAAATCATCGAGACATATGATATTAAATATCAAGGTAAGTGATATTAATAGATTATAGCCCATTGAATAATGTAGGAAACCAAAAATACATACTAATGTATATAAAATGAAGAAATTGAAGGTTTGATGAAGATCAGAATATTTATATAGTTCCAGAGTACTTCCTGAAAAAAAAAATAGTCATTAATCACAAAGGGCAAAAGCAAAAAGTAACTTTATAGTAAAGAAGTTTGGTACCATGTCGATTAGGTGATCAAAATGAACATTGTTGGTAATGAGATAACCTCAGATTACGTGTTGCTTGATAGATAGATGCGTTGAGAAGCTCAAACCATCACTGTGTTACATTCCTGCCAAAAATGCCTAACCCAAGCCTAACCATGTAGAAACATTAGACAAACATTTCAAATCCTAAGATTTGAAATTTCAGGAAGGACTAAGGAACTATTCTTTCATATTGGTGTAGAATAAAGAGATACGGTAACTAAATGCAAGACACGTTTCTGAGCTGGATCTTTTTACTGTAAACATTATTAGAGCAATTAGTAAAACTTGAGTGGTGCTTGAGACTTGTAAGATAGTAATATATCAGTTTTAGTTTCCCGATGTTGGCAGTTATTTGTTATTATGTAGGACAAAGTCGTTGTTTATAGGATATACATACTAAAATATTTGCAGCTGATGGGGCATCATTTTGGCAACTATGTAAGTAGTAACTTTTCTGTAAATTTTAGGCTCTTCCAAAATAAAAAAAATAATTACATAATTTACGGCCCTCTGGAAAGGAGTTCAGCAGGTTCATATATAATATATTTATAGGATGTAAAAACTGTAGAAGTGAGAAAGAAATCCTGATGGGAAGGAGGAGAGGGTGGGGGTCGGGGCAGGGGCTTTGTGTGTGAGAGGTAGAGAGTGAGAGAGGAAGAGAGAGTAATGATAGCAGTATAGAAGAAGGAACCAGATAGGAATGGAACATACTGTTTTTTACATTGGGGCATATTAATGTTTAGGCGTCTGTGGGTAATCAAAATGGAAATATCATCAGGTAGTTGGAAAATGCAGCCTTGTCAGTAAGACCTGGATTCCAGAGTTGAGATTTGGTGCCGTTTTCACATAGGCACTAGTTACAGTTGTAGGAGTTATGGTGATCATTTTTCTGGTTTGGAATAGGAACAGGGCTTTTGGTAGAACCTAGGGGTAGAACATTAAGGAACAAGTGGGGAAGCCAAGACTCATCAAAGGGAATGAAGAAGACAACGCAAGACAGACTCTATTCTGGAATCTGAAAAGAGAATCTAAAGGCAGAAATATGTGATCAGGTAGTGTATCAAATTTCTCACAATGATATGATGATGGATAACTTTTCATTTTTCAAATGCTGGTCATAACTCAAATGTGTAATTTTCTTCTTCAAAGAATTGTTCCTTCTGAAATCCTGTCATTAATTTGAATTTTATCTTTTTTTTCCCAGCCCAACTTGAATTTTATCTTAATCAGTCAGTGTGCCAATCACTATCCTATTACCTAGAGCTTCCATAGTAAACAAAAATAAACGTGTTCTCAGTCCACGTAAATTTCATAATTCAGAGGGAGAGACATGTATTAATGTTACAAAAACAGTTATAAAACTGCTATGGTTACAATGCTATAAAGAAGAACAAAATTGTATTATGAATGCCTTTAATAGTTTATCCTAGTTAAGGAACTCAGGAAAGTTTTTTTTTTGAAATAGCATAGAATTTAAATTTGAGGAATGCGTATCAGTTAGCTAGATGAAGATGGGAGCGAAGTCTTATCTAGGTAGAGCAATAGCATGTACGAAACCTTAACACAGGAAGTATAATGAGTATAGCAACTGAAAGACCATGCAGCTGGAATATGGATAGTGAGGGGGGGGCATGGTCTGTGTAGGAGTTGATAATAATCAGACAATACAGAGACCCTATAGGCATATTGAGAGTTTTACCTTTATCTAAGGAGGAATGGAGAACCATAAAAAGGTTTTATGGAGGAAGGAATGAGAAACTTCAGTTTTGTGCTTTGAAAACTCTGAATGTAATGTGTAGAACACAGTGTGTAGGCTGAATGAATTATGGTACCAATCTCAGAAATGGACAGCCCTAAAATTGAAGAGAGCTACTTGGGAGTGAAGGTCAATGATTTGGTTTTGACTGTATTGAATTTGAGATGGATTTTTACATTTATTAAATAAATATTTATAGAGCACTTAAAACGTGTCAGTCATTATCTAAAGCTCTTCGAATTAGGCAGTGAACAAACAAATAAAAATCATTGCCTTTGTTGAGTTTACATTATAGTGATGGTAAACATTCAAGAAGTATTTACTATATGCCAGGCACTGTACCAAGCACTTTATAACTATTACTTAATCTTAATAACAGCCTTATGAGCTAGGTACTATTATTCTCATTTTACAGATGAGACAACTGAAGTATAAAGATTGTAAGTCTCTTGTCTAAGATCTCACATCTAATACCTGGCAAACCCAGAATTTAAAGATAACTGACTCCACATTCCATGCTCTTAACTGCTAAATTATATTGTAAGTAAGCACTTAGATATATGCATCAATATATATATATGCTCAATAGGGGACTTGACTGGGTATATAAATTTCTCAGTTCACTTGTATGAGGACAGTTATAGTCATGAGCTGAGATGAGATCATAGAGAGAGAGAATACTGGGTAAGAAGGAATGGCCTAGGATCAGACTCCAGCATTCAGTGGCTAAGATGATTAGCTACAAAGAACATAGAGCTTCTAGTTTCAGAGGGGTTGTGTATGAGTGAGATGTACATGTGCGATTATAATATAGTTGTATAACTGCTATGATCTAGGAAGTACAGGTTGCTCAAGATCCAAATTAGCTTTAGGAGCTGGTATCTAAGGTGAGAATCAGTTGATGGATGATATTTGTTGGCAGGCAAATGGAGTGCTCCTGAATCATAGGAGGTAAAGCATGAAACAGAAAGTACTTCATTGTGGCTTCATGAAGAATGCTGCAAGAGAGCCCTAGGACTCATAGACTGTTCTCATTCTTTACTTCATTCAACTCAAATTGCGTCTTCTATTCTGATGGCTCTTGTCATTCCTTTACAAATTACTTCAACACTCGCTCTGAGCATGGTTCCTTGCCAGACCACTTTTGTATCTCTGGATCTTACCTTTTTATAATTTCACTTCTTAGAGTCATCCCCTGGAAATTTCTGTTGCTGATATTTTTCTTTCTTTTTAAATTAATTATTTTGTGATCTTAATCTCTTTTAGTACTTTGACTATCACTTCTCTGCAGTTACCTTCTTAAATCAACTTCTCTGGTTCTACCCTCTCTTTTAAGTTCCAAATTTCTGTTTTCAAGGACCTTCTAGATATTTTCATGTGAATGTATTTCTCTGGCCCTCAAACATGCCGGAAACTGATGTTCATCTTCTCTTATAAGCCCTTCTGTATTTCCTGTTTTTTGTCAATGGAGTCATTATTGAAATTAAGCTGAAAACCCTGGGTTCATATTCAACACTATTCTCTCTCTAGTATCCCTCATCTATAAGTTTGGCAAAGATTAATAAGGCCAATATTGCTTGGTGTTGATTACTGTTAGGAAATACATTTTTTAGTGGAAGAGTAAATTGGTAGTATCTCTTTTAGAGGGCAGCTAAGTAACAGCAATGGAAATTAAGAACAATTTATTCTCGTGATAAAACTCGGGCATATATGCCACTCATGCAGCGGGCCTTTCATGTTTGCTGAAGAATGAAAAATTCATGTTTCTTCTAAAACCTACCTTGTTCTGAGATTGGATGCTTTCAGCCTCTGTCTTGGTAGAAATTGCCCCTAAGATTGTACCGTCTCATTCCAAGAAACAAGTCCCTTTTTGTCTACTACTAATAATAATCTTGGGGATAGTATTGGTAGCAGCAGCAACTTTTATTACCAGTTAGAGATTCCTTTACTAAGTTCATAAGCCTTATTAATTTATTTTATAAATTATGAGGTAAATTTTATGAGGTAAATAAATAGTATTAGTCCTACATTTACTTTTTTTTTTATCATAGAGCAAGAATCGTTTCTACACTATGAATTCCCTAATACAATTTTGTAAGATTATCACCATTTCACGAGAAATTAAAGCTAAAATAAAGCTGAAAAGATACTTTAAAGATAATTTTATTAACTGTACAAAAATGCTTGACTTTAAAATTATTATTACTGTTTTAATATTTTTATCAAATAGTACAAAACCCACTGAAACTCTAAGTAAGGGGGCTCTATTTGTAAGTTATTTTAATTAAAGGTACAAATTTAAGAGTTTTCTTAGGTGATACAGATAGTTTTTAGCAACAAAAAAATCACATAATGATGGAAATATTTTTAAACATCTGTTTCTATAGTATGTGTTTTTCAAAAGCAGGTTTTTTTCATTGTTAAAATTCCACCTTTATGTCAAAGTGATAGATTAGATGTACTTATCTTCAGATAGCTGCTATGTACTACATTATTGCCAAAGAAAAGTTTAGTAAATTTGAAATGATTATTCTTTTCTATGGAAAATAATTGCCATCATACCATACAACCATTATTAGTTATGTTTTAGTCCTTTTCATCTTATTATAAAATATTATAAATATTTTAGGGTAATAAAGTCTGGAAACCTGTTTACCTAGGCACAAATAAACCAGTCTGTCTCAATATACTAAAGTGACATGCCACATAAGACATGATTACTGACACTCAAATTGAATAAATTATATGTATTAAACTATATGTATTAAACTTTAGTAAAGCTTAATTTCTTTTTTTCCTCTAAGTCAGTATAAATAGAAGTTGTATTTTTATCTCCCAGCACGAAAATGAATTATCTTCTATATCCCTTGGGTACACATAGCCCACTTTGAAGATTATTGCTCTAAAGAATGAGGTGCTGTTGAAATGTTCAGACTAAGCTGTGGATGTCAACATTTTCTTTTTAATAGATTGTTCTGGCAACTCTTTCTGATTTTGGATTTGAAGAAGAAAAATATTGCCAATAATGAAGTCATAGAAAGGTATCACAGTAACAGTAGATTAGGTAAGAGTCGCAGTAGAGCCCTGGTAGTAGGCATGGGTTTGAGACTTTTTTTTAGAAAGAAGTGTGGGGGTTTGATTTGTATGATGGTAAGGAGAAGAAGGGATCAAGGTTGATAGCTAGGCTTCTTGCTTTGGTGACTACATGGATGAGGTTCAACATTGGAGAGAGAGGGAATATAACAGAGAAGAGCTGATTTTGCAATCTATATTTCTTAACACAGTTTTTTTAAAAGACCTAATTCATAATTGGTGGGCCATTTTTATGTTCATATTCTCTGTGTTTTAAAATATTGTTTCTTTGAAATGGGGAAAGAAATGTTTTCCTTCATTTCTTTCCCCATTATATTGACATTTGCTCATATTCTTAAGATTATGAGTGGATTGGCTTATACACATGTATCAATACTTGTTATCCAAGAAAAATGTAGTGTTAAAAATGACATTAACAGTAGCTCAACAAAGAAATAGAGAAACCAAGTACATACTTTTGAAAGTATGTCCTACTTTTATTGCCTTATGATATATTCAATAGAAGTAACAGGTTAAAAGAAGAAGGACTCAAAATGATCACAGGTACTTCATGTTTTTCTTTTAAAACTTTAACCCTTTACTGTGAACATTATAAATGACTGTTTTTCCTTTAGAAACTGACTTGCTTTAAAATGATGTATGAAATAATATGTGTTTTGCATGTCCCGGTGTAATGATAAAGGTCATATAGTATCATTTACATAATCTCTAGCCAGAAATGATCTCAGTAATATCCTTGGTATAACATATACATTATCTGAGGTTTAAAACTCTCATTATTCATGAAAGTTAATTTTACAGTGGGTGTGAATGATCTATCTTATGGCTGGTTTTTTGATCATTCTATAAAATAATATGGAGCAAAGCCTGCTCAAATAACAGGAAAACCAGTAAAGAGTGATGCATTCGCCCGACTCTCTGTATACCCGATTGGATCTTGATTGATGGCAATCATTTGTCTTTGTCAAAAAAAGGAGAAAAATTCAGACATTGAAATAGGAGTGCTATCAAACTTTCTACAATGGCAGAAAGATTCTATTAATGTGGCCTTAGAGTATTAACTGTCTCTGTTGGGAAATGATAAAGAATGTTAATTTTTTTCCTTGAGCATATTTAAGTGTAAAATGCATTATTTTGTCTACTGTTGGGATTAAAAGAGTACTTTTGATTTATGGCAGACTGGAATTGATGAAAGCAAAAAAAAAAAAAGCTTAAAATGATGAAAAAGCAAATAGATCTTAATCCTTTATATTATTATTTTCTCAGTGAAATAATAAAGCTTTAGCATAGTGTCATAAAATCCTTACGGCTGCATTCCAATTGATATTGGACCTTGAAAGGTTGACTTCAAAGAGAGTTGAAGTGGAAGAGAAAACATATTTTTAAGTGATTGTCTTTTTCTTTGGAATTCCCTTCCCAAATATTAAAGCAAAAAGACATTCCAGATGTTATTATTTTTAAATTGATTAAATGATCTTGTTATGATTTGGAAATGGAAAGAGAATGTTAGAACTGTATATATTAAAAGACAGAATTGATAAATAGCATTTTGCATCAGGAAAAATTCTGACCTTTCATAATTTCTTTTACAATAATCATTTCATACATTACTATGTAAGTATTTTATGTGAGTTATGAGGGCTGGATATACTTTCTATTTAATCTTGAATATTTGCTTTCTTTTGACTATGGTATTTTAGATCGTTAATTTGGCCTTAATTTAGTTATGCTAAAAATAATTAACAATGCAAATGTATTCTTTAGAAAATATTTTAAAAATATCTTGTGTTATATTAATATTGATTTGACATTTATATAAACTGAAGTAAGACTTCCTACATCTCATTTATTACAGAATTTTCTTTGTGAAAGTACTTTGGGATATTATAATGAAGTTTTCTTATTTGTGTGCCTGTTCTTTAAGTTTTGGCATACAGATATGCTCTCATTTTCTGTTTTGCTGGAATGGAATTAGTTATACTGAGCAGCCCCAAATGATTTGTATCTAGCTTTAAAATGTGCTTTAATTTTTTTTTCAGTCAGATTTGTTTTTTTAAGATTAAAGTGAGATGACCACAAATTTAGATTTTCTTTTCATAAAACTGTGGTTGAAGTATTTCCTGTTGATAACTATGTTCTGATAAGTGAAAGATACCATATTTTAGTTAAAAAATTTAAGATTATTTATTTATTTATTTATTTATTTATTTATTTATTTATTTATTTATTTATTTATTTATTTATTTTTGAGCCGATTTATTTGTTTAGAGAGAAAGAGAGAGAGAGGATCCCAAGCAGTGTTCATGCTCTAGTGCAGAGCTTGATGTGGGACTCGAACTCACAAGCTGCAAGATCTTGACCTGTGCCAAAATAAAGTCTGATGCTTAACCACAGGAGCCACCCAGTCATCCCTAAGATAATATATTTTAAATTAATAGTAGAAATTTTTCTATCTTGATCTGTGTTTGGTTTTAGAAGAAATTATGTAATCTTACTAAATTATTATAGCTATAATATTTTTTAAAGAAAATAGCATTTTCTTTTATTGTCCTTCTATTCAAATGAAATGATGATACATCAATCTCAAATTATATGAACTTTAAAATTTTCTAAACTCTTAGTTTGGGTTTTCATGCCTTTCATGAAATGGTAATCCCATTCTAAATGTTTAAATGCAAATGATTTAGTTCTTGTCCGATATGGGCAATGAAATGTTGGTTAGTTAAGAATGGCTTTTGGGGCGCCTGGGTGGCTCAGTTGGTTGAGCGGCCGACTTCGGCTCGGGTCGTGATTTCACAGTCTGTGAGTTCGAGCCCCGCGTCGGGCTCTGTGCTGCTGGCTCAGAGCCTGGAGCCTGCTTCAGATTCTGTGTCTCCCTCTCTCTCTGCCCTTCCCCTGCTCATACTCTGTCTCTATGTCTCTCAAAAATAAATAAACGTTAAAAAAAAATTAAAAAAAAAAAGAAACATTAAAAAAATTAAAAAAAAAAGAATGGCTTTGTTGGTGCTTATGTCTACTCCTTCACATGTGTATTTGTTTAAGTCTAGTGCCACTATTCTTTGTAAATTAGTTGTTGGTTTAGATGGAAACCCTTTAAGTGAAAACTATAGACAGCTATTTATTTATTTATTTATTTATTTATTTATTTATTTATTTATTTATTTTTGGTATCGGTTACAACAAAGAATAAATGTCAGTGGTGTGTGATACCGAAAATGTACCCGTAAGAATCTAATGATGATTTCAGAATTTTCAGTGAAGGATAGGATTTCCTACTAATTAAATTTATCATTGATAAGCACATAGTAAAGTCTCTTAAGTTATTAGTTCAGGAATAAGCTCTTTCAGATTGTTTTTGGCAAATATAGTTCCTCATATGGGGCCTACAAATGTGGGACAAGTTCATTCCATAACTTGAGTAGGCATGGTATATGGTTTAACTTATTTGAAGCATTATTTAGATATTAAATGTATGCGCCAGTTTTAAACAGTTCTAATCAAACAACTTTAAAGACAAAATGATTTTTAGACATCATGTAAACAGGTTTAATTCACACTGCAGAGTAAGAGAATTAAGACTCTTCAGAAGACTTGTTCTAAATACCCAAGGTTTCACAAATGTTCAGAAATACAAAATAAAAAATGAATAGCATTAGCCAAGTTCTTTCAGCAAATCCTATTGCTTTTGATCCTCACTGTATATTAGAATCACATGGAAAGTTTTGAAAAAAATTTATTGATCCTAGGGTCCCAATCCAAAAGATACTGATCGGGATGAGTATTTTTTAAAGCTTCCAATGTAAATCTAACGCTTGGGCAAGATTGGGAATCACTGAGTTAAATCATACCTGTTTATGTGGTGCCCAATATAGCTTGTAATTACTGGCCTGGGTTTTTAAGTTAGGTTAATATCCTGAGCCAAGCTGCATAAAGTATTTTACAAATAATTTTATATAAAAACTTTCTGATTTTATGTTAGTATTTAAAATTTTTATTTTTTGGTCATTTGACACAAAATGTAATTCTGACATTCCCTGAAAAGGCTTTAAAGTTTGGGCTTTTAAAATTTATTAGTTAGTTGTGGTTGAAAGCAATAGTTGGTCATCCAGTTACTGCCTCCACACTGGTCACTTTGGTGAGTTATGTTTATTGGAACTTTGCTTCTAGTAGATCACAAAAGATGATAGTGGCAAGAACACGTAGCCCATGCAGTTTTAAAAGCTCTTCTGAAGATTTTAGTCCATTCCACAGTTGACAAAGTAGCACCTACCCACTATTTCCCACTTCCCATGACTGTTCTAAAGCCTAACTTTGTACATGTTTCAGTTTATATCTCCCCAAAATCTTTTTTCTGGTTATATTCCTTGATTACAAGAAACTCTTAGAAATAAGTACTAAAAACCAAAACAACCCACTAAAAGAGAAGTAGTGTTTCTTCTTGAAAGTCACTTCAGGATCAGGTGTTTAGGTCTTTGTCCTTCCTTCATTATCTAAAAGCATTTGATTTTTTTGAATATGTTTGTAATGTTTTTAACTTTATCTATTTTGTGTAATTAAGATCTGTTTTTATTGATGCATTAGTTGTATAAGCATGATTTGTTGGTCAAAATTATGTGATTGAAATATTTTCCTTCCCTTTGTATAAAAATGTGATATATTGCTCCTGTCCACGTGGTGCTGTTTTCTGGTTGAAAAAAGCAAAGATTACTGAGAAGAGGGAAATGCCTCGGCCGTTCTAGAAGTAGTAAGAAAAGGGTACAGTGTTTGTAGGTCTTACTTGGGTTATAAGAAATACCAATTAAGAATATAGGAATGTAAGTCAGTTACATGGGGGTGATTTTCCTTAATTTGAATTGTTTTTACTAAAATATATCTTTATGCTCTTTTCTTTGTAAGAGAAAAGAGAAGCAGCAGTCATTTTAAATAGTATCAATTACCTAATAGGATAAAATAATTTAATTGGAAATGAGGAAATCTACAAAAGGAAACCAAGTGATTTAATCTGTTTACATAATAAAATATAGCATCTCTAACCTGTCTTAAAGTCTTGTGACATCATTATTGCTGGTATATCATATTATTGGAATAATATTCTTAAGTTTCCAGAGAGGTGCTAAAGTTAAGTATTGAACAGTTTGTTTTTTTTGTATTTACAAATCCTAGGACATTTTGGTAAGAATTAGCAAAGAAGGCTAAAGAACACAAAAGCTTAATAAGATGCATAATATAGTCAGTCATTTACAATCCTTGTGTTTTGATTTTGATTACTTATATTTTTCATTGAGACATGGTAGTTTCCATATATCTGTGGTTCATTTGATAGTTAATATTTCTTATCTTGAGTCCGTACTCTGCTAAGTACTTAACTGTATTATCTCATTTAATGTTCGTTAAAATTTTTGAAGTCAGTGCAATTTTTAACCCTACATTAAGATGTGAGGCTAAGGCTTAGAAAAATAAGTAGATTTCTCAAGATTAATATTTAATTAGTAAGTGGTTGAGCCTGAATAAGAAAAATATTAGGATTCTCTGTTATTTATAAAACTTTACTACAGAATTGCTAGTGCAACAAATTTCGTAGACCTTTACCCAAATTTGACATATTTAGCACAATTTTCCTATGAAAAAAGCTTTTTTTCCTACTTAGAATGCATTGGTAACTTAATCATTAATGTTTACAATGGAAATGTAAATAGAATACTCATTGATGATGAACTCACATAATATCTTTATCCCTTGTTGATTGAATGACATCTTCTTGATAACTTTCTTGAAAATGAGTGAAAGTGGGTGAAAAAGTCAGGTACGTTTAAGGTATCTGCCTACGAGGATCAGTGACTTTTTTGAATTAAAAACAAAATATTTTTCAGGATAGTAGTAAAGTTTTTGTTTCAAATTTTTCCTGCTGGGGAGACAAAATCAGCATTGTGGCACAGAGAGAGAGAGAGAGAGACATGTGAACGACTGCACTTTAGTATTCTGAATTCAAACTGCTTCAGCAGCCCTATGGGTTTACAAACATGTATATTTCTTGTCTTTTTTCCATACCACATTGAGAATACAGAATTAGCACATAGCTGCCTCAAAATAAGTATTTGAAATAATGACAGTTAAACTCAAAGGAAATATGGATTTTTTAAACATTTTACTTGAATACACTTACAAAATGTAAGCAATAATGTACATACAGCTCTTTGGTATGTGTATGCTATAGTAGAGGACAGTCCTCTTATTTATATAACATACAGAATTTAATAGAGTACTAGAGTACTGTGGACATTGTCAGAAAAAAATTTCTTATCTAGGAAGGGAAGATTTTTCTTAGATCAAGATTCAAATTGGCAAGCTTTGTTCTTTTTAAATTGTATGGGATATTTAGAAATAACGTTCTTATAAAATAATCATTATGTGTAAGTCTTTACTATCTATGCCTGCCCATGAGTCTTATTTCCTCCCTATGTTGAGGTGAATAGTTAGATATACAATCTTCTGGTTTCTTCTCTTACATTGATAAAGACATATAATTTTTAAAAACATAATTGGGGCCATGCTATATGCATTATTTAACTACTTAACCCATTTCATTTGTATTCCATGCTATTTTATGTATATTTACCTCATTCTTTTTAACAGGCAAATAACATAATAATTTGAGCTTTTCCTAGTGGTGAACCTTTAGCTAACTTATTTCCTTATTATAGAAGTACTGCAATTCTAGCAGATTCATTTTTGTGAATATGGGTATTTCTGTAGGAGACATACCTAGAAGTGAAATTGCTAAATCAAAAGATATTATGTACAATAAAAATTTCACCAAATACTATCAAAATGGTGCAAAAGGTAGAAACATGCTATCAGGCAAAGTTTCCAGGAAATTGATATGTCTGCAGGAGTATCTTACTCTTTCTGGTCATCACTGGCTACCTGGGGATTAGCCTTCTAACCCAAGTGTCCATACCCGTGATTCTTCTGCTCAGAAGGAATAAAGGGAGGAGGGAGGTGAAATCAACCAAAAGATATCTTGGGTGACCACTCTTTCTACCCACTGCTTGGATTTATTGTCTTTAGACTGGAGCTCCCCCACTTTCTTCTTGAGAGTACTCCTCTTCTGTGTGTGTCTGGGATTTGATTCTGTCACCTTTCTGTGTTGTAGGAATTCCTCATAATTTTTTGTTTATTGATTATATACTTTTTTCATGTGCTGGGCATACCATCCGAAGCTCCTATCATTAGCTTAAGCATTCAAAACTTGCATTATAAAACCAAATAATTGAGTTTCTTCAACTTGTTATTACCTCCCTCCTCAAGTTCGGTGTCCTTCTAGCTTATGTCATTGAACAGGGCTGAAGAAAAATAAACATTCTATTGCTCCCTTCTTAGTATGCTTACCAAAGTTTAATTTACCCTTCTTCATTCACATTATGCTCTGCAGTCTAGGGTGGCAAGGAGAAAGGAAGAATCTACTGAAATGTTCATGGTTTTCATCTAGGGATGTTCATCTATGCTAGACCTCCTTTACGTAGGTCAGTAAAAAGTGTAACATTATTGCTTTCTGTCCTCCTACTCCCACGAGAAATATATGATAATAAGGAAGTAAGAGAATTAATTTCATGAACTTCCTTGCCTTTAAAAAATATTCTGTGTGATTTCTGAGGAATTGGAAGTAATAAGATTTTGAACATATACATAGAGAGGGCATGCAGTACCCTAATAGTGGGATATGTATATTTTTTAAAGAATAACAAAATAATACCACATATTAATTATCTATCTCTTCTTTGTAGAGATTTACATATTACTAAATTCTGCCCTCTTATTTTATACAAAAGGAGACTAGGGCCCCAAAGATTAAATGGCTTTACTCAGGGTCCAATAATTGATTAATTATAAAGTCAGAACTAGAATCTGGATCTTCCTTCTCCCCATCTGGTGCTGGTTTTTACGCACCATCTTTTACAGTACTATTTCATAGTGACATAATTGAGCTTTAAAAAAACAAAAGTGTATATGGAAACACAACCTTGAATATACAAAATTTATTAAGGAGGAAACGAAAACAGTAATTCAAAATCCTGTAGTTTTTCAGAATAGAATTTGGAAATATTAAAAATATATTTTTCATGATACAAGAGATTAGGTATAAAAAGAGCATTGGAATACCCTTAAAGTAACATCTTTCACAGCAGTTGTTTGGAGAACACTTACGGCAGTAATTTCCATTTTCATGTAATGTTTTTCAATTGTTTTTACTGAGAGTTGTTTTTCTTAAAAATTCTTTGCATTTTAGCCTTTATTCCATTGTAGTTTTCCCCAAAATAGGGAAAAAGTTGGAGGGGAAGAAGCCAAAACATAAGAGGTTGCTACTGGGCAGTTTTATCTAACAACCCAGTAAAATTAAATACCTTCAAAGAAAAAGCAAAACAAATGTGTGCTTTGAAAATACATATACTATCTTATTCACTTTAAGTCTGATTAATCTTTTGATACATTAATGAAAACCTGTTTTTAATATTCACATTTAAAAATGTCAATATATGTTAGTAAATTACCTTTCACATAATATATAATATTCTTTTAGTTAAGTTACATTAAATTAGGAATCATGTGCATTAGTAGGAGAACACAAGTTAGCTAATTCGTGCTATATTGTATAAAATCGAGGCTCTTTTAAAAACTGTACCCCATTTTTACCTTGAGTTTGAGAACAAAATCATTTTAACTTTTAGATCAAGTTCATTTAGATCTAGGAATGAATGATTAGAATAAATTTGGTGGAGTTTTAAAAGTATATACTAGATCCTGGGCATTGTGCTAGAAGTTGAAGATTTGTACAAAGTGAAAAAATACAGATCATGTTATGAATCTTAGAACATAATGGTGTTGTACAAGTAGTTACAATGTACTGTTACACTCTTAACAAAAGAAATAATAGAATTATGTTTGTACGTGTATAGCAATAAGAAATAGACTCATTGAAATAGAGTTTAAAAGTATAGAATTTGAAATATAGCAGACCCATATATATGATTTGTTGTGCTAAGCTTGTAAAAATATCTTGCACTTAGAAGTAAGTATTTAATGTAAGCCCTCATTGTGAGATTCCAAAGACTCACTAAATTTTTTCTACGTAATTTGGAGTTAAACAGGTGTTAAGCTTTGCTATACTTGATAAAGATCTATTTCATTCCCCCTGAGAATGATTCAAATCTTCATGGAGAGAAGAAACAGCCACATCAGCTTCCAATTGTCAAAATTCAGTTTTTAAAAACTCAAGTCTTTTTCCCAATGGGTTTCCAGATTGAAGAACATATGGACTCTATCTTCTGAGTAAAATACTTTCATTTTCCTTTTGAATTACTTTTAAGACTTCACCCTGATATGAGAAGTGTAAAATGAAACCATAAGGTATTTAAACAACATCTACCTCTCTGTGGTTTTTTTTTTTTTTCAACTGGATTGAAAATAATCTTATAAAATTTAGAAATAATGCTTTCTCTTTTAGAGTGTAATGCATTTTTTTTTCTGGTACGGTTGCATTTATTTTTCCAGGAAATGAGAATTTGTGGGTTTTTCTTGGTGTTGGTCTCTAATATGATTATTTTGTTTATTTTAGTGAATTTTAAGTGGATATTTAACTTTTTGATATGAACTACTACCTTGGGATATATACCTGTGTGCTGTGAATTTACTAGATAATCAAAACAAACAGTATTTTAACACTTCTGTGACCAAAGAAATGCTATAGCAGACTAGGAGTTTACTTAGGATTTGTAGTAAAACTAACAAACTGAAAAAGATATAACAAAAGAACTTTAAATCAGCATAGCTTATTGCTATTTGAGAAGATAAGGACTGAAAAGATTGGTCTTTTATTGAGAAGTTGCAACTAATTTCTTTTTTATAAATTTATTTAAAGCTTAGGAGTTTATAACTTTTACTTTTATATTTAAAAAAAAATTAGTCACTTCCCCAAATATTGGGAGTTGAAAGGGAAGAGCCACAACTCAAACAACTTAATTTTCTTATTACCTAATGAAAACAACGTTGAGGGATTCTCGTGAACTCTTTGGAACATTGCTGTTTTTCATTTATATTTTTATTAGCTGCACAATCCTCATTTACTAAAATATGACTTTTTTCTGTGGCAAGATCTCTTTGGAGATAGTCATTCAGGCAGACAAAGTTGTAAATGATTTGCTTCTTTCTTTCCCACCATGCTCTCTATATCCCTAGCCCAGCACATATAACCAAATGAATGAAATAGAATAATGAAAAGTAAACTTTTAACTACAATAATTTGAAAAGGTGATAATATAAAGAGTATAAAGGCAAGAATATAAATTCTCAGTGGGGAGCCTTCCAACAGTGCATTTAGGTGTGGTAGTGTTCTAGTACCATTAAGAGATAAGCTTTAGTGACTATAGTAAAGAACTTTTAGAACAAATGGATGTGTAGGCTGTGTGGCTACTGTGTACCCCAGTTAAAATATATGAAATCTCTGGCACCGACATTAAGTTACTTGATTTAGTAGTGCTGTTTGTTATTCATTTTAAATGTTTACTCTTCTACTTTTTCCATTTATAGCCTTATTTCTCAATCTATATTAATAATGTGTTATATAGAATTCAGTGTTTTCTTACTAAAAATTATTTGGTTCTTTGTTGGTTTCTTTTTTGAGACAGTCCATGTTTTAGTTATTGAGATTAATATAGATAGTAATGTTGCTTATTAGAGCTATTTCAACTCCCATTAATGAATTTTTAGGGACGATTTCTCTGAGTCTTTCTCTTCCTATTCAAGTTGACTATTGATACAGAGTATGAATATTTGAAGTACAAGCCCTAATTAATGAACTTGCTAGCACAATACACTAAAATCCATGCCTCTGCAGAGTAATGAATAAAATATTAATGAACCCTTAGATGTCTATGCAACCTTCGTGGTTTTCATCTTTTGTCTTCTCAAATTAAGTTCATTCTTACCTAGAGTATTCTTTTGTTGTGCCCAGATCTAGTAGAATATCCTTTTATTACAAAATTCTATGATATATCTTTAGTGTTATTTGTTAGGACTGTTTGCATTCAGGCTTTTTTCCTCCCAAAATGTTTGTAATATACTGTGTCTAGTATAGAATGTGCTTGAAGAACTTTGAAAGATTTGCCGAGTTTCTCTTCTCTCATTATCTCTTGAATTCACTTTACTCAGGCTTTTTTCTTATCCTTGTACTGAAACTGTTCTTTTCAAGGTCACGTGTGACATTGATATTGCCAAATCACATAGTCATTTCTCAATCTTCATCTTTCTTGACTAATTGATAGTCTTCAATATGTCTGAGTACTGCCTCCTCCTTGAAATACATTTCCATATGGCCTCTGGGAAACCATATTTGTCTGATTTTCCTCCTTTCAAGGGCCTCTCTCCAAAATTCCTTCCTTGCTGGTTTTTCCTTATCTTGTCAACCTCTTTATTATTGGGGTTACTCAGACCTAGGTCTTTGGAGTATTCCTTTTCTCTTTTCTGGCTCTTCTCACTTACCTTAAGATCTTAGCCGGTTCACACCTGTCTTTTATATAAACGAGGTATTCTGATGTCTCACAGATTGTATCTTCTGGAAAGTCCTTTCCTTTGAATTCCACACTCATATTCAGTTGTCTACTCAACATCTCTGTTTGGATATTTGTATTGTTTGTAGCAACATATGATGGTTTAATAGATAAATCCCAAAATTTCGTTCAGTGGCTAGCCATAATAGAACTTTTTTTTTTTTAATTTTTATTTAGCATATATTTATTTTTGAGACAGAGAGGGACAGGTCACGGGTGGGCGAGGTGCAGAGAGAGAGGGAGACACAAAATCTGAAGCAGGCTCTAAGCTCCCAGCTGTCAGTACAGAGCCCGATGTTGGGCTCCAGCTCATGGACTGTGAGATCATGACCTGAGCCGAAGTCCGTCACTAAACTGACTGAGCCACCCAGGCACTGCTAGAACTTTTATTTCTCTAAAGACTTTTTTTTTTATGTTTACTTTTGAGAGAGAGACAGAACATGAGTGGGGGATGGACAGAGAGAGAGGGAGACACAGAATCTGAAGCAGATTCTAGGCTCTGAGCTGTCAGCATAGAACCTGACGCTATGGGGCTCAAACTCACAAACTGTGAGCTCATGACCTGAGCCAAAGTCGTACGCTTAACTGACTGAGTCACCCAAATGCCCCTAGAACTTTTTTTTTCTTTTTTGTATAGAGTACAAAACAGATATTTGTGATGGGTGATTTATATAGCTCCATTATCTTTAGTTCTTGGCTTCTAAGATTGCCAAGTTCATCTGCATCAAGCCAGTAGAAGGAGCATGGACAACCGTGTATTGAAAACCTTATAGGCTAGGTTTAGAAGTGATTTGTACGATTTCTGTTCATTTTTCATTGGCTAGAGCTCAGTCATATGGCTATGCTTAATTGCAAAGGATACTGGGAAATGTGGCTTAGCTGTGTGCCTAGGTAGAAGAGGAAAATTGGTTTGGTAGTAGTTCTTTCTGCCACAGATTTCTAATAGGAACCCCAAAATTATATGTTTAATACCAAATTTCTGATGTTCTCCATCAAAACCAATTTTCCTCAAATTCTCTTTCATCTTTGTTCATGTTGACTCCATTTTTCTAATTTCTGAGATTGAAATCCTTATGATATCATTGCCTCCTTCCCTTTCATACCCTATCTATGATATGTCAGCATGCCCTTTTGACTCAGTCTTCAAAATATGTCCAGAATTCAGTGACTTCTCACCATGTCTATTGCTGCCACTTGTTTCCAGACATCATCATCTTCTGGATTATTGCAAAAGTCTACAAATAGATCCTGGTTTTTTTTTTTTTAATAATTTATTGTCAAATTGGTTACCATACAACACCCAGTGCTCATCCCAACAAGTGCCCTGGCTTCTAATATAAACCTCCCACCTGCACCCAGGCCTCTGCAGTATCCAGAATGACCATGTTAAAACACAGAAGATCACATAACTTCTCTGCTTAAAATATTTGAGTGTCCTCCTCATCCTCCTAGTAACTCTTTGGTCTCTACTTATACTGTAACTCTTCATCTATCTCAAATGGCCTCTCTACATTTCCATGGTCTGGGAGCCTTTTGATTTACATTGTCCCTGCCTGAAATTTTCTTTCTAAGACATCTGTATAACTGGTGCTTTCACCTCCTTTAGGTCTTTGCTCAGATGTTACTTTCTTCTAGAATCCTTCCCTAATCATCTAATTTAAAATTGTCCCCTACTCCTTCTGTGAATATTTTTTGTTCCTCATTCTTTTTTTAAAATTTTTAAAATTTTTTTTTTTTTAGCGTTTTTATTTTATTTTTGAGAGACATAGAAACAGAGTATGAGCAGGGGGAGGGCAGAGAGAGAGGGAGATACAGAATCCAAAGCAAGCTCCAGGCTCTGAGCCGTCAGCACAGAGCCCGACGTTGGGCTCGAACTCACAGACTGTGAGATCATGACCTGAACCGAAGTCGACTTCTTAACCAACTGAACCACCCAGGTGCCCCTGTTCTTCTTTCATGTTTCACTTTTCTCTGTGGTATTTATTGTCATCTCTGGCAGATATGGCTAGCTGATCATCATAGTTTCATTCTGTCCTTCCATAGTGTAGAGCTATTGCTGGGAAATGGCTATCCGAGCAGGGATCACATTTCCTGTGTGGAGCTCTCTGACTTGGTAAGACCAAAGGAATGTGTATAGAGGACATGTATTGTCATTTTTGGGCTGAGTTGATGTAGCATCTAGTGGACTTTCTATGTTCTAGTCCCATTTCTACTGGTTGATGTAGCATCTAGTGGACTTTCTATGTTCTAGTCCCATTTCTACTCAGCTTCAGAACATTGATCTCTACTTCAGAACATTGATCTAAACTTTAGTTTTAGGCCTGTTTCACTGCCTGTAACATTTAATTTGCTTTGCACCTCATATACTTTGGAACTCATTTTGTTTAGAATAAATTAGCTTATGTCCTTGAACTGTTCTTTCACACCTTATTTATATATTGCCTACATTGTGTCACAGAGAATTTTTAGGCAAATGTCAATAACAAATTAATTAGATAAATCAGAAAAATAGGGAAATTAATTTTGAAAACTCTCATCTTGCTTAAATTATTCCAATAACTTCCTTATATTCTCATTTCTGATATTTCTTCTTATCTAACTTTTATACATTTCCTAGAGTTATTATTGTGTAGTCACAATATTTGCTTAAAATGCTTCAGTATCTCCCCATTGCTACAGGATGAAACCCAATTCTTTAACATGACATGGGTGATGTCAGGAGCTCAGCTAAACTAGGAGAGTATCAGAGTAGCTGATTAAAACCACAAACAAAAAATGAAGGAGTAAGGCTGTAATGGCTTACTGTGGTGGTATATGTAAGAGTGTAAAACTGCAGGACCCCCCCTCCCCCGTTCCACTAGAAGTGTTGTGGTGGTAAGGTGAATCAGTGTGGATCAGCATAGATCAGTATAGAGGTGGGGTCATCTCACTGTTGAGAGAACTCTGAACGAAAGGCTCCAGAGGTTTTATGGACCATGCGATTGAAAGGAGGAGAAGGGAGGGGCTGAGAGTGAACTGAATGAGAGCGAGTAAAGGTGTCTTCAAAGTTTCCGGGGCAGAGGGCCTGAAGAGGATCTCTGCCCGAGGCTTCAGATAAACAAACTTTGGGATGAAGGTGCAGGGGCTACGAATGCAATTATGCTAAGAACATGATTGGCCAGTGGGGCTGAATCCTTGAGTTCATCTCCCTTCAGGGACTGGAGTGCATTGGCCATACACTAAGTCTGGCTTGGGGCTGGTAGAGGGCATATTTCCTCTATGATGCTTGACAGATAAGGCCTATGTAACCATGGTGGTCAGTCCTGAAAAAAGTCATACGTAGGTTTTCAACCAGGAGTTGGACTCTTCAGATGATTCTCTGTGATCTGGCCCCTTCCTATTTCTGTGGCTTCTTTCACCCCTTCTTGCCTATACTCTCCCCAAATTCTAGAAACCTTTCAGTACAGCATATGCTCAATTGTTTCTTACTTCTTTGGCCTTTCGAATGCTATTCCCTGAGAAAGAATGCTTTTCGTTTTCTTATTTTCCTGGTTGACATCTGTTAACTCTGATTCAATTTGTGAGTTGCTGCCTTCCAGGAACCCTTCTATTACTTTGAATCGTGCCCCTCTACTGTGTTCCCAAAGAATGTTTTGTATAGATTTTAATTGTCTCTTCATCTATCTGTTTCTTCCATTGTGCAATGAAGTCCTTGAGGATAAGGACTCTTTTTATCATCAAATAACTCTAAATCTCCATTGCCAGGTGCAGGTCCTTATCCGTTATTGGCATTCAGTAAGTGCTCGTTGATTAAATGAGTGAGTGAATGAATGAAATATAAACTCATTAGTTTTTCATCCCTGTCTTTTATGGTATTGCCAGGACCCAACAATTCTCTTCTACCTCACTTTCTGCTGGGGCCAACTAAAAGGGCTGCTTCCAATTTTCTGACCTCTATACTTTTGTTGAAAAGCCTACAATGCCATCTTCTTCCTTGGAGATCAGTTGAAACTTGACCCCTTCTTATGGATCTTTTTTAAAAAATCTCTTGCTCCTTAAAACATTTCCTGATCTCTTTAAAACATATGTGATCACTTACTCCTTTTTTTCGATTTCCAAAGCTCTGGATTTTTACTTTTCTTAGGGTATGGATCTTAATGCCATATAATTCATTGTTTTCTTATTTTATACCATTTATTAGATTGTAAGTGCCTTGAGATTAGAGACTTTTTCCTATTATGAATACCCCTTATAGCACCTTAACCTTTCCAAATAATAGTGGGCCACTTCAAAAATACTTGTTAATGAATATAATTAAGCCAAACAGAACTGGTCATTGAGAGCCAAATTGAAATGTAGGAAAGAAAGAGAGGAAAATAAATCACTTCAGAATGTGAATAATTGCTTCAAAATTGAAAGTACCGCAAAGTTTCTAGGAGATGACAGCCACTATTGAAAGAAGCGGCTTCCAACTGTCTTAAAAACCTAGAAGTGTAACATAGTAAGCCCTTTCGTCCCTGTGGATGAGGAGCACATACTTTTCACTAATTTATCTAGCTTGTGAAGCAACAATGTAATATTTTTTTTTAATGCTAGCTGTTTGCTTTCACCAGTATTTTCCTGAGAGTTTTGGATTAAAGGCAGGAAGTGTTGTGTTATGCTTGGTTGCTACTGCATTTAAGCCTTTAAATTATTTATTTAAAGATAAAAATATCATATTAGAGCCGCTCATACTTCTTCGCTTTTTTTCCCTGTTGTCCTATGACTTATAAACTATCTTAACAACAACAACAACAATGTGCCACAGGACCTGCGTTTGAGAGGAATGAGGTCCTAAATGCCGAAGCAGTAGTTCTTGGCTCTGATATTCTTTCATATAAATGCTTATAAACCATTTAGTGCTTCCATATTTGGGGCAAGTGATGGGAGCTACTAGAATCATTCAGTGAATAGAAATAGTTTCCAGGCTTTTCAGATGCTGACCTGTACTACCCAGTACTTAGTTATTTACCTTGGTTTTACTTATCCATTTTAAAAAGCCACAGCGCCTAATAACCCCTTATCCCCATTCCACCAGTCTAATAGCTCTTCAATTTTGGGTGTTGCCTATGCTGGAAAAATTATGTATTTTCTAATTGTTCTTTATTGTAATGTGTGAAAGCAGCTTTTCATATAATTTATAAAAAGGTTTTGGTCCCACTGAGATCTGTCATTTTATAAAAGGAATGTTTAAACTTTACAATAATTTGCTGTAACAAATATATTAATGAGCCTAATATGAAAATGTTTCCACAGCAATATGGAAGTAGCATTACTAATTTTTTTTTTTTTTTTGGTAATGGAAAGTCAGAGATGTGAGGTCTAACTTTTCTTAGTAACAAAATTAGTATTTAATTTGTTAATTTGGGATTATATTCCTAAATTAAAGGATCGTTTTGAGAATTAAATAAGATCACATGTAAAATTCTTACTGGAGTGCCTGATATATTATGGCAGTCAGTAATTTATAGTTACCATCCCCTTTCCACAGTGTTTACATATTTCTAAAAAGAATGAGGTCCTGCCTTCCTGAGTCTTCAGATCGTTCTCTGCATGCATGCGTACTGTCCAGCCCTGTGACTATTTACTAGAGTGATCCTTAGACCGAAGTCTGAAGACAGTCTTCAAATATAGTATAAGCCTCCATTCTTTCTTTCTAGGCTTGTTTTAGGTCAAATCGGAAACTCATAATATTGAGTAAAGGGGCTAGATACATTGATTAAACAGATATATTAATTAACTCATTGGGAAACCAAATTATCATCAATATTAGTGGTGTAGAATGCAGGATAAATTTGTTTCCTCAATGAATCAGTATCTAATGAAGCTTATACATTTATATGTATATATATAAATGTTTGTTTATTTTGGGGAGAGAGAGAGAGACAGAGCACAAGCTGGGGAGGAGCAGAGAGAGAGGGAGAATCTGAAGCAGGCTCTGGGATCTGAGCTGTAGGCACAGAGCCCGACATGGGGTTTGAACTCACCAACTGTCAGATCATGACCTGAGCCGAAGTTGGATGCTTAACGGATTGAGCAACCCAAATGAAGCCTATATTTATTTATTAGAAGTCCAGAAAGATCACAGGTTTATCATTTTTACCCCCAACCCAGACATTCTTACCAGCCTACTCATTTTCCTTAATTTTCCTTATTTTGGCCTGCCATCCAAATCAGTCCTAAATCTTGAGTGAGTTTTGCTAGCTGCTTTATTTTACTCTTGTTCTTAGATTGCCGAATATAGCTGGCAGACAAAAATCACAGTCGTACGGATTAGTGCCAACCTAGATGAATGGTTTCTAATCTCAGTTAGACCTTTGTAACTACTTAGCCATCCTTAAACTTGCTTTTAGTCTGCTTTCTTTCATATTCCCCAAGGCAACACTTCTAATTTTTACCTCTCTCTTGTATTCTTCTGTTAAAAACTTGTTATTGAGTAGAGAAAATAGAAATAATCAGGCCAAAATCAGATCTTCTAGTTTCTCTTCTCTTGAACTCTAAACTGTTAAAAGTACAGAGCCTTACATCCTTCCATCGTGTCACAGAGAAGAAGGTGACTTTTTTCACTTCTAGGGTAATTAGTTACACTCTTTTCACAGGATCATACCTTTTCTAACTTTCAACAGTGCTGCTTGCTTTTTTCCTTCTCCCCCTTGTCATCTTCAGTCTACTGTTTTTTTATTTATTTATTTTTTTAATTTGGTCTTTTCCCTCAGCAACATGCTTCTATCTATTCTTTACCCTCTTAAAAGTACCACTCTGTCTCCCTAATTCCTTTCATTGCCAAAAGTTATTTTTCAGGGGCGCCTGGGTGGCTCAGTCAGTTGAGCGTCCGACTTCGGCTCAGGTCATGATCTCGCGGTCCGTGAGTTCGAGCCCCACGTCGGGCTCTGTGCTGACAGCTCGGAGCCTGGAGCCTGCTTCAGATTCTGTGTCTCCCTCTCTCTCTGCCCCTCCCCCACTCATGCTCTGTCTCTCTCTGTCTCAAAAATAAATAAACATTAAAAAAAAAAAAAGTTATTTTTCAAAGTCAGTAATAACTATTTTCACCAAAGCTTGTGTTCATTCCTGTCAAGTCTTCCTTTCACAACTATAATCAGATTGCTAATGGCATCACCAGTAATCCATGTATCTGTTAGATGGTTTCAAAGGGAGGTAATAGAAAATCTAGCTCTAAATGAAGTGAAATTCTTCATTAAATTGTGAAGGAGTATATTATCTTTTATTGTATGAAGTGTAGATGTGTAAGTCTGGGTTTAATATTTCCTTTTTTCCATCTATCAAGAGAAAGGGAAAACGACTGTCTCAACCACTGAATCAAAGTTTCACATTTCAGGTTGGTGAAAAATGATTGTCAGGCAAAAATTTTATGCAGTGATGGTCTAAAGCTAGATTTTGGAGCCAGTCAATGCAGTGATCAGTTTAAAGCTAGATCCTGGAACCAATGACTGACAAGAATAACAAGATTGTCATAATTGTCTTTGGGTCTGCTTTCCTTAAGTCATCCGCCATTTAGGAAGTGATATCTGAACAAAATTATAGTTGTTAGGAAAGGGTAATTAGGAAAATTGTACTTCTCAGGAAAGAGAAAAAGGGAGAGAAGTGAATGCTAGCTAGATAACTAAGTGAATGCTTCAATTTTCTAGTTATAAAATCCAAGATCCACAGCCCCCCAATGGAAACAATTCAAATGTCCATCTACTGATAAATGGATAATCTAAATGCAGTGTGAATGAAGTATTAATACATGCTACAACATGGATGAACCTCAAAAACATTATTCTACGTGATAGAAGCCAATCACAAAATTCTACATATTGTATGATTCCATTTATATAAAATGTCCTGCATAGGGAAATCTTTATTAAAGAAAGAAGAAAGAAAGTAAGCTAATCATTTCCAGAGGCTTGGAGCTACTCATTGCTGGGGGTTGTTAAAGGGTATATTAATAAGGACTTCCTCCCTCCCTCCCTCCCTCCCTCCCTCCCTTCCTCTCTTCCTCCCTCCCTCCCTTCCTCTCTTCCTCCCTCCCTCCCTTCCTCTCTTCCTCCCTCCCTCCCTTCCACCCTTCCTCCCTTCCACCCTTCCACCCTTCCTCCCTTCCTCCCTTCCTCCCTTCCTCCCTCCCTCATTGCTGGGGATTGTTAAAGGGTATATTAATAAGGACTTCCTCCCTCCCTCCCTCCCTCCCTCTCTCCCTCTCTCTCTTTCTTTCTTTCTTTCATTTTTGACAGAGAGAGAGAGAGAGGGAGAGGGTGTGAGTGGAAGAGGGGCAGAGAAAGAGGGAGACACAGAATCTGAAGCAGGCTCCAGACTCTGAGCTGTCAGCATAGAGCCTGATGCGGGGCTTGAACCCAGGCACCGCAAGATCATGACCAGAGCCAAAGTTGGACGCTTAACCTACTGAGCCACCCAGGCACCACGTATTTTTATTTTAAATCATGTTTGAAGTAGCTGGTGATACCACTTAAACACATGCGTTATCGAATGGCATATAGTAGTATCCAAACACTTAAATTCATTACATATTAAAAATAATACCTTACATTTACATAGCATTTTACTGTTACTGGCAATTTCTTATAGTCTGTTTCATTTGATTCCTCACTACAACCCTGTGAGGTGGGCTAAACAAGTTATACTTATTTTGTATAAGGCCATAGAATCCCAAAGATGATCAATGATTTATGTAGAAATCATAGATCTGGTGTATGGTAGAACCAAGGTAATTAATTTTAAGTCCTTTAAAATAAATGAAACCAAAATGCTTTATATCATATCCAGAAATTTTAAAGATTATTGGTTTTTAATCTAAATTACTCTAAAACTTTAGTTATTATATATCTTATTATGTTAATTATAAATTTGATTTTAATGGTCTCCCTTCAGAAATACTGGGAATGTTTTTTTTTAATTACATATTCTCATAGTCCTTAGGCTCTCCAGTGAATTCCAATATGAATAAAAATTCCTTTTATCAATCCCTTATAATTTGTCTTATTTTAAAATTAGTCCAGACTTAAGAAGATCCAGGCCAGAGCAGACACATTCACCTACCTTCTGCCCTGCATATGCTGAAATGTTTTGCATGTCCATTGCCAAGGAAGGGAAAATGGGAAATAACTGGTATGGAGTATGAGATTTCTTTGGTGGGAAATAAACATACTCTAAAATTAAATTTTGGTGATGGTTGCACAACTCTGTAAGTATATTAAAAACTATTGGATTGTACACTTTAAACAGGTGAACTTTATAATAGCATATAAATTATATATCTTTTTTTTTAATGTTTATTTTCGACTCAGAGCATGAGTCGGGGAGGGGCAGAGAGAGGGAGACACTGAATCCGAAGCAGGCTCAGCACAGACCCTGACAGGGGACTCGAACTCAGGGACAGTGAGATCATGACCTGAGCTAAAGTCAGACGCTTAACTGACTGAGCCACCCAGGCGCACCTAAATTATATATCTTAAAGTACAAAAACATAAAAGCTTTCCTTCACTCTTCATCCTTATAAACATTTTTTTAAAAGGTTATATTTTGGAGGGCGCCTGGGTGGCCCAGTCGATTAAGCATCCATCAGCTCAGGTCATGGTTTCACGGTTCACGGGTTTGAGCGCCATGTCAGGCTTTGCACTGGCAGCATAGAGCCTAGTTGGGATTCTCTGTCTCCCTCTCTTTCTGCCCCTCCCCTGCTCGTGCTCTCTCTCTGAAAAATAAACATTAAAAAAAAAGTCTTTAAAGGATTTTATTTTTAGGGCTCCTCAGTGGCTCAGTTGGTTAAGCTTACAACTTTGACTCATTTCATGATCTCATGGTTCATGACTTCAAGCCCTGCGTTGGAGTCTGTGCTGATAGTTCAGAGCATGGAGCCTGCTTCAGATTCTGTGTCTCCCTCTCTCTCTGCCTTTCCCCCACTTGCAGTGTCTTTCTCTCACAAAAATAAACTTTAAAACAATTTAAAAATTTTTTTGTTTTTAAGTAACCTCTATACCCGATGTGGGGCTCAAACTAAACCCCCAAGATCAGCCTCTCATGCTCCACCAACTGAGTCAGGCAGGCACCCCATCCTAAACATTTTTGTGCAGAATTCAGTATTGCTGTCCACTTAGTCCTTTGAAGAATCTTTGCTGCTTTGTCTTTTTTGGCACTGTTCTATTTTGATTCTCTTATTACTGATTGTAAGAAACATTTTCTTCTCTATTTCAGTGATCCTTTCATCTGCAATTTTTTTTAAATATTGGAATTTCACAGATTTCATTTTCACTTTTCTCCTGGCCTTTCAATATAGTTTTCTCTGGGTTTAGCATATACCTAGCTCACAGTAAATTTTTGTTAGATGAATATGTAAGTTCGTCAACTCCCTACACTGCTCAGTCTCCCAATTTCATATCTCTAGTCTAGGCTGCTTTTTGAGTTCCCAAGTTGTAGTGATTAGTTATTAGACATAACTGCCTAGACATTATTAGGTGTCCAGGACATGGTCATTTTCCCAACCACAGCTACTTAACCTGCATCATTTCAGGTAAATAGTATCTTTACTCTTTTGTCACAAACCTCAGTTTTGTTCTCATTATTTCCTTTTTCCTCATCTTACATACTGAATGTCTTACTAAATCTTATCTATTCCACTTCAGATAGGTCTCTTGAATCTTAACCTTAGCCTCCATCCCCACTGCCTTTTTGAATTGCTGCCACGTCACATATAGAGCTGATCACATGAGTCCTCTATTGAGAAAGCTTGGTTGTCTGTTGAGTATAAGATGTAAAGATAAGTATTTTAGTTAATTAAACAAGGCCTTTTGAAATCTGGTTCTAAACCTATGTTTCCTGCCTTAGCTTTTGCTACTCCTAAGCTGCCTTGAAATGATCTTTGTTTCCCATACTTCCTAAGATTAAGTTGCCTTTTTTTGTCTTTATGCCATTGTCCATGCTCTTTCTTCGGCTTGCAATGCCTTTTCCATTTTGCACAGCAGACTCCTGTTTATCATTTAAGTTTCTTTAAAGAGTGAGCTTGTTCATTCCTTAATTGGTTGTTTATTAAGTGCCTCCTTTGTTCCAGTTACTGTGCTTGGTCAGTGAATTAGATGGACACAAACCCTTGTCCTCATAGAACTTACAAAATAGATCCTCATTAAAACTTTAATGAAATCCTCAATCCTCTCAGGCAGGGTTAATTAGAACTTTGATCATAGCTATAATAGTATCCAGTGAATTTCTAGAGGAAATGTCATGTGAAAAACTCATTGGCTTTGAAGCCCATAGACTTATTATTTACTACTGATAGGTAAGACTTCGTTTCTTCTTTGTTTCTTTAAAATGAAAATAACACTATTTAGTTACAGCAGTGTTGTGAGACTTGGTAATAATGTGTTTAAAAGAGAACAATGTCTAGCACAGAGTAGCCCAATGCAATAAATGCTGTCTATTTTATTTATTTTATTTTATTTTATTTTGAAAGAGAGAGAGAGAGAGGCAGGGAGGGGCAGAGAGAAAGAGAGAGACAGAATCCTAAGCGGGCTCCACACTGTCACTGCAGAGTCTGGTGTGGGGCTGGAACTCATGGACTGTGAGACTACGACCTAAGCCTAAAACAAGAGTCAGATGCTCAACCAACCGAGTCACCCAGATACCCTAAATGCTGTCTATTTTAAGTTGTATTATTTTTGATATGTGATGATTTTCTTATACTGGTTATAACATAAAAAACTTATAAAAGCACAATTTATATGGATGTTCCGAGATTGGTACAGAGTTGGCACTAAATAGATGTTTGGTGAATTACTTTTATTTAATCAGATTTTTGGAGAAAATAGATCAGATTTGTCTAAATAGTATGGCTACTCAAGTGAGTTTTGGGGATTCTAGTATTCAACAAAATTGTTTATTTTCATTTTTTTGCTTTTGTCTTTTGTTAAAGTTTTAACCGGTAGTACTATTAACACTAGATTTTTATTTTCTTATAATTTTGCTTCTTGGTAAAAATTCCAGTAGCCAGGAAAACTATGGGATTATTAAATAATTGCCAAATTATATTTTTATAAAATATCGTAAGTAAATAACTAGTCAAAGATGAATGTCTCTAAAAGCTAACAGAGAAATACATTGAAAAGTACCACAAAGGAATTCATGACTATATATAATATAATTTTACATAATTAAATAGTATATACAATTTTCTAGTGATTCTGTATCAGGCCTCAGTAAAGAAAGAATTCTGCTTTAGAAGAAGCTGTCTCCTGTTGAATCTGTGTAGTTAAAGGGTTTTTTTTCTTTTTCTTTTCATTAAGACAGCATAGTGCATAGATCACCTGTACTTGAGTTATAGTTGGTACTTGGTAAATAGTGGTTTTAGCTAATATTCTATCTATCTGCATGAAGGCACAGTAGATTTCAGTTTGTAAGATAAAGCATTCTCTTTTGTAATATGATACCCTATAGTACCTGAACATTATTTCACGAAGATTTACACAGAAAGTGAAACCCTTCTAGAACTTAAGCACTTTTATCTTCTAGCTGACAGTGCAGTGATAATGTTTACTTCTTTTTAGAGGTTACCATTTGTTTAAGTTGTAGCTAATCTCTAGCATTAATTTTTAAACTAAAAATATGGAAATGAAAGCAAATCAGATACAGGAATTAATAAAACAGATAATATAAAATTTTTAGAACAAAATATGAGGTACTAAAATTGTCTTTTAGAACTTTTCTTTAGTCAGAAGAATTTATTGCTGACTTTTGTTAAGACTATCAAGATTTATCAGATATTGTCACAAGGAAGTGGGTAAGATGGAAAATGGGGAATTTTTCTAATATAATTTCATCATGACAGTTTTTCTCTTTAAAACTAGCATTATTTTATTGATGTAGATCCAAGTTACATAAAATGACACTAAAAACAGTAAGACGGCAAACATAGGTATATCTGACCAATTTGAATAAGTGTCAGTACAATTTGGTTATGCGATAATTGGAATACATATATAGTTACTACTGATTTTAGTAATTAACGCTGTTCTGCTTTAACAGAATAGATTTAAAAATCTATTTTAAAACAATTATGAACTTAATGACTTCAGTGAAATAAGTATTAATGTTTCTCTTTTGTTCTTGATTATTTTATTTTGTGTATTGAATTTTGCCTGTTTTTGTCTTGGTCTGAACACCTATTCTGCTACTGATAGTGTTTGAAGGGCCTTGTTCTGTTCTTTTTCCCCAAGATTATATTTAACTCTGGGAGAGAAAGAAAAGAGCCTGAACATTGTATGGAGAGAGAAAAAGATAAAGTGTTCTCATAACACTCCATCATTCTAAAGGCTGTTCATATAGAAATACAAAATGAGCACTGCACAACTCTAGGAGTGTCATACAAATTTTGATGTGAACACTGCCCCCTGCAGTTGTGCAGTATAATAGATGTTTAATAGAGCTCTGCTCTATTACACAGTTGTTGTTGTACTCTTTTTTTTGTATTTTTTTAATGTTTATTTATCTTTGAGAGAGAGCACGTGAGTGGAGATGGGGCAGAGAAAGAGGAGACAGATAATTCTAAGCGGTCTCTGTGCTGACAGCAGAGAACCTGATGTGGAGCTCAAACTTATGAACCGCGAGGTCGTGACCCTAACTGAAGTCCAACACTTAACCACCCAGCTGCCACCTTACACACAGTTTTTTTGAATTCTCATCATTTTTACATCTGTCTTCTCCATGAGGCCAGGGAATAGTATCTTATTAATCTTAGTATTATTAGCAGCTGGCTCAAGGTATAGAGTCATTCATTTTTATTAGAAAATATTTTAGGATTCTATTCAATACCCATCCATTTATACATTGTTAATTGGCTAATTGTCTTGTCCTGTTTTTTCCCAAAAAACTAAACTTTATAAAATCTTCTGGGGGCACCTGGGTAGCTCAGTCCGTCAAGGGTCCGACTTGGCTTCAGGTCTTGATCTCGCGGTTCATGAGTTCAAGTCCTGCCTTGGGCTCTGTGCTGACAGCTCAGAGCCTGGAGCCTGCTTCTGTTGGGAGCCGTTTTGGGCTCACAGGTTGAGACCCCTCCCTGCGTGGGAAAGGTTGAAGCAAAAGCTCTCGCCAGCCAAACTGGCGCCTAGTTTTACCTCCTTCTAAATAATCTTTCAGGCCTGGATTTCTTGAATTGCTCTCGTTGGCCTAAGGGATATAATGCTCTTTGGTTTTATGGCACATGGAAAAGGGGACCTGGAGTGTGATGATGGATAAAATCTTTGTGAGAGTAACCTGGCCAGAAGTAACCTCAAAGTTGCCTCTTGGGGATAGGTTACACAAATTGAGGCGTGGGCCCCAAGACTCCTTGAACCAAATTAGATTTTCCCTGCAGATATCGCTCCCCTCAGCCCCACCATAAAACCTCAAGGCACATCTCCGTAAAGCTTCTCTCAGAATTAACATACTGATGGGAAAGATTGTAAAGAGACTTAGGACCTTCCCCAAGGTTAGCCTCGCCCAAAAGTCAGAAGCACTGTTTATCAGCAGCAAATATTGAGCACCTCCCTGAGGTTAACATTTCGCAAATCCTTTTGTAATTCTCATCCCCACGCTCCCTTATACCATAAACCTATAGGTGACTACATGGGCTTTGTGACAACAATGTATGTTGTAAAGGATGCCTTGTCACTGATGTAATGTCACTCGCTACCTTTAAAAATAAAGACAGTGAGACCAGCAAAGCAGAGATGCCAGAATTGCCAGGGCTGCCTGCTTGGTCATCAGATTCCATCTCACTCGTGGCTCTCTCACTTCATTTTGCCTGACTGTCCATCCTTCGTGGACCCCTAGATTCGCCAGAACAAGGACCGACCCCGGTGTGCTTCGAGTTCTGCTTCTCCCTCTCCCTAAAAAATAAATAAACATTAAAAAAAATAATTAAAGTCTTCTAATTTACATGTGAAAAATAATAGATTATTTATAGTTGAACCATTTAAATACTAGAAGAAGAAAGTGGATCATACCTTAGTTACTGATTCTCTGTTTTGCTTCTGCCTTTTCTACCTGATTCTCATTTGGTCATACTTAATTCATTTGTTTCACCTCATCATATCACTAACCACAATGTAGCTCAGAAAGGGAATTAATAGACTATTTATGCTTGAGTTTATTTCCCTCTAAGTATATTTGAACAATCTGTTTGATTCTGTTCTTATAGAAAAGAAAATACATATTCTGTATATTAAAATGTCATTGTTTTATATTATTTTATGTAGATTGCAATGGTATGTTATAGGTGTGTGTATATAAACACATAAGTGTGAAGTTTTTTAAAAAATAGAAAGACAATTCATTGACTTATAATTAGAAATAGACAGTTATACTTTTATTGTAATTTTAATCTCAGACTGAAATTAGGCCAGATAATTGGGGGAAAATCATTAGAAAGAAAAGTTTGAAAATTTAATTTTAGTGTCATCCACAACTTTTCAGAAACGTGTATTTCTGTTAAAGATTTTAGACTTGAAGGTTATGTACTAATAGGATACCTAACTACAGCACCTTTTCTACAGAAGGCTTTATTTCCAGATCTTATGTGTCCAAGGCTTATATCCTTAATTCGAATACTTTTTGGTAACTTAGTTTTAGTCACTGGTGGAAATGGATATAGATAATGTTTGTGACAATAAGTTATATTAATATAATTTTTTGGATATGTATAGATATATAAAGAAATATAGTGATCCAGATATATATACTTGTAAATTCTCAGAATAAGTAATTTCTCATCTTAACCATTCTTGTATTTGGCCAACAGTCAGTTTCTGAATACTTGATGTTTTTAAATTTTTTCTAGCCATGCCATTGGTGAAACTCTAAAAATATACAGTAACTTATTTAGTTGATTCATAACCTTATGGGAACCAGTTATCTTGATTATGCCAAATTTGCTAATTTCTTATCCTCTTTCCTTTCCAAGGGTCTTTTGGGGAGGGGGTGGAAGTATTTCTTAAATGAGAGTGCAGTCTTTATGTGAATGATCAAAACTTACAGAAAGTTGGTGACTGAAACCTACACATTCTCCTTTCCAACACTGTTCTAAAATGACAAAGCACACCTAATTTTTTCAGTGATAGAACTTAATATTAAGAGTGTATATTATTGGAGGGAGCAGGATTGGGGGGATAAAACATTGGTCTGTTCCTATGTAAGTGGCTTTAAACATGCTAGTAATTGCCCTTATTTGAAAAAATGAGTGTGACTTTTTTCCCAAAGAACATATATTACTCTCAGCATCAGAAACTGGATGATAAATGCTGTCTTTTTCCAAATGAGGCTAATTACTATTCCATTATGAGTTAAGTTCCTTGAGGGTTTGTATCCTGTATCACCTGGAGCAGTACTTTATAATGGAGAGACTCTCAAGAAAATGTATTGAAATTGTTTGACTCTCTAGGTGATTTTTGTAATACTTTGTGCTCTGAAATAAGTGATTTTTGCTTTGTCGTCAGATGATTTTAAATTGTTACTACCATAAGTTAGACAACTTGTATTGAGAAAGATAGTCTGAATTTTAGCTTCAGGATATTGTAAACATTATCATGCTGAGGTATAAAGTTCTTTATTGTTTTTTTTGGATTGTATCTAAGTCTTTTTTAATTTTTGGTACTACATTTACATTTGAAGATGAAACTTACCTTAAATATTTTTCTACCATATGAATGAATTTTTAGTTCCTGATATATTGGGTCTTCTGTTTTAGCTAAGTGTCACTATTGTGACCATTTTTTGTTAGGATTAAAGAGCACAAAATAAATATCAAAGTTGTATTTCCTCTTAATTTTGATTATTACGCATATAGTTATTGTTTGAGTTGCTTGCTAATTTGTGAATGCATTTATAATTCTTACGGTTTTTCAACTATATGACAAAAAATATTGCTTACCTGCTTTAATAGCCATTGGATTCGACTTCATCCTCATGCATTTATACCAGAATGTATTGTTACCTAATTTAGTAATAATTTTGTAATAGCAGCTTAACATCTCTTATAATTTTAATTGTTATCAAGAAAAATGACATCATTTAATTTGACTCGAAATTCAGAAGGATGGATGAATGACAAATTAATAATTTACCACCTTTGCATAATACTGAAGCACAGAATATTAGAAGGATTGATGGCAGAAAAGGTTAACAAATTTTAGCAGCTTTCATTAGCTTTACATCGTCATATGTTTGTGGTGCTGACTGAAATAGGCTTTGTAGGAGATCTCAGTCTAGGGAACTAATTACTTGTGCCGATTGCCGCACTGATGAATAGACCCTCATTGTATCATTCCCCCGAAGACGAGGAGCAGCCTGTGATTCACGACTGCATCCTGGCTGATATTTGATAATAATTTTAACAGATAAATGTAGGTAGGCAGAATGATGAAGTGCCTATCCAAGCTCCATGACTATCAAAGCCATACACGTAGCCATCTGTGTACCGTCTTTTCCCCTTTCACCTAAAGAGAATTTTATTAATTGAATTCAAACAACTGTTGTCTTTTGCTTCTGTGTGTACTCTGTAGGTGCTTCGTACTTATTTTTAAATGGTATTGTAAGAGTTCTCATTTAAACTGTAGATAGCAATATGAAAAAGATTAAAAGAGGTTTTTAATTTTTTTTTGAGGACTGCAGTTCTAACACTTTTTTTATATTCCACTTTTTTTATAACATTTTTTTATATCTCCTCTTTATGCATGATTAAAATCAGCAAAGGACATTTTTGATGTTCTCATTGTGTCCCCAGCTTTCTCATAAAAGCTTTCTATTTCCCAGCTTTCTATTATTTTTAAACATATCTTCTTTCAATAATGTACTGTTTATTGTCTATGCTTTTATTAACCTGAGATACTTTTTAATCTGTAAAGGACTTATTTACAAATCTGTTTTGAATTTTTTGAGATAACATCTCTAAAACATCAAAATAAGAGTTCCTTTTAAGTGAGTATTTTGGGACTGTCAGTTGGTCAAAACTACTAATATGTCAAAGCTGACAGGTACAATTTTATTAGCTCATGAAATACAAGTGCAATTTTATTTTGTATTAGTCATTCCTTACAGAAGTTTTGATGATGAATTTTTTAATTGTTGAAGGTTAGAAGTTTTCATGCTGTCAAGTTTTAGTGAATAAATGTATTGTGCAGATTTTTTTTTTACTGTAACTGAAAAATCTTCATATTAGTATTTTCCTTATATTTTCCAGCATGCTAGATTATGATTAGTTAATAGGAGGGAAAGTTGACGTTTATATATTGCCATATAAAAGATCTACATAATTGGGGAAAATATAGTAGAACCCTTTAAAAAATACATTTCCAAAAGTATGCTTTTGATATAGCAATTATTGCACATCATATAGCATGTAGTTTTTAATTAAATATAAAAACAGACTACATAAAACAGAAATCCAATCTGATTTGCTTGAAAATAGATTGCTATTTCACTCTATAGGAATGGTTTATTTAAAAACAGTAAATGGAAAAGAAATGCATTTTCTTGTGTTGTTCTAAGCCTCAGGGGCTAAATGTAATGAATATTTTAAGAGATTATTTTAATTAAATTCCTGCACATCTAAACAGAGTAATATTTTATTATCACATACATAACCATGTAACTGAGATATTCATTAAAGTTAACACTTTCTGGACCAAGAATTCATGGTATGATTTACTGACCTTGTGCAAAAAGGCACAAATTAGGAAGAAAAATGAAGGGGGACAGACTTTGATTAATATAGGTAATGCTATACCATATTTATAATAGCCTTTTCCCTATTCTGGTTTATAAATGCAGCCACAGAGAAAGGTGCCCTGCTGAGGCTGAAATGAGGCTGAAATCAGAGCACATGCCACTAGAGTGTGGGGAAACTGATCACACTGTCAGCAATTCATTTTAAAATGATGTATTTAGTGCTCATTTCACCTTCCAAGAAAAAGGAAAAGGAGTTCCTTAGACTGGAAGGTGATATTGTTATTTTCAAGGACATACCTAAGTTAAAGATTGCAGAAAAGGGGAGTGTGAGGTGGAGGGAGAATTAAGAGGAAGGGGAGGGAAAAAAAAAAAGGCAGAGCAAACAAGGAGAGCTTTATGCAGAAATTCAGTGCTACCACGCTGTTTGATAATTGCTAACATATGTGGCTTCTCTGTTTCATTGTAGTCGTCCTCGTGAGTTCTGGCGCCTTGACTACTGGGAAGATGACTTGCGGCGCCGGCGACGATTTGTGCGTAACCCTCTAGGATCGACACATCCTGAAGCGACACTAAAAACAGCCGTGGAACATGGTCAGTGTATAAACCACTCCTTGCCAATAGCAGCAGGTACAGTACTTGGTAATGAAGAGCATAACTTCATTATTACAAGGCACTGTAAAATGGTCCGTGCCACATTTCATAGTTATTCACCCCAGAAAGAGAAGTTAAATTTTTTATAGTTAGTGTAGGTTCCTCTCAAATTATAATGTCAAGTGTATTTATTTATTATGTTACACATGCAAAACTCACTTAACATAGACCCTTTGTTTCAGAGTAGGAGGATAAAATATTTCTCTTTTTAAGCGACACATTCAGCTTTGACAAAGTAAATTAATCCAGGACGCCTGCCTTAAATCCATGAATATCAGAAAGACAGCATTTACAAACCAAATAGGTTTCTGGCTTCTGTGGTGTGTATATGGTTTTCCCTCAACCATGGTATTTTAGCGAGATTATGAAGTGGGAGAGATGGTAATAAATGTCCAAATGCCCAGATAGTTTCTGAGCCTTGATTTGTAGATGGGTGTGATGGATGGCTCCTGGAGAAAGAGAATAGACATTATTTTCATATGTTCCCGTTCTGCATCATCTTGTTATCAAAGCTTAACAAAACATTTTTCCTTTTTTGATATAATGCATATCACTGTGATTCAGATTAGGCACAAGCCTGATGAGCAAATTGGAGGAAACTGAAAAAGTCCTTGGATTTAATAATATACTCTCTTTGATCATAGGGTTTCACTTAATATTTTGTCACTTTTGAAATCCAATTAAGATACATTGATTAAGGGGGAAAAGCTCCTCTCTACATGAAAATACTTTTCATTTTATAAAATGTAAATTGGGTCTTTTTTAATAAGATAGGTTTAATTCCCTTTTTTCAAGGTATTGGTTTAACATGCAGCAGTTTATGGTTAAATGATAGTACGTAGTATACAAAAAAAATGTGAAATTATATTCAATAAGGATAGTAAGAATTTAGATTAAAAGTCTGTGATCTTAGGTTTGGCCTCAGTCAGGCAGCTTAACCTCTTGCACTCAGCCTTAAAGAGCCATTTCTGGAAGAAAATGTCCACAATATGTCATCAGATATAACACCAAATGTGACATCAGTCCTTTAAAATAAATGATCATACAGAGAATAGTCAATAACAAAGTGATCTAAAAGCAATAATAGTCTGAGGGCCCTACATCTTCAACTACAGGAGGTGGGGAAGGAGAAATAAGATGTAGAATTAATTAGGCCACTTTTGCTTTTAGGGTTCATATGCTTTTTATGTGGTGCTATAGATTTTAGAGTTACATATATTCTTTTCTTTTTTTCTTTCTTTCTTTTTTTTTTTTTTTTGCTTTTGGCTAATAACTCTTGCATTGAAAAAGAAAATCAGCCTTTTTACAGTTTATACTTTTCAGTCAAAGAGATGTTACTGTGTGAACTTAAAATTTAATAAATACCTTTCTGTCTTCTTAACTGTCATTTAACATTGAGTTGTGAAGTCTAAAGTCTATCAATAACAATAAAAATGCTTTTATGAAAATTTTTCCTTTTATTTCTTGAGGGGGGACTTGTTTTCTAAAATTGTTACATAGGCAATCTGTTAATCTTTTATTGGGAGAGAAATATCAGTAACTGAACTTAAAATTTGTGGTATAGATTTAATACAGAGCTTATAAAATCCATCATTAACCAAAAACAGTACATGCAACCATTTTGGGGAATTACAGAATTTTTGATAATGAATAAATTTGGAGTTTATTGTGACCGAACTTTACCTTTTAAAATACTGTAATGCCACCTTTTTGTGATTCCAGGAGGCTGGTTAAAAAAATATTTAGTAAGCATCGCAATGCTTACTGTCTTTTAGGACTTTTTTTATCCTATATAGAATTCACTCTGATAACTCCAAACAATTGAAAATTGTTGAAATTGAATTGACAAGTTAATATAATATTTATTAAATTAAGAGAAGTAAAATTAAGCACTTTTTGTAATTCCATTTTATTTGATAATATTGCACATGAATCTTACAATCATTAAAATACTCTGAAAGGTTGAAAACAAAAATTTAAATCTGAAATGTATGTTTTTAAAAACTAAATGTGTAGGAGATGCTTCAGTGGTCTTCCGCTTAAGGAGATATGTCATATTTAATACAGCATTTTTTTGATGAAAGATACCAGTCTTTTGTTGTCATACTTTGTATCTATTTTTTATTTTAAATAATGAATATTAGACGATGGTTTTAAACTCAGCACATAGATTGTACAATGGTATTGTTTCATGTCAGCATACTTTATGCTAATTCATTATGTAAGTCAGGAAGTTAATTTTTTAATTTTTTATTAAATGAAATATCTTCTAGGTGACATCCAGTTTTAATTTTGTCTTAATTATGAAACTCTTGCTTTTTTATCCTTAATTTAATAACAATAAGGAAGTTAATGAAAATAAACATATTAAAAATCAAGTTAGCAAAACAAAACAGTTAATGTGATCGCAAAGCAGTTGAAATTACAGAATTTAGTATGGATAAATACTATGCTTCCGTGTTGAAATTGAATATTTAAAATAGGTATTATTGAGGAAAGTGTGTCAGTTTTATACTGTTTTAGGACTTCTCACTTGTATTTATAATTGATTTAACTAAGGAGACAGGACATTGTTAAAGCAGATTCTTAAAACATCATGAACTATATTATTATTATTATTATCAAAGGGAAACATCTAAATAGAAATGCCGTTGAAGATTAGGTATGTATTTTAGTAGTAGGAGCCATCTTTTTTATAGATTGATTTGGTTTGAAGGAAAGCCTCTGGTGTAAAGGTGGCAGAGTAAATACCTGAAGAGTGATGTTCTCTGTTCGGGCGATCAATACTAGCCCCATGACTCTACTTCTGGCTACCTTCTAGTTAAAAACAAATTTTTTAATTCTGACAATTTAATTGCCCTTCCCAAGTCCACATTAACTTGCTTGGGGAAAAGGGCCATAGGTAATTTTTCAAAGAGAGACCCTCCAAAGTGGTTATTTATAAAAGTCATTTTGTAATGGGAGATTTCTTTAACTTTGCAGAAACTGAGTCATATTTTTAAATTAAAATTAATACTTCCTCTTATTAAATATTCTTTATGGAAATTAGCAGCAGCAAGCAGAGGTAGGTATTTGATTCTCAAGGCCATTTTCTTTCATTCTATAGTTTAAAATTTATTAGAAATTAGTTGTAATGATTTGTAACATTCTTCTAATGCACAGGGCCCAGTTCGTCAGAACATTTATTACTTATTATCAGAACATTTTAGATTTGGAAAGAACCAAAGGCTAAAGTCTGTTCTTTTTTCTTTATAAATAAGGAAACTGAGGAAACAGAAAGCCACATAATTCTTGGTGGATACAGAACTACAGCCCAGGTTAACTGATGACTAATCAGATTTTCTTGCTGTAGTGCTATACTGTCTTCTAAAATTCATTGTTAAGTATAATGGGAACTTTACATTTAAATTAAAGCCATGTAAAAAATGCTTTAAATGGTAGAAAGATTCGTTTTAATTCAAATAATAAAACAGTTAAGCCATAGAATCCTATTGAATTCAAGACATTTTCATTTTGTAGAGAACGTGTGTGCTAAAGGAAATCTATGAGGAGCGTTTAACCTAGTTTAAGCAGTATCTTCTAATCATAACTCATCTGGTTAGCTTGGGATGACAAATCATGTAAAGTTCTTAAATCCTGCCATTCTCTCACAACTTCAGTAATGCCAGATACTGTTGCTTCCTTTTTTGGATCAACATATATTAGGTTCCATAACCAAAGCTTTGGGGGAGCCCATGATCATTAGGAGATGAACTTAGCTTATTCTCCTAATCTCCTAATCATCTTTTGTAGTTCCACTGATTTTTCTAGAGTAAATTTCCTTGACTTGGAACCCTTTGGAAATTGCATAAACTCTTAAAGTTTAGGACAGTAGTTGTGTATAAGATATTCTTTATGTATCTTATTCAGGATAAGCAGTTATGGTATAGGTATTTCATACAACATTAGGTGGATACCCATATTCATTTTATTTACATTTGAGGTCACTTTGTTATTCCAGTAGTAATTTTTTTAAGGCGGCTAATACTTCATGTATAAACTTCTTTTACTATAATATGGATTACTGCTGACTCCATTTCACTATTGCAGTGGAGTTTTAAAAGGGGCTTTATGTATCTTAGGCGCAACACTTTCTGTGTCCACTTTCTGTGTCCTGTGTTTTAATTTTACCTAGCTAGCTTATGTTGCGTAGATGAATCCGTTCATGCCTAGAGCTAGCCCTAAAGAACTTGAACTTTACATTTTGAGGACCAGCTTTTCTCTTGAGTCCTCTTATTGCTCTTAGCTTCAGTGAATAAAAAGTCATGTTTCAAAGAAAGAATTTTTGACAGATTTCTCCGGATTTTTGTAACAATTGTAGTTTAATTAACTAATTTACAGTAAATATTAAGCCAGAATAAAGTGAAAGACTTTATGAAGGCAGTCTGTTAATGGTGGTATGAAAAATTTAAATAGTTTTCATGTTTGGTAATAATTTTAATAGCCAGCAAAGATCTGAATCAAGCTTTGAAATGGAACCAGAAGTGTGTTCTGACTTCATCCAATTAAACTTTTATACTAGTGTAGAATACATTCACAAAAAATATCAAAACAGTTGATACTTGTTTTATGATTGTGTAGAAGGCAAACAAAAGTTAAAAATATACTTTCCCCAGCACATATAAACATGATAATTATCTTTTATTTTATGCTTGGGATAGTTTTGTTCTAATTTTGAAACAAAAAAAAAGTTCTTTAGCAGAGAGCTATTAGACCACTGAGAATTGAACACCAGCGCATGTGGTGTGTATTAGAGTACTGTTGGTAATTTTACTGCTGCTAACTTAAAATCCTCAAGGGGGAGTTAATTACAGGAAAACCATTCTAAATATCAGTAAGCTGCATATTTTCCATGACAAGAGGTTTTTCAGTTGAGGTTGAACAATTCCAGAATCTGAGCTTGTAAAAATAAGTAAATAAATAAATTAAAGTGGGTGTTTGTGTGCATACAGTAGACTTATAGTACTTCAGAATTTTTTCATAAAATGTTATTCAATTCGAAACTTACTGTGTTTTAATATGTGTCAGCATGATGGGAACATATTAAAAAATTTTTAAGTTCCAATTGGAAAGGATAACAAATTCTATTTAGTGGTCATTTAAATGAATGAATTTATTTATGAAGCTATTTTAAGCCATTGCATATTGCTAGTTGGCTCCTCTCATTCTTTGTAAATGTTTGCACATTAAAGAGCTTTATTCCTTTCTTTCCTCCCCTACCCCCTCACCCCAAGTGAGCTTGCTGTATGTGTACTTCAGGACATGTATGGTAATAATCAGAGATAGTAATGAGCAGGGTTTTGAATTTGGTTGTTTCTGAATTTGGTTGTCATATGCTTATCAAATTTAGGTTTGGAAATGAGTATTTTTGTATTCTTAACTTGTTTATTATGATTTTGAATTAACCTTTTTAAAGGCGCTATGAGAAACTTAAGAATTACTAAACTAATCCTTAAATTATGTATACATTGATATTTGTATAGTGGTTAAGATACTGTTACCATAATGCTTGAATTTCATTCCTGATGCTACGTCTCACTAGCTGTGTTGCCTTGGGCAACTTATGTAACCTCTCTGAGCCTGTTTACACATCTGAAAAGGAGTAATTAGCTAAGGGTTTATGAGAATTAAATGAGTTAAATATGTAAAGTGTTTCAAACATGTCCTAGCACATGGTGTTATTTAATATTATCGTTGTTATTATTTCTGCTTTTCTTTAAAAATTTTTTAATGTTTATTTACTTTTGAGAGACAGAGAGAGAGAGTGTGAGCAGGTGAGAGGCAGAGAGAGAGGGAGACACAGACTCCAAAGCAGCCTCCAGGCTCTGAGCTGTCAGCACAGGGCCCTATGCGGGCCGAACTCAAGAACCATGAGATCATGACCTGAGCTGAAGTCAGACACTTAACCGACTGAGCCACCCAGGCGCCCCTATTATTTCTGCTTTGAAGAAGCAATTGTAAATCCAGAAAAAGAGAATGTAATATACTGATTTTATACTAAAATCTGATTGGCAGTTGTTATTTTATTATGATTTGCTTTCTTTATAAGAATTTATTTTTTTATAATTTATTTTTAGCAACATTGATATTGGAAAATATCTTGTTTGGGCTCAGGGCAGTGTTTTTGATTTTAGAGTAAGGAAATATAAATACTTGAAACATAAACAATGATACAATAGCTTATTCTGCTATTTTCCTAAATATTGGGGAGTTTGGGGTATCTTCCTTTGTAGCTTAAAAAATAAAGTCATTTATATAGATATTTTAATTTTTTTTCAAAATATTTACTGAGACTTTCGTATGTGTGCAGCATGCTATGCTTGTTATTTTTGGGCATGAAGGAAAACAAAATTTGTTTTACTCATAGATGGTATTCAACACTAAATATAGAGAGCTTCTTCCCGTGACTTCCTCATTTAATATAAAGCCCCTATATTTTTTTAAAGTGGTGCTATTAATATTGTCTATAAATGACATACATTGTGAACTCACATGAATATAAAAATAAACTTTTACCCCTAATATTACCCATAACCATTCCTGTTAAAATCAAAGCAGTTTGTTTTGTCAAAACGTTTGGTAACATACATGTAGTTTAACTGTATACAAAGAATTACGTAGATAGATCTTAGTCATGTTACTGGAAACTGAGGGCTTTATCCTTTCTGGGGTTTGGGCCTTTTGCCTAGGCAGAAACTGCAGTGGAGCAAAAAGCCTCGCCATCTCATTTCCATATCAATAGCTCCTGCCTGGGTGGATCAGGTGCTTTGCCGCCTGGATTTCCCTCACTTGAAACCTGAGAATGTCAATAGTGTAGCCAGGGTTCTAAACTTTCCCTTACGTGACGCTATGAGGTTTTAAAAATCACAGTCGAGAATTTAGTATCAGCGTTTCTATATTTCTGAAGGAGAAAGCGGCTCAAAGCAGTGGGAGTTACTCTGAAGAGGGATGTGAGGTTTTGAAGACAGAATTTTGAGTTTCAGTGTTTTGTCCTTTCAGCTGCACCTCTGCTCCCCTTTCTGGTTCTGTTGTTGGTCGTAGGTGCTCTGCAGTGCTGCTTCTTCATTCCCTAGGTTTGGTGTACCCTGCCCCTCTTTCTTCTCCGTTCTGGCTGCCTTGTCACAGTGCCTGAGAGTCTGGTGCTGCTGCTCTCCACAGGCTGTTCCAATTCAGGCCCTGTAAGGCTCTTTGCCCAGATGCCTCTCCTCCCGGGCTTTCTGTTATGTTTGCCCCCGGGGTGTCTTAGCCTTTTAGTTTAAACACATGGAGGAGGTAGTGTTTGAGCCTCCACTTAGTTTCCACAGTGTCTTACTCTGGGATATTTATATAAAGGCTGAAGTGTGGGGGTCTAGGTGGGGTGAAATGTGGACAAGGGCAATGCGAAGGTAAGAGGGAGGACTGGAGTAAAGAGGAGGATGCAGCTTCAAAGAGCTGCTATAGCTTTTTTGATGTCAGCTGTGGCTTCACGATTTGGCTTCACCCCTCATTGGCTATGAATCTCTCTGACCCTTCTTACTTCGAGATTCTCCTCCACTACCACTGCCTGACCGGCTCACAAAGTTTTGTCAGTATAATCATTATTTGCAGGAATGATCAGCCTTTCTTAATTTTCAGTATCAAGTAGATATTGTTTCCAAAAGGGGTTCTGATTTTTTTCTACTAATTTCTCCAAAATGTACTGCCTTTGAACCCTCTCTTGCCCTAACTGTAAGTAAATAAATGGTTCGGTGGGTGGTGCAAGGGTCATGTTTAATGGGATTAGGGTGCTTGTTCAAGGTAACATTAGACTAGGCTTGGGGAGTCATGTTTGTCAGAAGGAGCCTGTGTGCCATCCCAGTCACTTTCCTCCTGTGAGTGACTCTCTGTAAAAATGATTGACCATCTTTGGCCACCTATCCTTACCTCACTTCCCTGCCCCTCTGCAAAAGTACTCTCCCTGGGGTTGATGGACAGCTTTGTTTCCTTTTCATTTCAGCTGCGGATGAAGATATCCTCGCTAAAGGAAAACAGTCCATCAAGAGTCAGGCTTTAGGAAATCAGAACTCAGAAAACGAGATCCTCCTGGAAGGCGACGACGATACTCTGTCATCCGTGGATGAGAAAGATTTAGAGAATCTCACTGGTAAATTCACTGCTTGTGCAGATATTTCAGCTAGCTCTGGGCCAATAAGCACCTAATTACTTACTTTTTCATCTGTGACCGCTAGGACTACCAAGTTTGCCCCCACAATTACTTTAAATAAAGATTGTTTTTGTTCTTCCAAGCGTTTTCCCCCTAATCTTCAACACTATGTTCTCTTTATTTTTCCTTTTTTTTTTTTTTTTTTTTTTACTTTCTTTAGCCTGATTCTCATCGTTTTCTTTTTCGAATACTTTTCACTGTGAAAGAAAAGTTTAAAAGCAGAACAACAAAATCGCTTCACCCGTGGGAGTTACCTAATCTCTATAAAATGAGAGCTATAAGTAAAATTTTGCCAATTGTTTTGTAAATAAAGCTTGGAGGCAGATGAGCTATTTGCTTTGATATACAGATCTTAGTGAACATGCTACATATACATTTAACTCTCTCAAAAAACCCATTCCAAGAATGCTATGGCTTTTCACAGGACCCGCATATTTTACCTGAGGTAGGAATCGTGATTTGCACTCTGCAGATTTTCAGTTTTACTTCCCTTATGGGAAAAATTCTCTTGTTTAGCCTGAAATTTTAGTCATTCATTAAACGCCTTTTTTTCTTTAATGCCTGTAGCTCTCTCCCTTCGGGAGGAAAGTCTGAGAGATTCTACAATTTCCACAGGTGAAAATTATACCATCTTCTATTTTGATAATTTTAATTTAAGAGAAAAGGCATCAGGAATTTTTCATTTAGTGATATATCTGCAGCCTATGCTATCATGCAGTGAATTATAATGAAAAGCAAAAATAGATGATGGTATCTTCACTGATGACCATAAACCTCTCTGCAAAGTAAAATAAAATTAATTGGAGCATACCGTTAAGGGATTCAGAATGGGAGTAGTAAGGTGGGCACTGCTGCTCTCCAGCCTTTTCCTTCACGTCTATTTACCCATTTCCTCCTCCTTTATTTTGCTTCTGTTCTTGCTACTAGTAATACATTCATACAGTAATAGAGGTGAAAGGGGAGTTTAATTATATAATCTTGACAATGGCAATAGGATTAAGAAGTAATCCACACTAATAAAGTGGTGTGGGTTAGAAATGAAGTGGAAATTGTCAGGGGTCTTCTGTAGGACCTAGGCTGCCCTGGCTCCCGCAGCTGTCTGCTTACCCTGTAATTGAATGTCTGAGAGTGATTGAAAAAATGTTATTTCTTCTCAGGATTACATGCTAATGTACAGAGGGCAAAGGAGACAGCAAAAGAACACATAGCTGCTTATTTCATCCATTTATAGGGATGAGCTTTGGGAAATCATGGCTGTTCTGCAGCTATCTGCTGCCCATCTGCAAACACAATGTATTTGTACATTGGGAATAGAGGGCAAAACCTGCTCTGATCTCTGCAGAGCATCCCTTCTATTGTCCTACTGGCACACATTAAGATTGATGTGAGATTAAGGACCAACACCCTCTAACAATCGATGGAAATGTCGATTCATCTGAATTTTGAAACACTTAGTCACCCATTGATTACCTGAATAGGTGTACCATGTTTATAGGCACTATATTAATTCAGAACCATGAGTGCCAATCTTCTGTTGCTGTTTTCTTCACTATAGGATTTGTACAATGAAGAATTGACATGGGATTTCACATTCTTACTCTATCTCTCTCTACATAAATATACATATATACATATATATAATATAATTACTATTTTTAGACCTTTATTTTAGGTTTAGCTCTAATATACTTTATGCCCTTCTATCTGTAGTGAATCTATTGTTTTCAGTAGCAGGCTGATTTGTCTCTTTGATAAGCCCTGTGGAGATTTGATTATTCCAATAAAAATTCATTCACTTGGAAACCCACCCTCCAGCTGTTTACTCCCAGAGTCCCTGAACTACACTAATATTAGATTTGGAAGCATTGAACAATATTTAACAGTGGAAAGGCAGGCTTAGAAAAGAAGTATTTTTACCAACCTTTCATGGGATAAAGTTGTTATGGAAGAGGTTTTGTGTCAATCTGGCACAAAATCTTTATCAGAGAATATGGTGTAAGGTTTCTCACTTCACTAATAAGCTAGTGATCTTTTTTGTAATCATGCTTCAGCCAAACTAAGCTAACCTCTGGCCTTAGAAGCCTATTGAGTCTTCCTTGCTTCTGGTTGTTGTTCCATGTTGTTTGATAGCCTGAGGCTTCTTTCCTAAATGGAATGTGGAAGGACTTATTTAGGTAGAACCACCTTCTTACCAAGAGATTAGACCAAAGCTTTGCAGACTCCCTGTAAAATAATTGCATCCTAGTTTACTGTTATCATTAACCACCTGCTATAAATCTCTTAGGATGAGAATCCTAATAACTTTGCATTTTCAGAGGAAGATTTGGGGTGGACGGAATTTGTAAGTGTAGAAGGATTTGGCAAATAATTTGGTACTAGAGGTGAGAATTTAAAAATCAAATAAAGTTTCTGCTTGAATCTATTAGGTTTTTTGAAAATTGTCATTCCAGCTTGTGTGGTTTTTATTTTGCTTTTGGCAGGTCCTGTTAGCCTGAGCACACCAGCTCAGCTTGTGGCCCCTTCTGTTGTAGTAAAGGGCACTCTTTCTGTCACCTCCTCCGAACTCTATTTCGAGGTAGATGAAGAGGACTCTAACTTCAAGAAAATCGACCCCAAGGTGAGAAGATGAGGAGTGGGTTTTACTCTTAAACCTTTTTATCTTATAACGGGATGGCGGGCTGCTGTTGGGTAGGATCGACATTGATAAAATCTGACAGAATTAGTTTGAATTTCTTGCTGAATTGCCTCTGCCTATATATGCAAAGCAACTATGTTCTTTAGCTTATGATTCCCTTACCAGCTAGTTAGATTATTGAAGTTCATTTAGATTCAGAAACAATTTCCACTTAATTGCGTTTATCATTAGCTCATTCTGGGGTTGGGGGAGAACCACAGGGAATAACGTCTATAAATACATTTTGCCACAAAGGGTCTAGGGTGAATTAAGCTACAAAATTCAGTGAGGTTGAGAGTGGAATTATTTTGTTTAGCCTTTATATTTTCTGGATATAATACCAATATATCACTCTCCTTGCTTTTGTCCTCATGACTTACTACTCTTTGTGCACGCAAGCATGTCTTGTGTGTGTGGGAGATACCTCTGTTTCCCATTACCTATAGTCGATTTTACAAGGCACTGCATAATTTCCTATTCTTAAATGAAAATGTAATTTCCCCCTTTAAAATGTATTTCTGATTACTTTTCAGACCTTGGCAACTTTATTTTACTAAGCAACATTTGTGGCACAGACCTAAAGCCAAAGCTAGGTTGAGTTCATGAAAGTGAATGGTAGAATTTGTTCTCATAGGAAACAGTGTTTTTAAAATGAGCAGAATAAGCAACCTGTAGAAGAGAAGCGACTTAAAAAAACCGGAATTGCTTATTTTATAGGCTGATAGTTTGTGTGTACGTATACACAGACACATATTTTTAGTTTATTGGTAGGAAGTTCTTTGCTTTTATAATCATGTGAATTACTAATTTTAATGATTTAGAAGTATTTCAAAGTAATTATTGATGGAAATGTTATAATTTTATTTAAAACTTTACAAACAAATCATCTCTTGTCTTATACGTATTTCTAGCACTTTGTTTCAGAATTGCTGCTTTTATTAAGATGGGATCTGGTAGACTATATGAAAGGAAGGCTGTGTTGGAACTGATTATTCTGAGCTTGATAATTCAGCTAATTCAATGTAGAGAAAACTTTAATTGTGAAATTATATCAACTAGAAAAATTTCCTAGTTTGTTACATGACTGTGTCTGCAATTGTATTTTAGTTTCTTTTAGGAAACGAAGGTGACCAAAACTGCTTAACTCTCTAGTTTCTGATATTTTGTTTGAGAGGCTGAAATTTAATTCAGAATATTCTATTATATGTGGCATATAATCTAAAATGTGATACAATTTAGAGGTGTCTAATGTAATTGTTCCCAAGATTAGAATCTCTGCCGGTCTTTGCAGTCAGGCTCTTTAAAGTTACTTGCTCCTTTTGGAGGAAGTTACAACTTTTATTTCTTGGTGATTTTATTCTGTGCAGCATCATTAAATTAATATTTTCCCCTTTTGCTTGTGCAATACAAAGGTCTTTTAGCCTAATCACAGCATTTGTCTTATACCACTGCAACCTGCCCGATGTTACAGAAATCAAAGTGTTGCTAATTTATAAGTCTTAAAATTTTTCAGCCAATTATTGGAAGAATTTTTTATTTTATGTAGACATTGGTGCTTTTTGTAAATGAGGACACTTATATTGTGGCAGTGTCTTTCTTTTTTTGATGGTGATATCTGCATTAACTTAAATAAGGTAAGGGAAAAAAGATACTGAATTTGGGGAATTTTGTTCTTCTTGTCAGGATTGAAAAACTTTTCCTGGAGTAGTTAGAGGGAGATACATGTCTAACGCTATACGTAAGAAAACAAAGGTCATTTTAGGATGTCATTTTTATCTTTTAAACCAAACGCTCTGCCCTTAAGTCATTTCTTTGTAATTGTAAGCAGCTACTACTTGCTTTGAAAATGTTCTTAAAAATCAGAACATTTTTCCCGGAGAATAAGTTCATTTTTATTATGAAAAAAATCATATATTTGAGCCACTTAGTATTACAGTGAGTTTGTTTTACATCTACAGGAAAAGAGATCAGAAAAAGATACAGTGTAGGTTGAAAGCATAGAGATTATTTCAGAACTGATAAGATCAAAGTTTATATTTCTAAAACAAAGCTATTTTTACTAGGGAATTTTTACCAGGGAGTCTGAGAACTTAAGCCTCTTTTGTGGAGTGAACTAGGCATCAGAGCCCTGAGTACCTTCCTTGTTTCTCATCCATCTATGCTGTCTTGCCGATCATTCCTCCATACGCTCCCTCCCCCGTGCAAACTTCTTCCTCAGGTCTTTAAAATTCCTTTTTTAGCACATTTTTGTCTACATCTCTCATTCATGGATTTTTCAATAAATTAAAAACTGGACTAATTCAAAGAATAAGTTTTAAATATTAAAGGGTAATATTGACATATATTCTATACCTGTGCCTCATCATTAGCATATCTAAGGAGTATATAGAAGACAATATAAAAAAGACAAACCAAACCAGTTCCTTTGGGATGCTTTCAATTTTACTAATTATTTTATTTTTAACCTGTTATCTCCTTGCATTAAAAAGGAAACTTTGTTAATTTAGTTGAAGTGTTGAAATAAGTACTTTGGATTGTTACCTTAGGAAAGCAGAGGGAGTAATGTACTTTTCCTGTATGTAAATTCTTGAAACAGTAATTTTTCTTTGGTCATAAAAATGGTATCAAAAACCTTCTGTTTAAATTGACTATAAGCAGCTTCTGGATAATTCTGGGAATTTGATAAAAAATGATCGGAGGTATGGCATTTATAACTAAGCCATTTTAAAAAATTGAAGTAATTTACAAATTTGGATTGTTCATATTACCATTTCCTAGGGAAAAGGAGTATTGCTATAACCATTTTATTCTTTTTTGTTATGGTTGATTTGTTTTTATTATTTAAAACTTGAAGAGAACAAATAATTGAAAGAAATGTACCAACTGATCATTTAACCATTCAGAAAAGATCCATAAACATTGCCTTTCTCAGACTGAGTGTATTTTTTTTTAATTATGGTGTAAGAAAGCAAATCTCTTAATTTTTAATGTGAAATAATTTTTTTTTCCATTTCAGAAATTAGGGTCAAAATCTTCCACACAAAATCTGTTTTTTTTTTTCAAGTGCAAAAAAAGATATTACTTTAAATCTCAAAATCTACAGAAAAAACTATACTACACTTGGGTAAAATTAATATTGTCTATTTTCCAAGGATGGGGGGTTTGTATGGTTAAATCTACAAAATGTGCTGTATTTGTAAATTTTGCAAATTAGAGTTCAAACGAAAGCTTCTTGCATTCAGCTCCTCAAGTTCACATCTTTACATTGTAAATTATAAATTGTGATCTCACCTGCCTTTATTTAAGAACAATCCAGAGTCAATTACAATGTAAAGTAATATTTTTATTACTGTTTTCGACAAGACTGCTTAAGGTGAGGGTAGAGGTGCAAGAAAGGGAGGGGCACAATCTGACATTGGCACTGAGATACACTTAACATCAGCAAAACTTTTTTTAAAAGAGAAATTTTACATATAATTAAATACTTTTTCTCACTTGGTGACAACATTCAGGCAACCCAAAACAAAATGAAATGAGAGGGAGAGAAAGAAAGAAGATGAGAGAGGAGAGAGAGGAGAGAGAGGAGAAAGGAGTGGGGGAGAGAAGGAAAAAGGGAAAAACTACTATACATTGATTTGAAAATGTACCTTGGGTTTCATTTTGTGGTGGCAAAGCCCGATTGCTTCTTTTGTGTGACCTTTTAAATTCACATTGTTTGGAAGAAAAACGATCACTTTTGTGCAAGAATGTGATTTTGTTTGTTTGGTTGGCTGGTTTGCTCTCTTTTTGTTTGCTTGTTAATCAACGAAGGTCTTGTGACTGCTTCCTGTTTCTTTCAGGTGGCTTACATAAAAGTTTGTGTCCGGAGTTTCTGCTGTTTGTCTCTGTGAGTTGTGTGTGTTGTGTGTAAGAGAGCACTCCCGTTTGTGTCGCTTTTCAAGCAGTCCCCGGCACCCTATAGTTTGTCCAGGCTTTTGGGATTGGTGAGAATTTCCCTGGCCAACCTCCAGGTCTGCTTGGCAGCGCTCTCCAGGGCCGAGTGGGGCTTGCCCTGAAAAAGGTCGAGGTTGGGCAGAAAGTAGTGAGGGCAGCGGCGGCACTGCAGGCATGAGATGAGCTGCAGCAGGATGCCGTTGAGCCGATCGCCGAGGCACGCCTCGTCCCAGTCCGTTTCCCGCGGGTGTTTCTCGCACTCATACAGCAGCAGCGTCTTCATGTGGTAGTTATTGAGCGGCTGGCCTGGCAGCTCCAGGTGGCGATCCCGCAGCGTCTTCAACACCGAGAGACACTTGTTTCGGCAGCCGCCCATCAGCAGGCGGTTCTCAGCTTCCCCGAACTGTAGCACCCAGGCGTCGCTCTCCGCAGAGCTCTGCTTGCCGGTCAGTGAGTAGCACTCCTTCGACAGCAAGTTGAATCCTTCGGCCTTGACCTCCGCTACCCGATTGGGGCCAGGCCAGGGGATATGGGGCATAGGCCACTGTGCCGCACTGCGAGGCCAGATACCGGTGCACTTGAACGCAGGAGTGATTTGCACCACGTAGCGCTCTCTGATGCGCAACTTGACCTCGCTGGTGTCTGCGATCATCTTGACCACATCTCGGTAGCTGCACTTGTCCACTGCCTGAGCCACCAGGGTCTGGAAACGTGAGCGGATCTTGCGCGCCGAGAGGTAGCCGGACGCAGTGATGAACTCGACCCAGAGAGACATGCTCCGCTTCCGCCCATCACTCAGTTTGAGCACCGCGCAGCCGGGCAGGGAGCCGTCGTCTACGAAGTTGAAGACGCCCATCTGGTTTAGGTAGAGCACCACCTCGAATTCCGTGGGCGAGATGACCTCCAGCCCCTCGTAGCGGGCGTCGATCTCGCTCAGGGAGCTGATGAAGCGAGGCTCCTGCACCTCCACTTCCTTTAGCACGTCCGAGACCACCTTACAGACCTCTCGGATGGTCTTGGCGATGGCCGCCTTGCGCGCTTGGCAGCGCTCGGTGTAGTATTTATTGAGCTGGTAAACCAGCTTGGCCTGAGCGGCGATCATGTTGGGGCACAGGTCCGGGCTATACACCGGCGTCTCGCAATACGTTGAGGGATCCAAGGCTCACGCAGTGGTGGTGGCCCTGCGGCTTGCGAAACAGGCGTCCGGGTCCCCTAAGCCCCACTTTCACTCTTGTTTTCCACCTGGGCTGACCGGCCGAGACAACAGCCGGCTTGCTCTTTCTGTCCCCTCTTTCGAAACCTTTTTTCTTCGCCAGAAGGAAGGGGAAAAAAGGTAATCTTTGAAGAAGAAAAGTACCTGCTGGGACTTTTTGCTTGATGTGTAAAATAAAGATGTGCTTGTGAGAGAGATGAAGGGGAGGGGAAAAAAAGAGAAGGGGCAAGAGAAAAAATCAGGTTACCAAGAGGTTAGGCTTAGATGTCTGCAGCCGAGATTGCCCAGAAATCTGGAAATGAGGTCTTTTAAGTGCCAAAGTAAATTTAAAAATAAAAGCGAAACATTCAGTGTTTCATTCTTAAAACTTCTCGCATAGGCTGGTAGGACTTCTTCAGTCAGCGTAGGTGAGTGTCTTTCTCCTCACCCTCCCCCAAATGGAAGGCGAAGGGCGTAATTAAGGTCCAGGGAGCAGCGAAGTGCAACTCAGTCCTCGGCACACTTGGAGGTTTGCAGAGGCTCCGCGCTCTCAGCGTGATGGTCTGGTCTCTTTTCAGGGGGTCGTGTTGTAGCGGTTTTCCTCTTTTCCTACTGGAGGCGTTGTTTGGACCGGGTTTGTTTGTTTGCAGTGGGTTCTTCTTGTCTTTCTCTAGGTGCACACCGCTGGAAGTTGTTTGATATTCATTTCTGCTTCGTAATTTATAATTTTGGCCCTCACAAAATAGACTTTACTGTGACGAAGTCGCTGCTTGCGTTGCATCTGGGGTTTAGTTAGAAGGATTCAAAGGTTTTTCTTCTCCTCCCCCTTTAGGTTGCTTGTGCAGATTCCACTTTCTGAGTCGTGTCTCCCTCCTCCTCTCCGACGTCTCTCCCCTTTTCCTTCTCCCTCCCTCTTTTTCTTCCTCCCTCCTTCCTTTTCCCTCTCTTCCTCCCTCTTCCCCTCTCTCTCTCTCTCTCTCTCTCTCTCTCTCTCTCTCTCTCTCTGCCTTGCTGTTTCCTGGAGTTATTTAGTTTATGAATGGTCCAGGGCCATCATGAGGGGGGTGGAGCTTCAGTTCCTACAATCACTATCCGAGCTGTCAGTGCTTTAGCCAATCCGAGAGAGAAGACAGGCATGCTTGGCAGACAGTAGCAGCCACCGCTGCACTTGATAAAGAAAGGGGGTAAAGAGAGAAGTAGGAAAATAGGAGGAGATAGTGGAAGTCAAATGCTCACACACACTTCACAGCCCCCTTCTTCTTTATCCTCTCCTCTTATCAGTTGCAAGGAAGAAAAAGAGTCTATGGTAGAAGGGACTTCCTGGAGATGGCTGGAATAACGCGAGAGAGTAGCAGTGGTTCAGAAAGGTTCACTTTTTTTTTTCTATCAACATTGTGCCAAAGGTGCAAACTCTAACAAAATTAGTTTTGCTCGAAGGCAAATAGAAGGAGGAAGGGGAAACTGGGAAAGAACCTACATTTTTCTAGATTTTTCTTCTCTGGCAAAGTCCTCCAGTCGCTTCCCCTTCTCTCCCATTGTTGCCAAGAGCCAGAGCAATTGCTGTATATGTGCACCAGTTGGGGGTGTGTGTGGAGTGGATATGGGGTGAAGGTTTATGACCATAAATCTCTTTTCAGTAATTTTCATATGCTGTTGAAAAATGGGGCAGGGTAAAAATAGTGCAAGCACCGTGTTTGATAATTCATAATTAAGATTCAGATGTATTTTATGCTATTACTTTATTATTAAAAGGACTAGTTAGTTATTAGAGAGAAATGTTTAAATTGTGAGAAAGTACACATTTATATATGGTAGAATATTGTTGGATATACTTTTAAATTACCATAAGCCACTAAAATTGTTTTAAACAATAAAAATGAAGAAGTAAAAGTGAACCTGAGTCAAAGTTTTCTGAAGATGTTAATGTTGTAAATCTAATTTTGAATATATTCTCAGTACAGAGTTTCACTTGTAAAAGTGATTTTATTTTCATAATTGACTGTTGCTTTTAAAAGACTTCACTGCTGCAGAAATCTATAACTATCCTGTTATTGATTACACAGATGGCTTCACTCCTCCCTTGGCATTTCAGTGAGACTCTTGCATGTGCTTTTAGTATATGTATTATACTTTCAAGCTGTAGTCCTTGTAACTTTTCCCTACTTTTGGATGAAAGAAGCTGTAACAATGTTTTTGATTTGCTTAGTATTTGAGGGTTTATGTTTTTGAGCCTTAGGTGTGTGGATGCTGAGTTGACAAGCCAAATCAAGTCAATGTAATTATTTTTAGTTAGATTTTTTGCTAAAGATATAAGAAGTAATAATCTGTCAAGCCATTTGGGGGAAGACTTCCTTTTGCAAAACCCGGTGTGCCTGCGGCTTTTGCAAAACCCTTTGCGAGGGTGCCCTCTTTAAAGCGGCACCAGGTGAACCTGAGTTCAGCTGCGGAGGGAAAGTTTATTTCTCTGCATGTACTTGATGTCAGACACTTAGACCTCTTGGTTCTTTCTTAGATGTCTGGTGCCAACCACTCGTACCTTTTCACCTCCTTGCTCTCTGCCATAAGTCCCTTTCTAAAGAACTAATTGGCTTTTTTTTTTTTTTTTTTTTTAATCGAGTCAGATTTTGTCTGGGATATGTCTTCTGTGGCCAGGAGTGTATAAGTCGGAAGTAAGCAGACACCAAACTATGGGACGCTGAGCTGTAGTCAGCTTCTGGTGTAGTGGCAGAGGCTTGGGGCGACTGGCGGCTCCAGACTTCCTGGGGGAGCAGCCTGCATCTCAGAATGCCTGGCGGCAGAAGGATAGAGCGTAGCCGCGGAGTCTTCGCGGTTTGCGCGAATGGGAAGCCCAGACTCCTTAGGTAGCCTGGCTAATGCCCGGGAAGTCGCGCTGGCGCTCTGGGAAGTATTAGTAGGCAGGAGGGGCACTTCGCTGCAGAGCTGTGCAAGGCTGTCAGGGAGGATACGTAGCTGCTACTCCCGAGGGCAGTTGCTGGGCGGAGACTTGTGGCGGGGACACAGGGTGCGGAGCTTTCCCTCCCTGACCCTCGAGGTGGCCGCTACTTCCTCACATCAGGTCTGTGAGCGGGGGAGGCCTCGCGCGTGGGCCCACACGGCCGGCGACGCTCCTGGGAGTGTTTGCAAGAAGTCCCGAGGGTCACGGCGGCTGTCCGTCCCCCGGGCTCCAGTGCGGTGCCGCCAGTCCTAGCTCTGTGAATCGGCGCCCAGCGCCCTCCCTCCTCCGGTGGGGCGGCTCAGGCCACGCGGATCTTCGCGCCACTACTCCCTGACACCCCACTCCTCCTTTTTTTCCCCGCTCTGTCGAGCACGACTAACTTTCGTGGCACCCTTGTTCCTAATTTCTCCACTTTTACATACAGAGGCTGAGGGATGATAAAACGTTACAAATGTTTTGATTTAAAAACAATTCATTACCAATTTACCCTGTCTAAGGTAGATGCTGTAGTAAATAATAAATCAGTTAAACAAAGGCGACTTTAATTTATTGCCATGGTACTAATTAGAAACATCATTCGAGCAATAAACTTAAACACTTCCAGCAAATAATGCTCGCTCTTGCTAGTTCCCTTCCTTCCCCCTCCCCCACCCTAACTCTCCGGCTGCCTCTGCCCTAAGAGCTGCTTCAGCTGTGTGTTTGCGGATCCGCTCTTCCTCTGGTTGAATAATTGAAGGGGGAAACGGTATCCGAGGAGGCTGTAATTGAAGAGCCCCTGTCACCTCTGCTTTTATGTATGTTAGTATAGAAGTCCATCAGCAGCTCCTTGATGGTGTATTAAAACGAAGTGGCAGCCCCTTCTGCAGGAGATACCGTATTCTATTAAAGGAGACCAAGTGAGAGAAAGAAACTCTAGAGGCTAAAAGCCACTTCAAGTCTTCAGACCGATTGATCTGTATTCTCTTGTTATAATCCGTCTCATCATACTTGAGTTAATGAGGCAAAAGAGGGGGAGAGAAATCTGATGGTCCTTGACAAATTCATTAGGGAGGCTGCAGGACATTTTATTTGACTGTTAAACATCTTGTTTGTTTGGTTTAGGCAGTGCCAACATGAACATGCTTCTGCCCAGACCTGTGATGTTGGGCTAGCTACAGACATTCCTAAAAGGAGGAGGAGGATATTCAGGGTGTGATTTGAATTTTTTGTTTTGGATTTCGTGTAGTCCATAACCTTCAGACTTCTCTAGGCTTCACCTTCTCCACCATTACTGTAGGAACATTTTATGAGAATGTGCATGATAATACTAAAGTGAGGGTGTTTTTACTTACTATAAGCTAAAATATATATGTTTAAACTCTAGCCTTAAAATTTCCCATTTCCTTAAATAAAATTGAGTCAGGTTATAGCAATTAGTTTACTAGTTTTTGAAAAATGTGAATGTTTAAGTTAAGCTTCAGGCAAATAGCCAAATTATACATTACATCCTATTTTTAATTGATCACACATAAACTTTTAGTTATTAATTGAATTTCTTTCAGTGAAATACTTATGAGTACAGAGACTTGGAAATAAAATGTAACTGTTGATACAAACAAGATTTTCAAAACAAAGTTGGTATATCTTAATTTGAGGGCCTTTTTCTATTTAAAATTAGAAGCAGAACTGGGTATTATTTGGTGCTAAAATAAGGTGATGTGTTGACAAAATACTTAAATTGAAAATATTTATAACTGAATAATAGGCAATTAATAGAATGCGAATTTTATAATATTTTAGTCTAAGATAATAATACAATACTCGATTTTATCAAAGCTTTTCTGAAAAAGAAACAACCAATCCAGTAGTGATACTTTCTCACATAGAGAATTCATTCGTATTTTCCTATAGCAATTGACTTAAACAGCCTCAGCTTAAGTGCTTTGAGAAAAGAACCCTGTCTTCCATTTATAGGAAAACAGTATGAGAGAAAAAAGAGAACTAATGCTCTTTGCTTGTCATTTTAAAACATTCCTGCACTGCTGATGAAGCTTGAACTGCTTCAGGGAATGTATGGATTTGAAGAGAAATGATTCAGTAGTTCATGTTGTGTTTCTCAGGAGCAAAACCAAACTAATGGCTGAAGTCAAGCTTCTATACATCTGACAGATATAATCCTGTTTACATTTCCAGGGAATATAGAATCCTTAAACTGTTTTATTTTTTGCTGATCTTTACTTAGAAATGTGTTTAGTGAGTTTAAGTTCAGTGCATTTTTTACTTTATCATATCACTGAGACTTATAAGATATCCATTATTTTATTATCCATAGACATAGCGTATAGTATTATAATAATCTTTACCAAAGAGTGTATAGATTTTAGATTATATGATTTTGTTTTCCAGGAAAACACTTTATAAGTATTCAAAAAAATAATCAGATTATTGCCTTAAAAAAACCGACTCTCTGAAGGATTTATACTTTTTAGACAACAAAGGACCACATGTTTACGTGTGTATGTTCTTATCCTCTAAAATCTAGTTTTGAAACATCTTCACAGTTGCTAAGTGTTGGGGTTCTTTCTACTTAATCTTTCAACATATTTATAAAAATGCTTGATTTTTTTAAAGAAAAAAATTTTGGTCAGAATATAAATGATAAATGAGGAAATAAACAACTATTAAATTCCCTGAATTTAAAAACAATTCTAGTAAAAATAGAAAAATAAATAACCCAAACACAGTTTGTTCGTGTATTAGCTCATGAAATTTTATTGAAGTGATTATAATAAAATAAAAGAAGCTTTAAAAACAATTGTCAGGATTATAGTATCCACATTGTATTAGAAGTCTGAAAATCACGTTCTCGTTCACTCTCTGTGAAATTATCTGATTTTACAAAACTGAGGTATCACAGACATTGTTTTAAACTATCAGTAATTACTATTCTGGAATCAATCTAGAATAATCAGCAATTCAGTGTTTTCTTTGAATAGTTTACTCTAGTGCCTTTTTTAAATGGTCAGTCATGCTGCTGAAACAAGTTGTTTTTGTTTTTAACTCTTAGCAAATAGCTTTTTTGAAAAACAAAAACAAAAACTTGTAATCTCTTTGATTGGTAACCCAAGGATATTGTTCTCATTTGTACAGAACTTAAGATAATGTTCATTTGGGTAAAGGCAGTAGCTTTAATTTTGCATAGTAAGCCTATTGAACTTATTAAAAAATAAATCTTTCGGATGCTTTTGTGTATTGTATTGTGGGCCTTTCAAATTTGGTATATATATATGATTAGTGATGTTGTTTATACTTTTACATGTTTTACAAGTCTAATTCTTACATTATTCTGTAGGACGAGAAAATCGAAGAGTACGATATATGTTCATGTTTTCCCCCAAATTGAATACCAGTCGTACGTATGAGTACTTTATTAAGCTATACATAATTTGGTCTCACCAAGATGTATAATGAGAGAGCAAAGAAATTGTGCTCAGGAAAATGAAAGCGCTCAGTTTTTAGCCTAACTGAAAAGTAAATACTGTTTTATTATTGAGGTAGGATGTGAAATATTAGGAAAGTCCAAGTTAATTCAGGAAGCATTTCTCAGAAGGTGTTTCATTGAACTTAAAATATTTTCACTGATGTTGGTATATATCATTTGGTCTTACCAATAAGTCATTTTTCTTACTTATTTATCGTTTGTTTATTTTTAATATTTTATTAATTTTTGAGAGAGAGAGAGAGAAAGAATAAGTGGGGAGGGGCAGAGAGAGAGGGAGACACAGAATCTGAAGCAGGCTCCAGGCTCTTAAGTTGTCAGCACAGAGCTCCATGCAGGGCTGGTTCTCATGAACCGCAAGATCATGACTTGAGCCGAAGTTGGACACTTAACTGACTGAGCCACCCAGGGGCCCCTGCTTTTTCTCACTTTACATGCATACATATTTAGTTGTAGTAATTACATCCTTTTATTTCCATATATAATTAAACAAGTTCTAAAAAGTTAGATTAAGAGTCTGTCTTATGTGTCCGCCTGCCTGCCTGCCTTCCAACCAACCTACCTTTCCTTCCTTTTTAACAATTTGAACTCGCTACTATACCATGAGGTAAATACTAAATTTTACCTGTCAGATAACTTAGGCTTTTTTAACTCACTATAATCTTCACAAAGGAGAGAGTGCTTTTAGTAGAACCAACTCTTAACTATAAGGAATGATTATATCATTTGTGGATTATTATTTGGGTATCGTGGATTTTAATATCAATGCCAGAAGATAGGAAAGTAGAGATTAGTCAATACTGAACTTGATGTTAAATAAATCAAAACTTTTGATTTCCATTTTATTCAAGGGATTAAATTTTATAGTTTAAAGATGGTGTGATATCCTTTGTTTAATAAGATAAGACTACAAACTCAACAGGTAGAATAAATTTCTTGGGATGTCAGAGCCATCCCCATTCCCTTTTCTGTTTCCCTTTGTGATCAGTGACAGACACTTATGAAACAGATGATCGAGATTAGGGATGTAGATTATGCTAGTTCTGAGGCTGTACTTAGTTCAAAATATAAGACTTGGCTTTATGTTCTTTATTTCTTTGGGTCATATAAGACATTTTGTGGACCTGCGTTTAAAACTATCAGTTAAGCATATTGTATAGGTAGTTGTGTATTATACTTTAGGACACTAGCCTTTTCAAACATCTTAGCTTATTTTAAAATATAGTTCTACAACACCCCATCTATGTTATTACTAACAGAGGTAATTTGGCATCAGTCTTTTGTTATGATTACAGGAAATTTTTAGTGGGCTTTGTATTATTTTTAGTAATGTTAAAAATCTAGCCTGTTCCTTCCTTCACACATTGTGAATTAGAGTAAAAGCGATGTGCTGAGAGGTCTCTCTGATTCCTTTTAGTGGTTAAACAACAACAACAAAAATTCTTCATTGGCTCCAATCTATGTATAGAAGAGACATCTGTGTAGTATAAATGAAATAATATTTGATGATCTAAGGAATGGAAACTTGTCCTTTAACCATGTGAAATCAAGCTAGGATATAAAACAGCTGTCTTGGCCTATGTATGTCAAGGTTCTGCCAGCCTGTTTCTTTTCTGAATTTTCCCTTTCTATCTTCCCTTATTATCTTTGGGTCCTAAAGAGTCATTCTTTTATATTTTGACTGGTTTTGTCTTCAGACAAAACCTGGGTTAGTAGGTTTAAATCAGCCTAGATAGAGTGAAAAATCTTTGATCTATGGCTATGACTGTTTCCAAATGATTTGCTTGCTGGGACTAGACACTATCCATGCCCTTTCACTTTGCTATCAGATAGGTACACACAAAGGACCTGAAAGGCTACCAGATGCATAATTAATCATCAAATTAGGTAAATCCAGGGTTCCAACCATACTTAATTAGATCTTCAATTTCTAATAGTTATTTGTTCTGTGGTACCTTGTTGGTTAAATGCTCTACAAATCTAATCTCTTCTGCAAATTAGTCAAAACTTTCTATAAATTATAACACCAGTTAAAAACGAATGATACAAAGCTGTGTATTTTTTAAAATATATAAGGTTGTTGCTGCCATGTAATTTACCTAGATAGTTAAGATAAAGAGAGGCAGTTTGACAGCAGCTAAAGAGCATTAGCATGGGGGGAAAACTCTGAATTTTGTCCTCTGTTGGGTAAAAACTATCTGAGTGACCCTGATCAAGTCATTATCTCTACTTACTATCTTTTCAATTCTTCAATTCGGGGATGGATTAGGAATTCTTTTCTACTTCTTCAAGAAAAAAAATCTGTAATTTCATACCGTAAGATGATTACAGTTGCAAAATTTAGACTTCTGCAAGAAGTGTGACTTCCAGTGCTGCTCTAATATATGAACATTTTTAACATGAAAAAGTTACAGAAAGGAATAAGCTTACAAATGGTTACATTCCATATTTTAGTTTTAAGGAAAAAAAAAAAGCAACCCTACAAATTATAGATTGGAGATGGTTGTGAGAAACCACCAAATAGTAACTTAGAATAAATTCTAAGAGTATATTAATTATTATTAATAGGAGTTGGAACATAAAAATATGAAAAAGAAACAGGAATGTAGATCGTATATATAGAAAAATAGTACGTGTTTAAAGGTACACATAAGATTAGTAGGTATTTTTTTTTTCTTAAAATGTTGAATGGACTGTCAATGTTTTTGACATTTTTTATAAAGGTTAGACATTCTGGGAAAGTTTCGAAGCCAAAGAAAGTCCAAGTTCACAATTAATTAAACCCCCCCCCCCAAAAAAAAAAAAAAGAAATGGTGAGTGTTTAGAGAAAGACTAGAGAAACGGCATTGCTCTATGCAACTAAAGTATGACCATATTCGTGTTGCGTTAAAAGATAAATCCAAGCAGGGAAATGGTTTTCAAAACATGAGTCACAATAGTAAGTAAAGTTTTATACTACTTTCTCATGCTTTTCACTTGTTTTCATCAGAAGATCTGACAAGCGTAAAAGTGTTAACATCTTTTATTTTACAGATGTTCTTAGTTTTCTCTCAAACTGTAAAAGATGCTGTATCATAGAAGCATAGTAGGAAATAATTTCAACACCTCCTTTCACTGATGTGATAACTTATTATATTCTAAGCTTGTGGATTTTTTTGGAGGGAGGGATGTGAGGCAGGAAAGAGACAACATATTGAGATCTAATTCTCATTTTGAGATATAGATCAGTATGTCTGCTGTATTATAAATTCTCTCTAAAATCTCTTTCCAAATGGTATACTCAAGTTATTTTTACTTCTATGTTGCATTCTCTGCAAGTCCCTCATTAACGCAGTGGGAGTACCAGGTGACCACGGAGAGAGTTGTTGATGGACACTATGTGGGTTTGCAAAGTGCAAACCTAAAAGACTAAGCGATGAGAAATGTATTGCTATTTGTGAATTTATGTTTTATCTCACTTCACTTGAAAATTTATGAGTGGTGTGGCTTAAGGGTGCTGGAGTTGTGTGTTCCAGGGCTTGCCCCTACTGATAACACCCTTGTTGGCGTGAAAGTGCAATGCAAATTATGACAGTTACAACCTTCTGTTTTGTTTAACCTGTCAGTAGATTTCCTGGCTCAGTGCTGAGGGCAATGGTGTGTTCAGCTAGTCCATATTCACCTAAACTTAAAAGGTCAGGTTTCTACAGGCAAGCCTAGTCAAAGCCTAATTGATGAGGAGGGCAGGGAGACAGAATTTACTGTTCTGTTGGCTAGTTTCATATCGTTAGGTTGTCCTGAAAGCATCAGGCAGTCACAGCCCCTTTCATGTAAGTGCTGACCCTAGACAGGAGCTGACAATCAAAGGAGGCAGCCACAGGAACCAGTGCAAGTAGGCTATTGATTTTTCAGTTAGGTCTAAGTAGTTTGTAGTATGGGTAATGGGTGACAGAGGCAGGTATGTCATTATCAATGAGCTCCAGAACAGTAGCGACAACCCTCTCTCATATTTCCTTCAGCACTGACAGTATGCATCCAGAGGCGGTCAATAAATCGCCCAACCTTTAACTGACAAGTGACTTGGAGGTTTAAGTTGAGAAGTGGAAGTTATGGAGCTAAACTTCTCTACTTGAACATGTAGCGGACCTAGCGATAGAGTCAGTAATTATACTTTTTTAAGTCTTTGAAGTTTTGATTTGGATGTCTTTGCAGCTCTGAAGATCAGAGTTTACTTTTAAGCTTTTGAGAAGTTAAACAACATATTCATTTAGTTAAAAAGTAAGGAAATGAGCCAGTCATTTGTAAAGATACTATGCAAGAACAATTAAGCTGTGTTATTATGGTATAGTTTTGCTTTTATTTAGACTGGATCCTTACTCAGTCATGATATCTCTGTTATAAAAGTTCAGCAGTTGGAAATTGCCTCTCAAATCCATTTTAATTCCTACTCTCCACTTACATGTTTTAACTGTAGACCAATTTTAAATGGAAAAACATTGTACCATTTGTAAATATGATATATTAACCCTAAAGCAATTGCTATTTGACCTTCAAATTTGTTTTATATTACTTTTCACAATAAAATAGTCAGGCATAGAACATTTAATGATTAAAGTTTGATGAATTATGGTTGCTTCTGCATTTTAAAAGAAATGAGGCTGATTTTTGTTTTAAAGGCATTTCATATGGATATTTACATTTAAAGATAGATACAATTTATGTTCCCATAAATGCAAAAGTGTAACAGGTTTTGACTACAAGTACACATGTTCCAAAAGGATGTAAAATAATTTAGAGATATTTTAAATTTAAGTCAATCTCTATTTTGTTACAAAATGTTAAGTAATATAAAGAGAAGATAATGTTTATAACTAGAGGTGGGAGTTTTGGTTGTAGCAGGATCTTTGCAAACTATCATATGCTTACATTTTTTTGAAAACTTTAAACAAATTGAAATAAAACAGAAAAGTAAATGTTTTTTAAAACTTCCTTAAATAACTTACCGTTGTGATATCTTGTTTATCACTGTGATATTGTACAGAACCAGAGTTAAAGTCTGTAGTATCATCTAGCTGTAGAGTGCCCTGTGTGACCACATGAATCATTTTCATTTGTCCAGTGCCACTGAAAATTCCTTTTTTTCCCTGTAACTAACCAGCAGGTTAATGCATACTGAAGGTATGGATGCTTAAATATTTTCTCAAGTTCGCAGTGACACGTCTGTGTGAACACCCCTATCTTCTCTTTTTCAAATATAGAGAATACACAGTTCAAGTTCAGTGAAACATGACTTATTAAAATAGTGTAGTCTTAATTTGAAAGAAGCTTTGGGATTATGTAATTAATTGTTGAAAAATTTTCTTCTTATCTCTTGAATTATTCACCTTCTGAGTCTTTGAGTTCCTTAAAGCTAGATTCCATTTAGAATAATTGTTTTTTCCCTGTTGTTTATTAATCATTCACTTAATTTGTGTTTTTCTGTTGGATGAGATAAAAGATTTAGCTGAGAATCGTATAATCTTCTTATCTATATTACAGGTATAGCTTCTTTTGCTGTAGTTGCAAACCTTCCTGAATGCAGTGTTTTTTTTAGGAATAAAAAAAAATAAGCTGAAGAAAAGGGGACAAATTAAATTTTCATGAAAGAAAATCCTAATCAGCAGTGACAGTCTAAGAGAAAGATGATTGCCACTTGGTCATTGTGGAGAGGCACTTAGATTTGGTGTCAGTGCTTCTGTTAATGATGACTAATGTCTTTCTTGGAGCAAGTGCATGCTCCAACATACTGCTACAGCCTAGAGAGAGAGGGCTCAGCAATAGGCACCACTCAGCAAAAGCATTAGGTATTCTAAAACAAAGGCTTTTTAACGTAGTCAATTTGGCAGTCAGTCTCTTTTATTAGAAAAATGCAAACATAATTCTAAGGCATTTCATAATACATTTTAGGTTGTTTTATGTGCAGTACTGAGACATATCATTTTACAATTAAAATGGAAAGAAACCAAGCAGTGTTAATAAGATGTGCTCCCTGTTTTGTTACTAAGGATTGGGCACATACATTGCCTCTGCACAGAATAATTTGTGTTAAGAAAGTTTTAGAGACAAACTTGCAGCATTTTCTTTCTTTCTGCTTTGCTATTTGCCGAATAAATACCTGATAGTTACAAAAAGAAAATGACTCAAAAGATCTCTTTAAATCTTTTAATATTAAATATATTGCTTACAGAAAGATGACATGTGTTATTTCTTCAGTTTTTCCCCAAAGTGTAAGACCTTTCAGAAGGGCATTTGCAATGCTTGTCATATTTTTTCATATACATCTTATTGGTCTGACATGTCTTGAGAACCATGAGAACACAGATGTCATTGCATTCAGACAACACTAATTACTCTGGGATTTTTGCAGCCTCAATGCCTGCATGTAACTGTCGATTATGATTGTCCATGCAGCCTACAGTGGGGACACTTTGCACATGAAAATAGTGAGGAACAAAAATAGTAAGACAGGCCATTTAGTCTCCTATTGTTCTTCAATAGAACTTAGAAGGAAAAAAATTCCTGACACATCAATTTCATTCAGTATTTTGCATTTGAACCATGTTTTGGCAACATTTTCCTTTCTGAAGTAAGTGTGTTATGGTTTAGTGTTCAGTGAAATCTATTATCCATCTGTTCCTTAACCTTCTTGCACAATCTTGTACATTACTTTGTCTTCAAGCTTCATGGGAAATTTCTTTATGTAGCTTATAGTTTGAGAGAAACACTAATTGTGGTATGAGTCTTTCCAAAGTGACAGTGCAAAACAATAAATATGTATGATGTGTTCTGGTGTGCAATTTAAAGTTTAATGAGAAGCTGCTGCAAATACGGTTAGTCTCAATTTAGATAAGTGCAATCATCTTATGCTTTTAACACAGGTCAGTTCTTTTCTTTGTTTAATTTTCTCTGTAACATTCTGGGTTTCAGTTGATGATTCATGGTGTTTAGGTGGTTTTGAAATATCAGAGGTCAAATGGTGGTCAGATCTGAGCCCTCACTATTAAATGTGAAGACCAAATACATGTTTTGATAAAAAGCATAATCTGTGTTAATCACTGATTGAAAATAAAAAACTCCAATAATGTAACTTCATATGCTGATGAAGCAGAAATTGAAGCAGCTTGATCAAAGATGTATGATGAGATAAAACTGCAGTCTCTGCTGTACAGTTATAGTAATTATGACTAATGAACCATCCAGTCTGGATGAAATGGCATGCCCACAGGGACTGTGTCCAATCAGTTGTGACTTATGCAAGCTGAACAAACCATTGATGGGATTCCAAATTCTATATCACAGGAAGTGTACTCTTTATTATTAATATGATTTTTGTTAGGGTAATGTAAGGTGATTGGAAGATATCTAAATTTTGCTTACTATAGAATATAGTTATTTTTCAAAGTATGGAATATAATTCTTTTTCTCTTTTCATATATTCATTGAAAACTAAACCTGTTTTTTTGTGACCTCTCTTTTACCTCTCCTTTCTCAAGCACACTTCTGTCACTAACACAATTCTTTGACTTCCTACTTGTCCTTCTGTTGTACTACTTTGCAACATTCCCTCTTCTTTGGAGCTATTGTTTACTTTTGTCGGGGTGTATTTTTCATTAACCAGATATTGGTTGATGTGGGAAGGTTGAATAACTTGCCCAAGGTTACGTGCTCTTACAAATCTTGTATTATCTTGTAGCGGCGAGTTGTATTCGTCTAGCCCAAATCTATTTCTGAATTATCCTTGCTTTCCTTTTTTCAAGCTAATTTTTGTTGTTTTCTGGCATTTGGCAAAACTACATGGGTATTTTAAAACTGAGGGCTCATGTGCAGTTCTAGAATAGTTTTCAGGTCCCCAAATTCGATGTTCAGGTTCCTAAACTCTTCACTTGGTATATTTTAAAGACTGGAGTTTTTGTGCTGGACTATAAGAATGCACGGTGTCGATATCAATATATGTCTAAAATGTTATAAATGTGCTCATTTGATGCACTCTTAAAACTATAAAATCTTTTAAGTTGTAATGAGAAAACAGACTATTCACTTAAAAGAAAAAGTAGTCCTGGCCAGATAAGCTTGGTTAGTTTTCTTCTGAGATTTTCTATACTGGTTTTTCTCATCAAACCAGGTGTAGTCCTCTTCATATTGACTTCTTATTCCCAGCACCTTATATACTTCCTGTTCAATAGGAGATATATACTAAATATTTGTGGGAGGAAGAAGGGAACAGAGGAGGGAAGGGGGACTTTTCAGGGAGTTAGTAATGTGAGGATTCTATCAAGCACATGCTTTTATTCTAGTTCTCTAGACAGGGTTTTACTTGGAGGTGAGAGGAATAGAATAAAACTGATTTTCATTGTCATTATTCTTTAAAAAATCCTTGAATCCCTATGCGAATCAACTTTGTTTCCCACTAACCCCCATGAAGTCTTTGTCTTTCCAGGTTAGCTTCCTTACATTAATTGTGAAATTCTCCACAGAGACAACTCTCTCTCAACTGATAGTCCAGTTACCAGCAGTCCTGAACAGTTTAATATAGGTTTTCATTTCTGTTGTCTCTCCTATGTCATTATCCATGAATTTGTTTCCTTTTATTAACTTATTAATGTAAAAAAGCAGATAGCATCTTACATGATAGGATTACATGACTAGTTACATAATATGTACTCCATAAATACTGGTAAGTTGATTCATAATTTTGAGGCCCTCCTCTTTCAAATAGATTTCTTCATATCACCAAGGACAAATTTTCAGTGTGAGATTTCTAGAGGTAATGTTCTGAAAGTCTTTTAAAGCCCAATTGAAATGAGATTTGTACAAGAATAATATTGAGCTTTTATTCTGTGTTGGGCAGTATGCTAAGAACGTTGTCTTAATCCTCTCAGCAAATCTGTAATGAGTTATATCCTGTTATTATCCTATCTATACAGAAACCAGGCACAGATAGAATATATAAACTTACTTCATTTTAAAACTAAGAAGTGGCAAAGCATGACTAGCAAAGAAGGTGACAGTTTATTTTAAAGCCATCAGATTTTTATTGGTATTGTGTCAATGCCATGCTCTTTTGTTTTTAAATGCTCTCGGCAGTTTTCTGTGATGTGATAGTTCCTCAAGTTCTGCTTTCCTACAACTTGAATGATATCCATTGCACACCTGCTTACCCTTGTCTTCTCAAGATACTCCAAAGCTGCCTTCTTTCCCATTAGTTTTCAGAAGAGCGGGATAAGACCTTGATACCCCACTCTGAAATGTCGTGACATGAACAGATAATGTAGAGAGAAAGTGATCGCTGTCCCATGTTTTTTGTTTTTGTTTCTATATTCACGGAGGACCAAATAACAGTTGTTATTATCACCATTTTGTGCACGTTTTAAGAAATGATTGCATTGTAAACTATGCTGGGTAGCCTGGTTAGAAAATCCTAAAGTAGTGTGTAGTAAATCATAGGAAAAGTACTTGAAGTTTAAATCTGGTTTTAAAGTAATTGGTAGTTATATCCATGGCTGTTTACAGAAGATGAAAATGGAGTTAATAAAATGTTGCATATTTTATACTTAGGAAACATTGTGGCTTATAATGAGTCTTTATATAAAACTCAAACCACTGTGTTATCAGAAAGGAAGCAGTTTACCAAATATAGTAAGCTCTCAGAAGTAAACTGACATCAATTTTAACTTCCGTTCGTATTTCAGCTTTTATATGGAAATTGATGTGTTCTATTTCATAAGTGCAATACTTTGTGTATTTTTAAGAGCATGTCTATATTTTGATTGCAAAAGTTTAGTTTTCATGTTCTTGTTCACTCCATAAAGGACAATTTACATGTAGCTAAAATTTTTGTTTCGGTAGAACTATTTGCATTATTGAAAATATTTCAGTCTGAAGTCAGAATTATTGATCTTCTTTTAAGATTAAAATTTATTTAATGCTTTTCCTAAATTGTTTAATTGAAATCTTTAATTAGAAAAAAGTCCTGTATGATCCTAAAATGGTAACTTGTTATTTTGGTATGAGTCTCTGTTTCATTTTATGCTTTTTTAAAGTCATATTTTATTTTTTCATGTATTATCTTATAGCTTTGACTCTTTCAGATATGATTCAGATATTTTAAATTAATAATATAATACCTGAACTCCTAAAAGGATTCTTTCTTAAGAAAAGTTTGCTATAAGGGAATTGAAATGATAGATTTATATAATTAGAACTTAGTTGTATCTAAAGTTCTTTAAAAGATATTTTTAAAAGAAAAAAAAATACAAGATTATCTCTTGCCTGATTTTATAAGTATGTTAGATATATATTTATGAGGGAAGACTTGAAGAGAATGAGCAGAAAATGAACAAAGTATATGAAGAATTTAATTTCCTTCATTGTTATCTTGATATTTATTCAGTAAATTTATATATGTACATATAAATAAATATATTTCAAAGTATAATATATTTTTAAATAATTCTTGCATTATATGGCTTTACCTTGTTTTATTTTCTTTTATGTATTAAAGAAATAAGCCAGGATTTCATTATGTGCAGCTTATGCTTTGCCATGGAAATTGTCAGTTAGAATTACAAGGAGAGTTGTTGTATATAAAGTATATATAAAACCATAGTACATATGCTGTAACTCTACGGTGTTTTATATAATCAATATAAAGCATAGATTTTAAAGACAATATAACACTGTAATATGTCAGTCTTGTGGTTATGTGTTGCTGATACTGGTTAAGTCTTATTTTAGATTACCAAAGTCTGTATATCTAGGCCTATATACAAATTTGTCACAAGGTTAAAAAAGATTACTCCAAAAGAAACAATTCTGGGCAACGGGGAAGCAAGAATGAATAAGACATAAATTTGAACATCTAGTAGCTCTCAGTTTACTAATGTTTGTACTGTTTAAATATTTGAAGGCCATTAATGAATGTAGATAAGTTTTAAGAAAATTTATTATAGGTTAAATATATATTCTTATCAGTTCTGATACTACATATAACTTGACTTAATTCTCTTTGCTTCCTATAACTTGCACAGTAGGAAGTTAAGAGCTTATTTTCTCCCATGTCCTTTAAACATTTACTAAGAGCATACAGAGCAGGGATGGGAGTGGGAGGGAGGTTACCTATGTGTGGAGAAAATGAATTTGCATTAACATTGCCATTTATCACAGCTGCCTATAATAGTGAGAGTATGTGTATGACTATACTATCATTATCTCTGCTGCTTCCCATTCAAGTTTGCAGATGGAGTAAACATACATAGCCTTTTACAGAAAAATTTAAGGTTTAGATTGCAAATGGGGGGTGAAATATCCTTGGAAAACAACCAGTGAATACTCAGCAACAATGAAAAGAGCTGAGGAGAGCAGAATATTATATGCTGATTGGTAGATCTGCAGACAAGGAAAAAGGGCATTGACTAGCTTGTGCATTTAAGGCCAATCTTTATGCAAGAGTCAAGAAGCTCAGGAGATAATTGTGTGAGCAAAAATAACAGGAAAGAATTAAAGGGGAACCAAGAGGGAAAGAGAGTAGTGGAGATTGAGGGACAGTCAGCGATGTGGAGAATAATGAGAGTACTAATTCACAGTAGATGAAGTGGAGTAAGTGGAGTAATAGGTAGTAGAACACTTTTTGTCAGAAGATCACTTGGAATCTGTAAATAGTGTAATAGTGAATATGGGAATCTTTTTTGTGTATGCTTGGAGGTTGGAGTAGATAGGTTGATGCTCAAAACAGTCATTGATTCCTGTAATGATTCCGTTCGATTTTAAAGATTAAATTACATTTATTACACTTTCTGTGAGAGAAAAGAAAATAGCATACATTAGTTTTGTATGCTGCTATAAAAAATTACCACAAACTTACTGACTTGTACAATATAGGTCTCACTGGATAAAGTTAAGGTGTTGACAGGACTGTATTCCTTTCTGGAGGAAAGGCTCTAGGGGACAGTTCACTTCCTTGCCCTTTCCAGCTTCTAGAGGCCTCCTCTGTTCCTTGGCTGGTGGCCCCTTTCCTCCATCTTCAAAGCCAGCAACCGCAAGTTGAGTGCTTCTTATACCGCATTACTCTGACCTGCTCTTCTGCCACCTTGTTCCACTTTGAAGGACCCGCGTAATTACAGGGGTGCGGTAGATAATCCAGGTTAATCTTATTTTAAGGTTAGCTGATTAGCAACCTTAATTCCATGTGCAACCTTAATTCCTCTTTGCCATGTAAGGTAACATATTCATGGGTTCCACACATTAGGTTGTGGACATCTTTTGGAGGGATATTCGTCTAGTTACCACAGAATACCATCATGGTTTAAAAATATTTTCACCTAAAGGAATACGGTATTATAAACCTTCCATCATTTAGAAAACGTTCTCATTTAGAATAGCTCTTCCTCACTGATTGCAGAATAGCATTGTTATATCACATTAAGAGTAGATTAAGCCATAAAACTTGTGATAGTTTTCAGGAAGAATTTTATTGTAACTTGAAGTAGAGGATTTCTTTTGATTATTTGTTGGAGTTTCAGATAGCGTTTACTGATGGTAACTTTTTTAATTGCCAGTGATTTGAATTATGAATATAGACCTATTTACTGCTATACTAAGTATCAATTTGGAACTCTAAATACTTGAACTGGGGAAGCCTCTTAAAGACACCAAATATGTATTTGTGTCTACTCTATAAATTAGTAATTTTATTAATACCAGCAAGTGGTACTTGTGAAATCATAATTAGAGGTTAGATTTCATATTTGAACAGGTAGCTTTACCCTTTTCTGAAAATAACCTTCAATGGGTTCTTGGTCACAAAGGACATCACAGGAGAGTGTTACTATTTTTGCACAATATTTCAAAGCCCAGGCTTCACTGATCATTTACTCAACTCATTTATATTAATTGTGCCATTTATGTTTATATTTATATATAAAATGTGTATACTTACCTAAATATACACTTTTCATCCTTAAATACTTAAGTGTATATTTCCTGAGTAACATTTTCTTATTTATATAACTACAATAGTTAACAAATGTATAAAACTTAGAATTGATCTAATAGTTTTAACCTATCATCTATATTTCACTTCCATTGATTGAAAGTGAACGATGATGATAGAAAATGATTCCATTTTTTATAACATTTTCCCCCCTCTAATACAGGATCTAGTCTAGGATTAGGCATTACATTAAATTCCTTAGTTGACATTAATCTGAAACATTTCCTTAGTTTTCCTTTGTCTTTTTTGACATTGACTATTTTGAAGAATAGACTTCTTTCCTTTTTAAATACAATGATCCTCATTTGAATTTATCTTCTGTTTCCTTATGGTCAGATTCAGGTTATACATCTAGTTGGAATACTATATAAGTGATGTATCTTTGTTCGAGTTTTACGATGCCCCATCTACCCTTCAATGCTGATATTAATTTTGACCAGTCAGGATGTTGTCCAACGTCTTTAGTATATTTGTTATTTTACCTTTGCAGTTAGTAAGTCACCTGTAGTGACTTTATGAAAATATTTTACTTCTCATCAAAATTCTAATGGAAACTAATGAAATCTGAATGAAATGTGGAGCCCACTTAACAATTTTTGCCCATGTCAATCTTCACAGTGATGGTTACAAAATGATCATTTTCAACATCAACTCTTCTGCATTGATCACTTGGCCTTATAATTTAACATGATAACTTTTTGTCTCACCCAGTTTATCTATATATTTTTGGTGTGGTCTCATGAATTTCTGGTTTCGATACATAAAAATTCATCAATGTTCATAGTCATTTTAGTGCTCAAATTATTTCAGATTTAGCCTGTAGAAACCTCTTCAAGCTAATTTTTATGTCCTTTTGACATGCCCTTTTATTTTACTGAGCATTTTCTGACTTTTTGGGGTAGCAAGAGGTTCTCGGTTCATCTGAATCTTCCTTCCTGCAGCTCTGGAATCAGCTGTTGCCTCAAAAAGACTTGATTCCTTTCAGTGAGGATTCGTATTAGAAACCCAAGATGAGGTTACTGGGTGAAGCATACACAGAATGTGATACATATTCTTTTAATCATGTTGCTTTGATAATTGTGGGCTCTCTATTTTTGTGACATCTTATTCTTCAGCTTCATATTTAAAAAAAGGTTGCATATTACTTGTAGGTCTCATTTTGTTTGTGGATTTTGATACCATGTTGAAACATGGCAGAACCACTTTGGAAGTAGTATCCAATTTATACATCACAACATTTAAAAATTTTATGACAACTTGCATTTGTATGGTGACAAAGATGACTTTCAAAAAGTCCAAACTGCATAATTTGTTTACCACAGTGTTTATATAATTTATAAATAATGCAAAATTTATTTTATAGGCAAAATTGTGTTAGAAAGTTCACATTTAATACAGTAAACTTTTACATGAATACAGAGGTTAAAAAATGACTAAAATCTTTTATAAGTATATACATATAGTCATTCCACAAAAATTTTTGAATATGTACAAATGTGGCAGTTATGTTGATTGCCAAGCGTACAATAGCAAGTAAAAATGGACATAATTTGGTTCCTAATGGAGCTTTAGACATTAATCATAATAAAAATTTTGAATATACTTAACATCATAGTAGCCATTGAAAATATCTTATTATTTATTCTTAAAAATTTTAATTATCATTATTCAGAGATACTGTTTTGATAAAGTTTCAGATATTTGGAACAAACTTGTAATACCTTTATTAACTGTATTGAACATATTAGAGTGCATATTTACTCCTAGGGTCCTATAAAAATTTTATTTTTATTTTATTTCACTAGAATATTTTTGGATTCCATTTGCATAGGAAAATACAATTGCTTGTAGTCCATATTTGATGAGCTGGCTAGGTATTAGTTTAGTTCATGAATAAAGTTTATTTAGAAACATATTATCATTACTAAAACCTGAGTATAGATTTGAATGTTGTGGGTTGACCAAAGTATTTCTCTTAATGTCTATAGTATTTTAAGTAAATAACAGAAACTATAATTTGGGGGTGGGTGGTGGCATTGTGTGTGTGTGTATTCTAAAATAAAACAAATGAAAAATTTACCACGAAACCTGGAGTTGATGGAAGGAGTTTATGTTGGATTTGATGACAGTCACTCTGATTTTCAGATTCTCCCACTCCTCTCCCCGCTTAAATAGTAACCTCAGACATTTTAAGGTTATTTGGGCCCTGTTTTCTGTTATTAATATTTACTATTCAAAGTGTAGGTTGAAACAAAATATTTAGTGTAATTTTGCTTTAGGTCTTAGTAAAATATTTCTCCACCCACTTTTTTGTTGTTGATGTCCAGTATTTCATACATAATGGGCATTCAAAATTTTTTTTTGAATGATTGAAAGAATGAATGTGAAAATACTTTCCTTAAACATGGTCTATAATGTAGAGAAAGTTCATTTTGCTTGCAGTCCTAATGGGTTTAATTTTTAAATTGGCAAAGAACACTATTAAGAAAGGATGATAATACCTTATACAGAGGGTTACAATAGTGTAAAACCACCTTAGTAGAATTTTTTTTCAAAGAATCGAAGATATAATGGGAAAATTAAGGTTATGGAGGAACTGAGATCAGAAGTTGCATGAAAGCCTTTTTGTTAATATTTATAAAATATATTTATGAAATTTGTTAAGAAAATATAACCAGTTCATACTTCTTTAGTTAGGATTGATTCTGTTAATTTCCATTTGCAATACTTCATCTGCTAAAAACATTTTAGGATTTCTCATGTCTGTGGTTCTGATTAAATGCTCGTGTGTGTGTGTGTGTGTGTGTGTGTGTGTGTGTGTTTTCAGATAATAAGCAAAATAAGAAGTACTCTTTCTGGTCCAATCCTTTGGCAGACTTTTAAGTTCTGTCCTGATTTTAGTAACTCTTGTCTTTCTGATTGTCCTAGACTTTACTTCCTCACTCCAACCCAGTACAAGAAATACCAACTAACTTTGCTTTGAGATTTATTTTTTTTTAAGAGAGAAATTTGAAGGACTTCTTTTTAATCAAACTATCTACTCTGTTTGTCCCTCCTCCTCTTTGTTCCATTAACCCTGCCAAACCCAGAGTAGTAGAGTCTATCTGTAGTGTCTGCCTACCAAGGCATATCCTTTTCTCATGGTCTCTAGTATGTATCTCTTCCTTCTTATGCACCAGGGCAGTGTCGATCAAAAAGATCATGACTTTCTGTTATATGTATCCTGTTTTACATTCCACAAATATGCTGAGAATACAACCATTAACAATTAAGATAATGGCGAACTTTTGATAACTTTCTGCAAAAGTTATATAAATATGAACTTTATTATTAAAGAAATAATGATTTCTTTTTTTTTTTAATTAAGGAAGCTTTCTATGGGTTTTGGCAAGTGTGTCTTTGTAGTTGCAGGGGGCACAGTTACTAGTGTGGAGATTCATATAATGTTCTTAACCTTCTGACTTCATTTCTTTGGATGTTGACACAAACTGCTTTTGTATTTCTGTCTTTTAAAGGATAAACATGATATAAAAATATATATTATTATTAATACAAGCTTTGGCACTTAAAACTTATTTTTGTTAGTGATCTAAATTGCCACTCTGATGTGTTACTTAGAATTTGAATTTAGCTTTGCCCCCAGAGTTTTATTCTTTTTTATGTTGTTCTAGTTGAATATGTTTATCCATATCCATGTTTTATATATTTAGATGTTTACTTATGTATTTGTTTTATATTAAATATTTTATAACACAACAGAGGACCCAATCTTATATAAGTCTGGGTGATGACGTTGTAGGAAGCCAAGATAATGATACAGTCTTTTCAGTGAAAGCACTGTTTTCCATGTAAGTTTGATTGCTTGTTACTGAGCAGCAAATAAATGCCTGAAGTTATTTGATGCCCTAGAAACAGATATTTATTATGAATAAACACACTAATGGAAGATAATTTCTAACTCATCATATTTTTTGGTCAGCCATTTAAAACTTAATCACCAAATGTAGAAACTGAAATGAAGTTGTAGAGAAGCATAGATGCACATTGAATATGATTAAATACATTACACTTTTATGATATATACATATGAACCACTGAGATTTACATACTGACTTATTAGTAAAACGACACAGATAAAAATAATAATAGGATGCCTTAATTTTAATGGGCCCCCAAAATAGTGAATATTTCTTACTTTTATGTTTGTGTGAAACAGATAATAACCTCTACCTCGTAGGGTTATTGAGAGAATAAAATGAGATAATTGGAAGTTTGCTCTCTTCTAATGGTTCTCTTTCACAATTCTCCATTGTTTTGATAAAGGTGTGGATTTTTGAGAGATTAATTTAAAGTCAGTACATTCTGAATTTCATTTTACTTTAGATACCAGATTTAGTATTTTGAGTATCTTTGATTCAGTGGGAGGATGACTAAGTATGGACTGTAGCCCCTTCTCACTGTTGAAGCCCCTCTGGATGGTTGAACGTGCACCATGGAAGGGGCCATAAGACAGCAGTCCTGTATCTTAGCAAAGGATATTTGGAAGTGGAGTGTGTATGGAAGAAGCCAAGAGGAAGGATATTTGGTTAAGGGAAGAAAAAGTGACTATTGATTACTTGTATCTGACCCCGCCCCCCCCCCCAAGAACAAAATGTATTTTTGTTTGGAAACAAACTTGTTTTATACCAATGCTTCCAGAACATGTGCAGGAACTAATTAATTAAGCAAATGCTTAATGCTTTTCTTCTTAGACATTTAACAGGGAAAATATATATGTAGAGTAGGAAGAATATGAGTAAGTATTTTTAGGGGATTTCACTTGCTCCCTGGTATAGTAGTTGTGAGCTTTAGGAAGAGGAAGTATATAAGTAAGTTGTTTATAAAGCCAAAAATTATGAGTATAAATGCATCATTCTCCTTAGAGGAAAATTATAATTTTAATTTCAGTTCTGCTATGCCATTTATTTGGAAAGTTACCTGTTTGAGGAAGCAATTCATTTGTGTTCTGGAGTTGATGAATTTAAGAGAGCCACATTTTAATCCTTGATTCCCTGAGGATTTTCTTTCACAATACCTTTCTCCTTTAAGTCCCTAAAACTACAGTCCTTTTGAGTGAATAGGGGCTATTTTATACACCACCCTGCTCCCAATCCAATTAAAGGTTCCATTATGGATGGATTAGGGAAAGTTTACTTCTTAGCAGAAATAAAGCTTTAGAAAAATGGTGCCCAGATAGCAAGAGGGAATGTGAGGGAAAGCGGAGAAAATTAAGGAGATAATGGTCAGTAATCTTAACTTGTCTGATGTTTGCGCTGTTCACAATATAGCGGACTTTTAAAATAAGGGGAACAATGCTTCAGATTCTTTAACCATTTTGTTGCTGAAGTTTGGCTGTCTCTTCAATTTTCTTCACTTTTGCTTTTGTTATCTGCATCTTGGGCAAATATGTCTAATCCTTTACTTCAAGTGTCTGTGTGTTTTGTCGCATTTTCTTTTTCTTTTTTTTTTTCTTTTTGTATGTGAGTGATAGTGTTGGAAGAAGGTAAGGGGATGGAAAAGTTAATCTGGATAACAATCTGCTTGCATAATTATAAAAAATAGCTTGTCAGCAATGAGTATACATCGAACTTAATAGATAAGTGTGTTTATTTTTTTATATGTAGGTATCTCAGAAATTAAAGAAATAGCGTTTTTAAAAAATATTTCACAAAGTGGTTTGTTTTGTTTTAAATTTCATTTCTATTTGGTTCTAAGTGACAAATATATTTGAGTCTGATGATTTACTTGGACAAAAAGACAATCAACAAAATTAAAATCCCAGAATTAATTTTTTTGGTTTAAAAATAAGTATTACCTGCCATTTCTCATCAGCTGAATTTTTACTTCAGATGTTTCTCAAGATAAATTTGATTTTTCCTTTTAGTTGCTGTAGAAAATCTGACTGTTTTCATCTATGATCAACACATATTAAAACCAAGAGTTGATCAGGGAAATGACTTTGTTCTATTGTATCACCTTTGGAGCAGTTATGTGAAGTATTTCCAAGTCTGTAAAACAACCAGTAGTCATTAAAAAAAAAAAAAACTATTTTACTGTGTTATTATTTCTAAAGTGTCTCTAGAACTTTTCAAGGATAGTGAGTTGTGGTAGGGCTAAATGTTTAATGAGTCTCTATGTTAAAGGCTGCACTTATCTTCCAATTAACCCCAAGACCACTCTGGCATTTTTGTAAATCCACAGAGGTATTTTGAGTGAGGCCTAAAGGGTAAGCTGCAGGCTGCCTGTGAAAAATGTAAAAAGACTAACCTGCTAACAAACCCTGTGCAACGGGACAAAGAAAGTTTAATCCGTATTATGGTAAATGCAGGCTTAGTGTCCCAAAAGGGCTTTACAGAGTGGAGCAAAACAAAGAAGGGGCAGCACTAATAAAAATCCAGTGCTTTTATTTTTATACACAAAATTGTTGCAAAAGAAAAACTGATAATGGCATTAAGAAAAGGTTTGAATGGTGGTTTTAAATATGATACTAAACATTGTATTTGTTCACCAATTGAATGCAGTTTGTTGTACATAAAGAAGCTAAAAGTAACATGTGCAGCGTGGCCATGTTCATATTGCTAAAGAAATCTTTAGTTGAATAGTATGATTTTAGAGCTTTAGTTCAAAGTCATAATATCCCAATGGCATTGCTTTCGCAAAAATATGTGTATATACTTGTATATGAGAAACAGGGATATTTAAAACGATTTGTTTATTCAAGATTTAACTACAATAATTTGTTAGATGTCTTCAGAGCTTTTTTGAGAAACATTATGACTACATCTGTAATTTTAGAATTATGTAGTCCAAATGAATAGGAAAAAAAGAAACCTTTTATTCCCACCAAAGGATTATCACTGAATTTTGGAGATCTTAAATTTTATAACACTCAAAAATTGAGGATCAAGATTATTTTTACTTTAGTAGGTAATAGAATCATGAATAACTGCCCCAAAGTGTGTTCAAAGAATTTGTTTTCATTACTTAATAATTTTTAAAATGACTATTTTAGTGAAGCCTTAAGTTCTAACATTATTTTCTTTAAATTTTCATCCTAAAATTGAAATAAATTGTTTACTCTTTTAGCCATTATTCAAAACACATATGCCTTTTAAAAAGCATAATATAGTTTTAGAGACTATGTAACAGTTCTTGTTCACCATCTAACAGGCAGAGTTGGGTTGCAATCACTTTTTAGAAAGGAAAAGGTTCAAGTTTTTATAATAAAAAGGATAATGATTATTGTCTCAGGAAATAACAGCATTCATATACAGAGTTTTAAAGTGCAATAAGTAAAATAAAAATGTATAATAAATTTAATAATATCAGATATTACAAAGGACACGAAATTTCAGGAGAAGTTTTGAAATTATAGCAAGATCTTAGAATTTGGAATTTCAGGATTGGTTTGTATCATTTTTTGACTATAAACTTTTATGGTTATTTTTAAATACTATATTCTCATATATAAGCTGAAACTTTTCTGAACTGACGAATAAGCATTCTTCTTAGTGGAGATTACCTTAATTATGGTATTAATGGTCAAGATATTAATAGTTCCTTCTACTTTGAAGAGCTTCACAGTTTTTGAGGACTTCCACAAGCTTAATTTCATGAATATCTTACAACGGTCTGAAATCTGTAGGACAGGCATTAATATTCCCTTTGTACAAATGAGTAAATTGAAGCTTTGTGACTTTAAATAACTTTCACAGCATCAGACAGAGCACAGGTGGTTCAGTTTGAACTGACATCTAGGATACTGATTCCAAACTCACAACTTTTTCCCCCATTGCACCAAACCAAATGCCATGTCCAAAAATGTCAGTTTCTTTTTCCGGCTCCTGCTCCTCATTCTTCCCCTTCTGCCCTGCTGTCCTTCTCGTCCTTTTGCTCCTCCTCTTCACCTCTCTTTCTCCTTCCTCACTAGCCTTTTCCTTCTCCTTTCTTTCCACTTTTCAGAACATCTTACACTCATAGGAAAGGATTTGTAACAGTGGAAAGAGAGTATAATATTTTAAATGAATACTATGATCCCTATGAGCTCTGCTTTAAATTGATGTATATAGATATAAGCCAATTTTGGAAATCAAATAATTATTGAGGGTCAGATCCATTTATGTAGACCTTGGGAATCCAACAGTGAAAAAAAGACAGATATGGTTCTTTTTAATGATACTCACACAGAGTTTACATTTCAGCAGATGGTGATCAACAAGTCACTGAAATACATTATTGTAAATGTTATGGTAGGAGAGTAATGGGGTGGTATGAACATTTATATCCCAACATTTAATATTGGGGGATGGGGTGAGTGGAATGAGTTCATGGACGGTTCATAGAGGAAATGACATTTAAACTGTGGACTGAAGGATGAGCAGTAATCTACTAGGAATCTGCTAATCCGCTAGCAAAAATCTACTGGGGAAAGTATACACTAGGTATAGAAGGTAAAGAAGCCAATTCTCAGAGAGAGCTTGGTTGAGGTGGAGGCATAGAAAGAACTGTAATAGAGTTGGAGCTTAGGGTCTAGTGAGGGAGATGAAGCTGAACAGGTAGACAGATGCTAATTAAAGGAACTGAAACTATTCTAAAAACAATGAGTGACCACTGAAGAGTTTCAAGCCAGTAATAACCCAATCAGATTTATTTCTTTAAAAGGTATAATTGGGAATGATGCTTGTATTTTAAGAGCTCCATTGGCTTTACAGAGTGCCTTTGTCATATGACCTTCAAAACAATATGTATACATGTTAGTTATATAGAAGATATATTTTAGTTTCCCTTTTATTATATAAGCGACTGGTATGTATTGAGGTACTCTGGTAATAAAATGCTGCACTTAGAAAGATTAGGACATGTTTGAGCATTTTAAGGTGATAGTTGTCTGGTATACTTGCTAAATAAGAAGTTGATTATTTCTAGTGTTTCCATTGTTGAAAACCTTTCCCAGGGAAACAGTGATATATAGAGACCACACATACCTTATTTTCAAGTTTCGATCTAATTTCAAGTACTTTTTCTTGCAGTCAAATGATTTGTCAAATGGTATCTCCCCAACTATTTCAGAAAATAGTTTCCTGTACATTAAGGTTCCTAAAATGATCCAGAGGTGTTTTTTTAAAGAAAAATGAAGATTATTTTTGCATCTTATGCTTCAAGAAAATATCTGCTAAAACAGATTGAGGAATAAGTGGATCATTTTCTAAATTCTAAACTATCTATTTGAATAAAAAATAAGAAGAGAGTGTGGAAAATTTCATTCATATAGCTGGCAGTGGATAGTATCTCTTTCCTAGGTGAGAAATGTTATTCTTAGACATTAAACAAATTCAGGATGTATTCCCTAGTGCAAGCTGCCTGCTGGCAACACGATATAGGAGTTCAATGTGTATACAGAGATAAGAATGACATGTAATTTGTGTTAGAATCTGACTGTTAATTGTGTATAAAGCTGTGGCCTTTTCAAGTCCAAACATTTGGCAGGGTTGTTAATTGGGGAAAAGAGGAAGTTTGAATAAAATTACATGTAGGAAAAATAGACATTTACATAATTAGTAAAGCCCTTTAAGTTAATAAATATTTGTCCAGGTTTTTCAGGGGGGGGGAAGGTTGAGGGGTACAAATTAATACTTCTACATATATTTTTTGTAATATTGATTTGCATTTTTGTGCTTTATCAGCAAGACTCCATATAAAATTATCTTATTCTAACATTTTAAGGTATCTTAAGTATTCTTAAAATTTTCTGTTAAACTTTAAAAACTTATTTTTTATATGATTGTGGACTATATAATTATCAAATTCAGTTACATGGAATAGAAATTCTGACAAGAGGGGCGCCTGGGTGGCTTAGTCAGTTGAACATTTGACTTTGACTTAGGTCATGATCTTGCAGTCCATGGATTTAAGTCCCACATAGGGTTCTGTGCTGATAGCTAGGAGCCTGGAGCCTGCTTCAGATTCTGTGTCTCCTTTGCTCCTCCCCTGCTTTGCTGTCTCTCAAAAATAAAATAAAACGTTAAAAATAAAAAGGCTGAAAAGATAGTTTAAATTAGTTATTTTTGCTTGATTCTGGATTATCTGGACATTCTTAGCTGAGTTTTACAGGCAACAGAAACTGTCTAGAATCTTCAATGCCTTATTAATCTTTATATTATTTTATATTTATAATTACTATTTCACTCTGATTTCTTGTCTCTTGCTGTAGAAAGCAAACTCAGTATTCATCGTTTGTAGTAATAAAAAGATGGTAAAAATTATATTTATAAGAGTGGGTTCAAGTATGATATGGTCATAATTTGCATTTCTGGTGTTTAGCACAGTGTTTGCTACATGGGAAGTACTTAAGGAATATATCTCAAATGAAGGAAAAGATAGTATCAGTGATAAGTAATACTTATAATACATGATGTGTTAAGAGTTTTATATATATTAATTCATTTGGTTATTACTATTACATCATTATTTCTTTTTTTTACAGTTAAAGAAAGTAAGGTCCAGAGAAATTAAATAATTTGCCTGAAATTGCTAGAGCTTAGTTTTCAACTCAGGCAGCCTAATTCCAGAACTCATACTCTTAACCCACTGATTACATGTCTGGAGAATTAGACAGGTAGGGGAAGAGGAAATGTCTAGAGACATTTTTGTGAGGGAGCCAGTGAACCCATTTGTTTAAGACTTATTTCAAATGTAAAAAGTTGGTTAAAAAGTTCTACAAATTGTAAAATGCCATTCTAAAATGCAGTGTATAATTCAGACATAAAATGTGCATGCTTTATTGATTTATTTTAAAGAATGACAGTAGAAACCATAAAAATTTATTTAAATATCTGAAATTTATGCCTTTTATAAAATAATTTATTCTATCTCTGGTCTCTTTTTCCTTCTAGATATTTTTCAAAAATGAATAATGCTTGATTTTGTTATTACCTTATGAACTATTATATATGTAAGAAACGGCTTGGATAAAAATTGTTTCAGAGATATATTTTAAGAAAATATTTAAGAAAACTTATAGTTTGAATTGAAACTTGAATTTTGAAAGATACCAGTGTTCCCAGCTTAACACACACACACACACACACACACACACACACACACTTTTTCTAGTTTTCCTTGAAGGAAAGACTGGCAATTAGGTAGAGTTTTGACCAAGAAGATGTAAGTGGGGTTGCTGGGTTGGGGTTCTTAGCTTAGACTTGCCATTTACTCTTTGTCCTTCTCTTTCCTCTTATTCCTTTCTGGAACATAAACATAATAATAGTTCAGCGCCTCCTGGTTGGCTCAGTCAGTTTAGCTTCTGACTCTTCATTTCAGCTCAGGTCATGATCTCATGGTTGGTGAGATTGAGCCCCATGTCAATCTGTGCTGACAGCACAGAGCCTGCTTAGAATTCTTGCCCTGCCTCTCTCTCTTTCTCTGTCCTGCCCCTACTCATGCACCTCTTTGTCTCTAAATAAATGATAAATTTAAAAAAAATGTAATAGTTGGAACAAGCCAAGAAAATCAGAGACCTCAGGCTTTATGTTCTTGAGCCACTGATCTAGTAATTGGCCAACTTTGGATTTGCTTAAAACATTTTTTAGCTTTTAATCATAGCCGGATACAACCAAAATTGATAGACCCACCATTTCTTAACCATTTATTTTTGTTTCTATTAAAACTTTTTTTTAATGTTTATTTTTGAGAAAGAGAGACAGAGTGTGAGCAGCGGAGGGGTAGAAAGAGGGGGACACAGAATCTGAAGTTGTCAGCTCAGACACTCAACCAACTGAGCCACGAGGCACGCCGATAGAGCCACCTCTTCTTAACCATCTTCACTATTTCCACTGCTTTGTGTTAGCAATTATATAATTCATACTGAAAATCAGAAAAGTTACTTTATTTAATAGTACAACTATATCATTAAAACTTTTATAGCAACAAAATAGCTTCAGATTTGGGGTTAATGCTGTCTAGTTACTAAGCAGGATATTCTCTAAAGTTAATTTTGCTGACATGAGACCCTCTTCTTAGGTTCTGTGGCTGTTTCTTCTGTTAAATAATTGCACTAATTTATACAGCCCTTGTATATCACTCAGTTGGGTAATAGCAACATTTTAAAGATTTTAAAGGAAAAACATTTTTAGGAAAACTTAAGTTGGTATTTTAACAAAGAATCTATTTAAACATTCTTATAATTGCCTATTGTTGAGCTACTTTGTAACTATAAAATTAACCAAGGCAGTTTTGTAAAACTTGACAGAATGCATTAGAATCTTCACTTTTATTACATTTCAAAATATTCACCATACTATGTAATAACATTATAGTATGATTTTGAGAACACAAAATAATTCTCAGTTTATGTTGTTAGACTTAGAATATTTGTTATTCACTTTTGAGTGACAGCAAATATAATGGCAGCAAATAATATAATTACTTACTAATAAGTTAACGATGATTTAATTAAAAACTTAATATGCTTCACATGAATTCAGCATCTTAACTAAAAAATTTTATTATTTATTTATTTTTATTTATTGTTCATCCAATTATCTTTTATATAATTTTATTTTTTATTTTATTTTTTTTGTTATTTATTTATATTTTTATTATTTTTATTTATTTATCAAATTTATTTTTTTGAGAGAGAGAGGGCACCCTCAAGCGGGGGGGTGGGGGGTGGGCGCAGAGAGAGAGAAGGTGAGAGGGAGAATCCCAAGCAGGCTCTGGACTGATGCACAGAGCCCCACGTGAGGCTCAAATTCAGGAAACCACGATCATGACCTGAGTCGAAATCAAGAGTTGGACCCTTAACCGACTTAGTTATCCATGTGACCCCCAATCAGTGCCTCTTCTAAACAACTATCCAAAGCAGACATATCCCTTAACATGCTCTTAAAACTATGTCGACATTGTGAATTTTCTTCCAACTTTTTAAGACCATGAATTTATTTATTTGCTTTCTTTTAGCAATTATTTAGCTTATTATTCTATTCCTTGTAATTCTTTGGACTAAAAATTAAATGTAAAGGGCTAATTAGATTACAGTAAATATTTTTAGATGAACTATAACATAGGTGATTGTTGCTCATATTGGAATACGTGAAGAGGCACTTATTTTCTGACCCCCCATTAATCATGTAAAGCATCTGCTGTGAATAACAACCTCTGAATCTGTAGGGATAGTATTAGCACCCATGTCTTAAGAATGAAAGCATTTTATACTGTAAAGTGTTTCTTTTTTTAATGTTTACTTATTTGAGAGAGACTCTGCACACACGCGTGAGCAGGGGAGGGGCAGAGACAGGGAGAGAGTGAATCTCAAGCAGGTGTTGGGCTGTCAGCGCAGAGCCAGATGCAGGGTTGGATCTCATGAACGTGAGATCATGACCTGAGCCTTAATCAAGAGTGGGATGTTTAACCAACTGAGCTGCCCAGGTGCCTGTAAAGTATCTCTTTCTCACTTAGGAAACAAGAACATAGGAAAATTCAGAAGGTTAAAAAATATTTTCTGTCTTCCCTTTTTTAAATGTTCTTAACTTTGTTTATAAAGTAGATCTCCAGATTATGGACCAACAAAGCATAACCCAGCTAACAAGAAACCTTTAAATACTGTCTTTTCTGCTAAACCAACAGCTCAGGAATTACTCTTCATAAAAACAGTAATTAAAATTTGCCTTGTTTAGATGGCGACATTATATTTATATGTCAGTGTAGAAAGAGAACAAATGAAGGAAGAGAAAATAGAGAGAAACCAGTTAAACAGTAAGGGAAGATAGGTAAAAAAAAAAAAAAAAAGGCCGAGGAATATAAAAAATTGAAACCATTATGTCTAAATATAAAAACACACTAAATATAAAGGGTATAAATAAAATGTTTTAAATTATCACATTCTGCTGTTTGCTATTAATTACATGAAATGTTGGTTTAAGAAGAAATAGGCTTTCATCATTTTGTCACAGTTTTATCACACTATTTTGTCAGTGCTGGAGCAAAACCTCTGCCACATTAGCTGGAGTTCTCATTAAGCAGCTGATTTGCCTGAATCCCCATTAAATTGATAAACTCATTTGCTTATAAACATTGGCATCTGATACTGTTCAGGGTGTTTAGAGATTGAAATCAAAACCGTTGCATGCATAGGCTTATTCATTGATTGTTTTGCAATTTTCACATGTTAAATAGTCCCAAAATGTTAATCTCTCCCTCTCCTTAAAAGGAAAATATATATTCAATATATATAATATCAACTTAGTAACATGTTATTATGGCTCTTTGTATGAATAAAATAGTATTTAATAATTTTATCCTATTATTATTATATTCTTTTGTGTATTCCACATAAAACTAGGATTATTCACAGAGAACATAATATAACTAATGACATACAATTCATGCCTAACATGACAGGTATCTTAAAAATTCTCCACTAACTCGAGAAGTATAAAATCACATAAAGGGAGAAAGACTTACTCAGTGGGAATACTAGATGATGTTCTCTAAAAGTCTTAAAAGTAAACAAAAATTGAGGGACACCTGGGTGGCTCAGTCGGTTGAGCGTCTGACTTCAGCTCAAGTAATGATCTCACAGTTCGTGGGTTTGAGCCCTGCATCGAGCCCTGTGCTGACAGCTCAGAACCTGGAGCCTGCTTTGGATGTGCTTCCCTCTCTCTGCCCCTCTCCCACTCATGCTCTGTCTCTGAAAAATAAGTAAATGTTGATAAAATTTAAAACCAATGAAACAAAAATTGATACTTGTTCTTGATTCTGTAACACCAAGAAATTGAGTAAACAAAGATATAAAATTTAGTAACTTTGTAATTATCATATATTTCTATGTATATTTTATAGTGAAACAATTAAATGGATAAAAAGGAACACTTTATTTTGAGCAACAGAGTAAAAATATGTTTATAAGTATATTGTAAGTATTTTATAATAAAGATGAGTTTTATTCTTTCTAACAAGTGGTACAGTTTTGGGCTCAAATATTAAGTTAATTGCTAATTTTTTTCTGTAGTCAGAGATCGTTTTTTCAGGATATAGGAAGATAATATCCAACAAGCCTTTATTATCTGGTGAAATTTATCAACATTTACTGTAAGTCTAGTTTTTAGTCAGTGAGCATGGCCATTTACAAATGGATAGAAGATAACCACCCAAATTAGAAGATTTTCATAGAAAATCTTTTCCCCACAAAAAGATACCTCTTTCCCTCTAAAGTTTCAGGACTATTATAACTCAATTCAACAAGTATTTGTTGTAATATATAAAAATGCTATGTAATTTTAATAATAATTTTTTTTCTCTTTTGAAAACCATAATCTAATTGTATATTCAGTTTACTCCATTCAAAAGGTTATAGTTTTAAAATCTTAAATCATTGTGTCTTTCTATTTTATGTATATATCCATCCTTCTCTTTCTGTTTTATATATGACAGTTATAGACTTCTTCACTAATAGGGCTTGCATTTCAAGATAAGGCTGCATGTAAACAAATTAACTTTTAAAAATAGAGAGCACTTTCATCTGTAATAATGTACCAATTCATAAATTATCACTGGTATTTTTTTTCTTAAAGATAAATGACCCATCATATAACACATACTATTAGGTAGTCTAGATGTCTTTGTGTTCTGGGAGATAAGGCTCTTGTATTATTATACCCTAATAAAATGAGTTAATGTTTTAGTATTATCGATAAAAGAGCACTTGGATATATTTAATAACCGAACTGAGAGACACTTAATTTTAGTTGTCTGTAGCAATATAACACAAATTCTCCTGTAAAACAAATTGCACTTTTGGAATATATTTTAATGTGTATTCAACAAAGGAGAAAATGAGGTGATTGAAGTTCAATTTGTAGCATGTTATTAACCATTTCCGCTTGACTAGATGAGTAAAAGGATAATGGATGAGGGTTTTATTATTACCTTTCTGCTAAAATGAAGTGGTATAAAAGATAAGGTGATGAGATTAATGAACATAAGGAAGAGGAGTAATCAATCAAGCTCCAAGAGGGAGGTGAGAATCACACTACCTTATAAGATCTGTAAGAGCGTGTGTCATATAAAAAAAGTAGACTTTATCATTCAGTTTTCACTTAACTGCTGAAAACTAACAGTTGTGGCTGGAATACGGAACTAAAACTAACAAGATGATATTTAATCACACATGCCTGAAGTTCTGCGTTTAGATTTAAGTGGCATGCATGGTAGAGATCTAGCCCAGCAGCTGAATTCCGTACATCTGAGAGCCAGAAAGTATGTCTTTTGAGTCCGTGTGCTGTATCATAATTTAATCAATAGAGTCTAAACATAAGCCCTTCTGTTGGACAGTCATCTCCTTACTTAGTCTCCTTTTTTTGTATTTATTATTGATACTTTTTGAAAAAGATTTCCGAAAGCCAAAGTAATTTTGTGGAGATTGTTGATTTCATAACCGTGTTAATTTTGATTGTGCTTATCTATTCATTCAACAGAATTCGTTGAGTGCCTACTATGTTCCAGCAAATCTATTCTTAGAATTACAGACCATACATACACTTGTCTCATTGAGCTTATAGTCTAGTGGGGATAGACATACAAATGAATTTATATGTTAATCAGTGATGATTACCAAAGAGAAAGATAGAGCAGTAATGCCTATGTAGTAGTGTGCTGTTTCAGAAAAGACCTGAATGACGAGGGAACAAACCATGAGGAATGTCTAAAGAAAGAACTTACTGGATAGAGAGAACATTAAGTGCAAAGGCCTAGAGGCAAAAGTATGATCAGAACAGCAAGGAAGTAGAGTATTTCTGGGAAATTAGAAAAGTGGACTGAGTTGCAGAAAATCTAGAAAAGATAAAGAGTTACGAAACACAGGCCAAAATATTTTGATTATAAGGATAAATTATTCATTTAACAAATATTCATGGAGTGTCTGAATCTACTCCTGGTTCTGAGGATACGCTAATGAGAACAAAATTTCTTGCTCTTATGTAGCTTCTATTCCTGAGGGTAAGAAGGATAATAAGTAAATAAGCAGTTGAACGAGATAATATCAGATAATACAGTGCTTTAAGGAAATAAAGTAGAATGGCTTGAGACAAAGGGCTTATGAAAATTTAAGTTTAACAGATTCATGTTGCTGGTACTTTTCCTAATCTTATTATCTTATTCCTGAATTCAAATCATAACAGTGAGATCATGGATACAATGTATTATGATTCTCTGTCTAATTCTTACTTCACATTACTGTTTTCAGGACTTAAGTTGAGATGTAATGCATGTGAAGCACCTACCACAGGGCCTTTGTCTTCTTGCTCGTCTAAAATCTAAAAGAGCAAGAAAAGAATCTTGTTTAGTAATTGTCTCAGTTCAGGTTTCCCCATATTGAGATGCTGAGACAGGGGTTCAAGTGCAGATTTCCTTCTTTAGGAAATGCAAGTGATACCAGTGGGTAAATGGGAAAACGATACAGGCAAAAGGGAGACCGTGATGGGCACCTAATACACCAACTATTAGAGGAGTTTAATACTATGGATATTTTCAGGAACAGTGTAAAATATATCACAGAATTACTTGAGAGTTGAGGGAGCTGTGATAGTTATACACCAACTTTTGAGAGTTATTCCAGTTAAGGATTCAGCCCAGCCAGTGCTTCCCTCAAGTACAGAACCCTCAGGCGCAGAGATGTAGATACTGTATTTGGAAGTCGCAGGGGAACCCTGAAAGTTCAAAGGGATGTGGGCAGAGCCCTGGCAATGTCTGCTATAGGAATTAGTTCTTTTTTCAGGCAAGTAGAGCTCCTGAGTAATTTAGTGTTTGTCTTTAAGTTCCTGTTTTCCTCATGTCCTCCTTTTTCTTGATCCATTTATTTCCTTCCTGGCTTTCTCTAAACTTTTCTGATTCCTTAACACTTTTGTAACCTTCAAAGAGAATGGGTGCCCTAAAAGGCTAACAAGCTTTACGATTCATGCCTGAGGATAGGCAATTCCATTAAATTATCTTCTGAATTTAGATGAGCCATGAAGAGAATAAACCAGATTATGTAACATGCATTTCTCCTTATGCCATAAGTGTCTATTCACATCTTCAGTATCAAAGGATTCAAATCTCTATTCAAATATTAATTCCTGCCAAAATTTACAAAGATAGCTTGTTTGGCATTTTTGAAAATGTGAGGATTGTGAAATGACATGTCTGGCATTAGTTTTTAAAATACTCTAGAAAGAAAAGTATAGTTACGGATAGAAAAAGCAACATTGGCAAAATTGACAATTACTGAATCTAGGTGATGGGTACATAGGAATTTTTATATTTTTTCCTCTACTTTAGATATATGTTTGAAATTTTTCATAATAAAAAGTAGAGAAAAGAATGTATTGTTACACTACGCCTTGTCTTAAGCAGAATTCTTGCCTTATATATAAGGTAATAATTAGTGTTTGGTTTACATGGATACTCCGTGACATCTTCACTCCTGTCACTGCTCCCACCAAGACAAATCAAAAATTGAATCAGTGAAATGTAACTTTTAAATCAGTACAGAGTAGATTTAAGACAACACACATGTCACTGTGAAGGTGACACAGGTATCACTGTGAAGGTGGAGTGGCTTCTAGATCAGCTAGTCTGAAATCCGAACCCTGCTTCTACAGACACACAACCCACCGATGCCAATAAGCCAATTACCTGGGGAACCACTCAGTTCTGGAAGCATAAACAGAATAATTACAGAAAGAATCACTGGAACTGGTTATCATATATTGTAGGTATAATATATTTCAATATATGATAAATGACAATATATGTTATTTCTGTGGGAAAAACAGTCTCCATGCTCTCTAAGACTTGGTGATATATGGTCTTACCATAGAGATGGATGTGTCCGGTTATCATCAGGTAAGGAGATTAACATTGTAATTATTTTACTCTAGTACCTTCATTTGATTCCACATCTCCCCGCCCTCTCCCCCCAAAAAAAGAGCTGATTGTAGTTTGGCCTCTTATAGATATAAATAATAAAAGGAGTAATATCTTACTCAAAGGACTGAAGATCCTAGGTATTTTGCAACTATATTTCATGTTTGTTTTAAAACCTTGTTTCTTATTTTCAGTGTTGTTGGTTTTTGGTTTTGTTTTGTTTTGTTTTGCTAACCCTTTTATTTTTAAGAAAGTTAGATAGTACATGTCTAAGAAATCTCAAGTTGCCAGTAGGCTCTATATTGCCTGGAATCAGACTGCCCCATGTCTTGACCTCTAAAGTCACCATATTGCCTTAAAAAAACAAATGATGACTTACACTACCATTTTTCAAAGTCATCAACTTTAAACATTATACATAGAGCTTCTTTTTATGGAAATTGAGCATGGGTCACCGTGTCATCATTTTCCTCACAGATGATTTTCCCTATCCAAATATAGGTATATCGTAATCCAATTAGATCAGAAGTCAATGTGTACGATATAATGACTATGTAAGTAATGGTCACTTTTGGAAACTACGTAATAATGGTCTTTTCAAACAATCCATCATTTCTGTATTTTTGCATAAAGGATCCCTGAATCAGTCAGGTTTAAGATAGGAAAACAGAAAGTACTTCTTGTAATTCAGAATAAAGAAATTTAATGGAATTAGGGCCTAACACAACCAGTGGAAAACCATTGCTGGTTTTTAAGAATGTGGAAGTACAGGAATTTCAGGTGAACTGCAACTACTTTGGCAGTTGGCACCTGAAAGCCACTGCTTCTGCCTTCGAGTGCTCTGGAGAGTAATGGCTTCTCATTTTCTTCTGCCATCTAAATCTTGAACACATGCTTTCATTGGGGACTCTAAACTAAAATCTGCTGGCAAGGGATGTAAGAAATCTAGTTTATAAGGTTTCCGTTCCTACTATACAGGAATAGAGCTTAGAAGAGCAGCGATGATGCTGAGTGTAAACAAGCCGATCTCCAGCTCATTTCACTTTGTCTTCCTTTTTTCTGCTCCAGCCTCCAAGATTATCTGCTTTTTCCGCAGGGCCCATAGCTCTCATTTTATGATTTATGTTACATCAGACTCTCTGTGTCCTAGATCCCATTCTTCCTTTTCCTGAGCTCATAACTCCTTTGTTTTGCTAATGCTCATCCTCTACTAACTTCCTTCGAAGTACATAGGATATAATTTCTTTGAATTTTTGAATATTTGAAATAGTCTTTAGGCTACATGTTTGATTGATAGTTTGCGTATAGAATTGCAGGTTGAATATCACTTTTCTTCAGAATTGAAATCTGCCTTAACTCTTCTAGATTCTACTGTTGCTCTTAAAAAGTGTTAGTCCATTCTCATTATTGAATGTTACTTTTTTTTTTCATTTTGGAAAATCTTAGGACCTTTGATGCCAGTTCAGTTTTTTTATTATTTGCCTAAATGTGGGTCTCATTTCACTGGGTAGACATTTGACATTTTGAGATTCATGACCTTCGGTTTTGAAATTTTTTTCATTTTTATTTCCTTCTCTATTTTCTCTCTTTTCCAAAATTCTATATATCCTGGATTCATCCTTTAATTTTTATTGTATTTTCTTTCCTGTTTTTCTCTTTCTAAATTTATTTCCCTGGGATTTTTCTCAACGTTATCACTGAAGGGTTTTTTTTTGTCTTTGCTTAAACTTTCAATTGTAAAGAGTTCTTTTTTTTTAAATTCCCTTTTTGAAGGGAGATGTAACATCCAATCTTGTTATATGCTTGTAAGATTTTCTATCACATGGTTTCCATCACAAGTTTCTAAGTTCATTCTGTTCTCTGAATTCTCTCTCTCTCTTTTTTTTGTCATGTTTCCCCCCCCCATTTGTTTTGACATTTGTTGTATTGGAGGCTTTCCTCAAATTACAGGAGATGCTTGGCTGATGAGTGCAGCCCATCCAAACATAATTGAAAGCTCTATATGACAGGTGTATTTCTTAGACATTTTCTATAGTGTTAGCGGCCTGTGAGTCATCTTGTCCATTTGGCAGACCCAGTCAGCTAACAGCATCTGAATACTTTTTCTTTGGGACTATTCACTTTTTCTAAATAATAATCCTTCTTTTCCCTAAGGATTATGTGTGTTGATGATGGGAGATGTTGGGGGTGGAAGAGCAGAGGATGCAGAGTGAGTCTGCTAGTAATCTAACAAATAGGGAGGAGCGAGAAGTATATTGACTTTCTCTTTTCTCTTTGGTAGCAGCCATTCACCCTTTCCTGTTTGCTACTGTGGTTAGTGTTTCTAATTTCTCAGCCAATCTAGGGTACCCCATGGGTGAGGAGACAGGAGAGGAAAAAACAGTTAACGGAATCTTCAGTTTGAGGGTGCGGTTTGGAGTTCAGCTAGTCTCTACAATTTTAACCTGTGTTCCTCCTTTTATAAACTCATTTTCTGTATTATTTAAGGAAGAGCTGAGAATCTTGGGAAGTCTGGCAAATGAATTAGGTGACTTCTCACTGTCCTTTTGGTAACTACTTAAGTTGTGACTTCATTCCTTTTGCTGAATTAATGATCACTGGTATGTATCTTTATGACTCCTGAAGTGTTACTGACATTTCTTTGCTGCAGCTTTCCTTTCCATACTCTTTTTGATCTTTGGATTGATGCCTTTAAAGATTTTTTTCTATATAATTTAACTGAGATTTAGGTTGTTCAACAGATATGAAGACATTTGACTACAAGAAACCAGAACCTCAGCTGAAAGTATTTTATATAAATGTATATCTCTTACCTAACAGATAGTTACTGATATGGTTTAGCTATTCAAACATGCTTTTACTTATCCAGGCTCTTTCTACTCCTCTAGTTGTTACACATTGTCTTGTATTTCCATGCATGTCGCCTCATGACTGCAGGATGAGTTACAGGCAGGAGAAATAAAGGAATAAAATTGAAAACAATTAGAAATAAATGAACTTAACTATATACTCACTTTGTGTCAAAACTACACAGATAAGAATTAATTTCAAGTAACCCTAAAACAAAGTGTTCTGATTATACATTTCTGGTTGGACATATACTAAGGATAAAATTTGCAAAAAATTTCTTAAGCTTTCTTTTTGAGGTAGTATTGATACGCCGTTTTGAAAGTATTATATGTATTTTCCAGAATAAAGCAATTAAGTAATTATGTTAATTATTATTAGTAGCCAACGTTTTCATCATAAGAAAAATAGATTCAGGGGTGCCTGGGTGGCTCAGTTGGTTGAGCATCTGACTTCGGCTCAGGTCATGATCTCACGGTTGGTGAGTTCAAGCCTTGCATTGGGCTCTATGCTGTGGCGCAGAGCCTACATGGGATTCTTTCTCTCTCCCTCTTTCTCTACCCCCTCCCCCACTTGCTACCTCTCTGTCTCTCTCAAAATAATAAATAAACCTAAAAAAAGATTCAAATATTAAAGAATTAAAAATACTATGATCTTAACATCGAATTGGAAATATTAGTACTAACTTATGTTTTGTTTTTTCTCTTTGAAGAATATATCAATTTCCTAAGGCTTCTTGATTCATGGCAATCTTAGTGCTTCAGTACATTTTTTAAAGTTCGAGAGACAAAGAACATGTGAGCATGTGTGAGCAGGGGAGGAGCAGAGAGAGAGAGAAAGAGAATCCTAAGCAGGCTCCATGCTGTCAGCACAGAACCCAATTCAGGGCTCGATCTCACAAGCTATGAGATTGTGACCTGTGCTGAAATCAGGAGTAATAATGCTGCAGTAAACATAGGGGTGCATATCTCTTGGGGAGTTAATGTTTTTGTTTGGGTAAATACCTGGTAAGGGAATTACTAGATCATATTGTATTCATATTTTTAATTTTTGAGAAACCTCCATTATCATTTTCCGCAGTGGCTGCACCAGTGTATATTCCCACCAACAGTGCACAAGGTTCCTATTTCTCTGCACATTCACCAGCACTTGTAATTTCTTGTCTCTTTAATTCTAGCCATTTTGACAGGTGTGAGGTAATATCTCATTGTGGGTTTGATTTGCGTTTCTCTGATGATGAGTGATGTTGAGCACCTTTTTAATGGGTCTTTTCACCATCTGTATGTCTTCTTTCGGAAAATGTCTATTCAGTTTCTCTGCCCAGTTTTTTTTTTATTTTTTTCTTTTTTCTTTTTTTTTTTTTGCGGGGTCTATTTTTTTCTTTTAACGTTTATTTATTTTTGAGAGACATAGAGACAGAGCGTGAGCAGGGGAAGGGCAGAGAGAGGGAGACACAGAATCTTCAGGCTCCGGGCAGTCAGCAGAGCCCCACGCGGCGCCCGAACTCACAGACCGTGAGATGATGACCTGAGCCGAAGTCGGCCGCTTAACCGACTGAGCCACCCAGGCACCCCCTCTCTGCCCATTTTTTAATCAGACTTTTTGGTGTTGAATTCTAAGAGTTCTTTATATATTTTGAATATTAACCCCTTATTGGATATACCATTTGCAAATACCTTCTCCCATTCAGTAGGTTGCCTTTTCATTTTGATGGTTTCCTTTACTGTGCAAAAGCTTTTTATTTTGGTGTAGTACCAATAGTTTAGTTTTGCTTTTGTTTCCCTTGCCTCTGAGAAGATTGATTCAGAAAATTATTGTTAAGGCTGATGCCCAAGAGATTATTGCCTTCGTTTTCCTTTAGGAATTTATGACTTTAGGACTTACATTTAGGACTTTAATCCCTTTTGAATTTATTTTTGTATATGGTGTGTGAAAGTGGTTCAGTTTTATTCTTTAAAAGAATTGTTTGCAATTGATGTATAGTTGGCACACATTGGTAACCTCAGTTTTAGATGTGCAACATAGTGATTCAACACCAGTTTTATTCTTCTGCATATCACCATTTATTGATAAGACTGACTTTCCGCCAATGTCTATTCTTTCCTCCTTTGTCATAGGTTAATCGAACCTATAAATATGAGGTTATTTCTGGGCTCTCTATTCTATTTCATTGATACATGCGTCTATTTTTGTGCCTGTTCCATATTCTTTTGGTTACTGTAGCTTTGTAGTATAGTTTGAAATCTAGGGTTCTGATACCTCCATCTTTTTTTTTTTTTTCCTCAAGTTTGCTTAGGCTATTTAGTGTATTTTGGATTCTATATAAATTTTAGGATGATTTATTCTAGTTCTGTGAAAGATACTATTGGTATTTTGGTAAGTTTGCTACAGTGACTTGGTGTGCCTCAGTGCATATTTCTTATTAGTTCTTCCTACCAAAATTGACCTAAAAGCAGTGAGTGCCCCTGTTGCCTAGGTTATAGTCTCTAAATATCATTTTCTACTAAGGAAAATACTCTATATAGAGAATGCAAAACTTTCCCTATAAGTCACTGAACAGATTTCCTGAGATGCTTGCATCTCATTTCGGAGAAATGGGTGACTCTATGAATAGGGGATAGAGGGCCAAATTAAATGATAACATGAAGAAATAGTCAGCCAAATACAGCGTGTAGAGAATTTTGTAAGATAAATAACACAGTTTCCCTTAAAAATGGTGTAAGGGGAGGAGAGATTTTCCTTGATTAAAAACTTGAAAAGCATGTCAGCCAGATATAATAAATGGACTAGATTACTGTTTGGAACCAGTTAAATGGAAAAAAAAAGATATATTTTGAGACAATCAGGATTTTTAGACATGAATAATTTTAAGGAATTGTTTCTTTTGTTACACGTGATAATGGCATCACGTTTGCATTGACTAAAAAGAAATGTCTTTATCTGCTAGAGACCTGTACTGAGGAATTTATAGAAGCACGATATGATGATTTACTTTAAAATCATCCTGAAAGAAAAATACTCCCCAAAGGGGGGGAAAAAGTCACAAGGAGAGAAAGAAACAAAATTGGAAAATTCTTGAAATTACATGATAGTATATATCAACCTATTTTTGTGTGTCTGAACATTTTCATGATAAAATGTTTAAGATGAAGAGGAAAAAAGGGTGAAAGGACACTACAGTACGTCTGTTATTTGTTTTATTGAGAAAATGATATGTTTTCTACAGTTCCCCTTGGCAAATTTCCTTATATATCTCATTAACTATGACTACCAGCCGTCTCTGTCTTGAAGGGAGGGCATTTATAGAGCAAGGGAAACCTCTATTATAGAGGACGCAAGGAAGAAGGGAAAAGTGATCTAACCTTTAAAGTCTGCCATAGGGGAAGAGAAAAGATAAAAATTTATGGTCAGTCTGCCAGGATTAACCAGAAGAGAGCCATTAGAGCCCTTATTTTAAATTAGTAAACTGTCATTCTGAATTTAGTCAGTCCTCTTTCTTCTTTTTTTCTCCAGAATACATTTCACAGAATGTATTCTATGTCTAATCTCCTCATGGGTGTTTGTGCCTTTTATAGATTTCTTAAAGTTATTTAATATTTTGATCCCTCTGTACTTGGTTAATAGGAATCTATTCCTGAAAGATGAATCTTGTTTTGTTTCCATTTATGAACCTGTAAGATCACTTAGTAAACCCTTGGAGTCTCTTGAATTTATTACTAAGGTTATTCTACCATATGAGGAGCTAGGTAGCCAGCCAGCCTCCCTCTTTAAGTGATGTTTCCTTCTTTTGTCTAATGGCAAGATAAATGGGAAGAGAAAAAAAGATCAGAAGTTTGAGAGGAACACAATAAAGCTTATTTGGGTATGGAAAGATATGTATATCTTTTTTTTTTTTTTTGACTTTTCTGTAACCTTAGCATACTACATAGTCTATACACTTGTAGTCAGTTTGAAAAATCAGAGAGTTTTAAAGATACCTAGTGTAAAAGAGAAGTCACATGTGTATATATGTTGAACACATCAGTAGTTTGTAAAACTTAAGAAATGTCTTTATCATTCCTGCATCTTGGTTTTTCAGGCTTAGGTCATGATATTTTGATGGCATTGTAACTACCTACAAGGAAAAATCTACACTAAAACAGAAACCTTGGCTAAAGTGAACCTGTATTTTCTTCTATTTGTTGTGGAGATCTGTGGTTAGTTTGAATGATGACCTAATCTCTGTCAGAGGCAGGTAGGCCATTTATCTAGGACACAGCCCATTTTCACACATATAGTCACTGAGGCTGAATTATTTGCTATCTCAATGGGTATTATGGATTGAACTTGAGTTTTTGATAAATGGTCATCAAAGTAATGAATCTTTGGGACTATGAAAAAGAGAACAACCGCAAAACTCTGAAACCAAAATGTGTTCTCTTAGAAGGAAAAAAAAAGCCAGAATAGCCAAATATGTCATTTCCTAACCAGGAAAACATAAAATAATATTTTCTTCAGTTTTCCAAATATGTAGAATATGAGAAATGCCTTATGATACCACTTTAACTAATGTGTTAAATAAAAATGTTAATAGGAGAAAGGTGTAAGTCTATTTTCAGTAATATAGATTTTAAATATATCGAAAAAGAAATTTATTTTAGTAAAGTTGACTCTGTGTCGTTGGATGGTATATTAAGGAGATCCTGAACTTTGTGAACAAGTATCAAATATACATAGACTACTTTTAGAATATTTGAGTATTATTAACTAATATAAAAATGATTGCTTCTGCCAGGTTTTGGGATCAAAATAGGTAGAAGTAAGGAGGCCCTTTTGGCCTTGGATGATTAGAATTCATAGTTTTTGTATGATTCAGTTATTTTTTGGGCAAAATAGCACTTTATGTGCTAGCCCAGGAATCAAGCTAATATTTATAATATTGTTTCAGTTGAGCTGATTGCTAGTTCATAGGCTCTGTTTCAAAATAAACCACATTTGTAGATTGAAGGAATTCTCTGCCCTTAGCTGAAGTACACTTAAACCGTATTTTTTTTTTACTCCAAATTCTACCTACATTTCTTCATCAGTGAAATGTATACCTACAGCTATATCTATAAGCCCTTAATAAATATCAAGTTTAAGAAGCAGAGTCCATATTATTGATAAATGTACAAAATACCCGAATTCCACATTTGTATTGGTTTATTTTCCATGGATTAGAGCATAGGGAATCAGTGTTTGTGCACATGGATCTTGGGGCACCCCTTAGAAAGTCCAGGATTCATTTTAGCGTCAGCATACCACCCCATGTTTACTCCTGTCCCAAAGCAAAACAAAAATCGGACAAAAATCGCATAAGAGCAAGAACCCAGGAAATGATGGGAATAATGGAATTTAAAAATCTAGTATCTATGTGTGGATATAGATAGTACTCCCCATTCCAGAAGATGGAACTTAAGTTACTCTACCCACCATCCTCCAAGGTTGGGCTAAACTTATGACAGTTCCAAAGAATTAAGTAAGGGAAGGGTATAATAATGACTTTACAATGGAAAAATCTGGCAAATGGCACTGTAAGCAAGTGATGAAGGTTACTATTACCAGTGAGGTCATGTGGATGTCACATAATTCCCTCATATGTTATGACAAAAAGGGCACTTTATCCCTGTGGTATTCTTTTTTACCTTCTTATTTTTTCTTTTTAATTTTAGAGAAAGAGAAAGCGAGTAGGGGGAGAAGGGGAGAGGGGGAGACAGAGAGAGAGCTAGAGAGAGAGAGAAGAGAACCTCACGCTGGCTCCATGCTCAGCACAGAACCTGATATTGGGCTCAGTCTCATTACCCTGGGATCATGACCTGGGCCAAAATCAAGAGTTGGACACTCAACTGACTAAGCTACCCAGGTGCCCCAACTGCTAATCTCTTCAAGATTTTTTAAAAAATGTTTATTTTTGAGAGAGAGAGAAGGGGACACAGGGTCCGAAGCAGGCTCTGTGCTGACAGCAGCTAGCCCGATTTGGGGCCTATACCCACAAACTGCAAGATCATGACCTAAGCTGAGGTCAGAAACTCAACTGACTGAGCCACCCAGGTGTGCTACCTCTTTGGTATTCTTAACAAAAACCCCTAATTCCACTGTAATTATGAGAAAAGCAACATATAAACCTCGACTGAGAAAAGTTTACAGAATTCTTGGGCAGCACTTTTGAAGATTTTTGAGGGAATGAAAAACAGAGCAAGACTGAAAAACTTTAACAGACTAGAGGAGCTTGAGGGGACATGAAGTCTAAATACAATGTGGTATTTTTTATTGGATCCTGGAATAGAAAGAGGGCATTAACAGGAAAAGTTGGTGAAATACAGATAAAATCTAGAATTAATTAATGATTAAAATAAACTATAATGAAGAAAATTTTTAAAAACTTACATGGAAAGTTTTAATTATAAATTCATTTAAATTCATTGTATTATATATATATATGTGTCATATATATAAAAATTATAAATTCATTCAAATACTTAATGGAAAACATGATACAATAAGGAAACCTAGGTAAAATCTCAGTACAAAATTAGAAACTATAAAAAGAGCCAGAATTTTAGAAATGAAAAATACAGTAATCGAACTGAAAACTTTACTAAGCTTTTCAGTTTATTATGCACTGCAAAATAAAAGACCAGTGAAATGAAAAAAAAGGGCAATAGAAACTATTTGGATGGTAGCACTGAAAGAAAAAAAAAACATGCAAAATGGACAGAACATCAGTCAGTTATAGGATAATGCCAAGTGTTCTAACATACATTTAATAAAAATACTGAAAGTAAATGGGTAGGTTACATATTTTTAAAAAACTTTTAAAGGACATTTTCCCTTATTTGTTGATGTTTTTTAAAGGTGCTGATTTTTTACAGTAAGTATAACAATATATTGTGGAGTTCGTTACTTATGTGGAATGACAATAGCTCACAGAACTGGGGAAATAGTACAAAGGATGGTAAGTGGGAAAAGGACTGCACTGTTTTAGGATTCTTACATTATTTCAAGGAGATATATCAGTATTTGAGATTAAATTATTAGAAGAAATATAAATAATTACTAAAAACAAAACAAAGTACTATATATAATAAACCAATATAGGATATAAAATAGTATACTCAAAACAGTCCAAAAGATGGTTGAGAGAGGAAAAATAGAATGAATGGATGGTGAAATTGTTGAACAAATGACAAGATTATGGACTTAAATCCAACCATATCACTAATTACCTTAATAATAATGGTCTAATTTAAATAAATGTTTAAAAATTTAAAAACACAGAAAGCTTTTTAAAAACACAGAGATCTTTGGGATGCCTGGGTGGCTCATTCGGCTAAGCATCCAGCTCTTGATTTCAGCTCAGGTCATGATCTTAGTGTTAGTGAATTCGAGCCCCAGATCTAACTCTGCGCTGACAGCGTGGAGCCTGCTTGGGATTCTCTCTCTCCCCACTCACTCTGCCCCTATCATGATCATGCCTTGTTTCTCAAAATAAATAAATAGACTTAAAAAGAAAAGACCACAGGGATCTTCAAACTCACTAAAAGTGAGACAGAGGTACGTACTGTGTACAAAAGCTGCAATTAAATCTAGAGACAAAACAAATATATATGAATATATATCATGAATATATATATCAAGGATTATAATATATTCATTATACATATGCATATATATATATATATAATGAAAATACTAATCATAAGAAACCTAGAATTCTGGTATTAAATATATATAAAAATAGATTTCAGGAGTGTTAATAGAAATAAGGAAGGGCATTTCATAATAATATGACATCCAGTTCATCAAGAGGATACAACAGTCCTAAATATATATGCATTTGTAGTAAACAGAAAAAGAGTTCCCTAAAGACATTCATGTCCCAGTCCCCAGAGCCTATGAATATGTTACCTTTCATGAAAAAGGGACAGGGCCATTGCAGAGGTGATTAAGTTAATCATTGCAGGGGGGGGGGCGATTATCCTGACTTATCTGGGTGAGCCAAATATTAATATAAGGGTCTTTATAAGAGAAAAAATACCAGAGTTTAGAGAATGAGATGTATTGTCAGAAGCAGAGGTCAGAGTGAGAGAGAGAGATTCTGATTGTTGGCTTTAAACATGGAGGAATAAGGAGCCGTTGGACAAGGAATGTTATTGACCTATAGAAGCTGGAAAAACAAGAAAATGGTTTTTCCTTCCATGCCTCCAGAGGGAACGCAGACTTGTTTTAGCCCATAAATTCCTGTTTCACACTTCTAACCTCCAGAACTGTAAGATAATTTTGCATTGTTTTAAGCTGCTACATTTGTTGTAATTTGTTATACTGGCAAGACCCTAAAATAGCATCAAATAGCAGAGATTTTGAAGTAGAAAGCAAAAACTGAAAGAACTGAAGGAAGAAGTATTTAAATTCACCGTTATATTTGAAGATTTCAAAGTTTGCCTCACAGTAATTGATAGGGATAAGTCAGTAACTGTGTAGAAGACTTGAACAACACTAATAACCAATTGGACCTGATTGACATTGATAAAACATTGCACTCAGTAACTCTAGAATTCCTAGGACTGAGTGCAGATGCAAAATTTTCTGTGAAGACCATTTGTTGAGTCAGAAAATAAGGTGCATTAATTTAACAGAACTCGCATCATAGAAATTATGTTCTCTACTCATAGTGCAGTTAAGTTAGAAATCAAAACTAGTAAGTTATCTGGAAAGTCCCCACATATTTCCAGTTAAACTACATATTCTTTTAAAAAACAAGAATAAATCATAAGTGATGTTAAGAAATATTTTAAAATCGCAATGAAAAACATATCAAAATTTATGGGATATAGACAAAGTGCTTAGAGGAAATCTATAATTATGAAATGTGTAACTTTATAAATAACAATATATGAAACAGAGAAATTTAAAATCTCAGATGTAAGCTTTATCACTAAGAGGTTAGAAGAAGAGCAAGTTAAGCCCAAAATAAGCATAAGGAAGGACATAATAAAAGTAAAAGAAGAAAATCAATGAAAAAGAAAAAAAAAAACAATAAAGAAAAGGGTTTTGAAAACAAAGCTAATTCTGTGTAAAATTCAATAAGCTTGATAAACATCTAACCAGATTGATAAAGAGAGAAGACATAAATAACCAATATCGCGAATGAAAGTAAGGAGATATTTCTAGATCTTACAATAATTAAAAGGATAAAGTTGGCAACTTATATAAAATGAGTGAATTCCTAGAAAGCATGAAACTTCTAATGCTCATTTTATAAATAAATTTATTTATATAAATAAATATCCCCAATATCTTTCCCTGTATTAAAAAAATACATAATAAAAGCTATTTTCCAATGAAAAGCCCAGGATGAGATGACTTTCCTGGTGAATTCTATCAAACATATAAGGAATACATAATCTAAATTTTATGTAAACTCTTTTGAAAAATAGAAAAGTAAGGAACACAAATTCTTATTTTATAAAGCAATCGTAACCCTGATAACAGAATTATTAAAACTTCCTTCATGAATATAGGTGAAAAAAGTCTTTTAAAAAATAATAATAAATCAAATTCAGCAATACTTAAAGATGATATATCATGGACTAAATGGGCTTTTTCCTCAGGAGTGCATGTTTGTTTTAATATTTGGATAACCCATCATTATAGTTCAGACTAATAAAGGAGAAAAATAATATGATCTCAATAGATGTGGGGTGAAAATTTGACAAAATTAAGTACCCAGTAATGATAAACAAAACAAAACAAAAGAACAATCTCTCAGCAGAAGTGGAATAGAACCTTCTCACTTCAAAACAAGGACATCCTGGAGAAAAACTACAGCTAGCATTGTATTCGATGGTAAAAACTGAATGCCTTTCCCTTTAAAATTGGGACCAAGCCAAGAACATCCACTTTTCTCACTTTTACTCTACACTGTATTAGATTCCTAGTTAGTGCAATAGTGCAAGAAAAAGAAATAGAAGCCATATGAATTGGAAAAAAAGTAAAACTTGTATTTGCAAGCAGCTTTATTGTATCTGAGGAAAATCCTACAGAATCTACAAAATACTTCTAAAATTAATAAGTGATTTTAGTGATGTCACATGATAAAAAAATCAAAGAAAAATATATTGTTTTTCTGTATAGGAACGATGAATAATTTCAAAAGGGAAATTTAAAAATAACATTGACAACAACATTAAAAACCATGAAATACTTAGGGAAAATTAAATGAAAACATATGTAAGACTTACTGAAAACTAAACTACAAAATACTAAGAAAAAATATTATGCAGACAAATTAAAGAAAACCTTAATAAATGGAAGGATATGACACGTTCTTGTATTAAAAGACTCAGTATTGTGAAAATGTCAATTCTATTCAAATTAGATTTAACCCAATTCCGTTCAAAATCTCAGTAGTATATTTGAAGAAATTAACAAACTGACTTTTTATTTTTTTAAATTTTTTTAAGTTTATTTATTTTGGGAGACGGAGAGAGCAGAAGAGGGACAGAGAGAGAGGGGGAAAGAGAATCCCAGGCAGGCTCTGTGCTGTTCGCGTGGAACCTGATGCAGGGCTCAAACTCATGAACCATGAGATCATGACCTAAGCTGAAACCAAGAGTTGGACACTTATCCGACTGAGACACCCAGGTGCCCCTAACAAACTGACTTTCTTTTACTTTATTCTTTTTTTTTTTTTTTTACAAACTGACTTTAAAATATATTTGTAAAATATTTCTCTTAAGAGCCAGAAATCATTTACCAATGATGAAGAAAAAATAGATTTCAACAAAATTAAATCTACTCGTGGTAGTATATTAACAAAATGAGTAACCAAGCATTAGTGGGAAGAAAATATCCTCAGTACATTTATCTTATAAGAGAACATGTTTCCACCAGGTATTGGCAGATCAGTTATGTAAACACAGCCATTTTAATAAAATAAATGGGCAAAAGATTTGATTAGGGACTTAACAAAAGAATGCATATGATTGCCAATAAGCACCTGAAAAAGTTTTCAACATCATTTGTCATGCTGGAAGAATCACAGCAAGACACAACTGGACACTGGAATGGCTAAATAATGGTTGGCAACACCAAATATCCATTGCAGATGGAATCATATGATAGTTGCAACTACTTTGAAAATTGTTCTGACAGTTTCTCTCAAGCTAAACATACCACCTAACCAATGAAACAGTAATACTAATCTTAGTTATTTATCTAAGAGAAATGAAGGTAAAAGTACACAAAAAGATTACCACACAAACATTCATATGAACATTATTCTTATTAAACTAAATGAGTGTTCATCAACAAAAGGGAGGCTACACCAAATGTGTCATACAGTAGACTACTACTCAGGGATAAATAAATAGAATAAAACGGGAATGGATTATTGATACACAAACAACATAGATGAACCTCAGAAACATGATGAGGACAAGAAGCCAGAAACAAAAAAATGCAAATCGTATGGTTCCATGGATGTGATGCTCTAGAAGAGGCAAAATTAACCAATGGTTAAAAGAAGTATAACAGCGATTGTTTGGAATGCTGGGGGCATGTTGACTGTGAAGGAGTGTGAGGATCCCTCCGAAATGATAAAAGTGTTGTATATCATGAGAGGATGATAGTAACATAGATGATGGATTTATTAGAACTGATCAAGCTATAAAAACCTCTTTATATTTTGACCTTAATAAAATTTTAAGTAAAAAAAATAGTAAAAGATCTTAACCTCTAAGGATTTTCTCTTATTTTAATTCTTACATGTGGAAGACTGTGAAAGTTGAACATTACATTCTAAGGAAGTAGTTTGCTTTCATTGGAAGGTTGCTGTTTTTGATATAAATTATGAATAAAGTAAAATAAACCAAAAGTAGTTTAGGAAAGGCCTACATTTATATCACCATAAAAATGCATTAAAAGCTAGCAGATACTTGAAAAGATGCTCAACATCACCAGTCATCAGGGAAATGCAAATCAAAACCACAATGAGGTATAACTTCACACCTGTCAGGAAGACTAAAATCAGAAAGGTAAGAAATAGGTATTGGCAAGGATGTGGAGAAATAGGAACCCTCATACACTGTTGGTAGGAATGCAAATTGTGGTGTAGCTACTGTGGAAAACAGGATGGAGGTTCCTCAAATAATTAAAAATAGAATTACCATATGACTTAATAATTGTTCTACTGAGTGTTTACCTGAAGAAAATGAAAACAGCAATGCAAAAAGCTATATGCTATTTTTATTGCAACACTATCTACAATAGTCAAGATATGGAAGCAACCCAAGTGTCTATTAATAGATGAATAAAGATGTGGTTTACACACACACACACACACACACACACACACACACACTGAAATATTATCCATAAAAATGAATGAGATCTTGCTGTTTGCAACAACATGGATAGACCTAAAGGGTGTAATGGTAGGTGAGAAATAAGTCAGACAGAGAAAGATAAATACCTTGATTTCACTCATATGTGAAATTTTAAGAAACAGAACAGAAAATAAAGTAAACAAACAAAAAAGCGGATATTTAAATACGGAAACAGATGGTTACCAGAGGGAGGTGTGGTAGGGACATGGGTGAAACAGGTAGAGGGGATTAAGAGTACACTTACCCTGATGAACACTGAGTAATGTATAGAGTTGTTGAATCACTGTACTGAACACCTGGAACTAATATAACACTCTTCGTTAATTATACTCTACTTAAAAAAAATAAAGAAAATAAACTAGGTGGGAGGAAAAAAATGCATCAACGAATGTGAGTAAAGGAGATTATTAATGCTTGTGGCATTATACATACCACACATATGTATGTGTATACATACATACACAGATATAAGTATGTAAGGCCATAGCTCTACAGAAATAAAATACAGTCACTGAACCCCAGGAAATTTCTATTGTATGTTTACAGTTATATGAGGCTTATAGAGGCCAGAGATGGGAAGGTAATAAAAAAGATTTGGTGAACACTGAGGTGGTAATGAAAGTCAATGTTGGTTTTCAGTTTTGCTACCTAAATCAAGTCCCCATTCTGTGACTTTTAAGGGCTAGGACCTGAACCTTTGGTAACTAAAAGTACTCATGAGTAAGACATTTAAAACTGAATGGAGGGGTGCCTGGGTTGCTCAGTCAGTTAAGCACTGACTTGGGCTCAGGTCATGCCTACACAGTTCGTGGGTTTGAGCCCCGTTTTGGGCTCTGTGCTGACAGCATAGAGTCTGGAGCCTGCTTCAGATTCTGTCTCGCTTTCTCTCTGCCCCTCTCCCACTCACGCTCTGTGTGTGTCTCTCTCTCAAAAATAAACATTAAAAAGAATATTTTTAATAAAAAAATAAAATATTACATTGAAGGAGTTATATTCTTTTTTTTTTTTAAGTTTATTTTATTTTATTTTTGAGAGACATAGAGACAGTGCATGAGCAGGGGAAGGACACAGAATCTGAAGCACAGAGCAGGAGAGAGAGAAGGACACAGAATCTGAAGCAGGCTCCAGGCTCTGAGCCGTCAGCACAGAGCCCGACGTGGGGCTCGAACTCACAGACCGCGAGATCATGACCTGAGCTGAAGTCGGCCGCTCAACCGACTGAGCCACCCAGGCGCCCCTATTCTTATCTTTAAAGACCTTGAGAAGGAAAGTAGGATGGTCCTAAGTGAAGAGCTGTAAGAATTTGTAGAAAGAATTTTGGAAATTTTAAAGGGGAAAAGCAGTAAACAGATTGAACTGTGTCAACTATTGACAGAAAAGAAAGAAAAATACTGTCTGCCATGAATATACAAAAACTGCTAATGTAACATAGTCAAAAAAAATTTAGAAAATAATTGTGTGTGTTCTTTCTTTCAATTGTTAAAAAATGTTTTTATGCATATATACTTGAATAGTTTTATTATAAGTATAATCACCTCACTGGTTTTTCTTGCTTGTATGTTTTATTTTTATGCACTGTTTTCCCTCTTTTCTTGGATCTCTCCTGTCCCCCCTCACCTCTATAACCTACCTCTCAGTTTCTCTTCTGCCTCATGTAACACATATTAATGATCTGGTATGCATCTTTTTACATAATTTATGCATGTTGTTGGGGAGTTTTTATTGAAAAATGTAATGAAATCCTGTAATTTTTCAGAGTTTGAAGGCAATCCTGTAATATTTACTTTTTGGTACACTGCTTTTCTCACTCTACCATGTATCAGTGGTGTATGTCCAGCCAAATCAGCTGATATGTCTATAATTCGTGCTGTTCACTAACTGAAGAACACATAATTTTTCCAACCATTTTTCTAATGACATGCATTGGTTTTCACAGTCTTCATCTCTTTTTTTGTCCTTGTTACTATGAAAAATGTGTCTTTTTGAAGGGGGGGGGTCCGTAACGTGTAAAACCTTTAATGGAGTAGTTAGTTATTCTAAATAAATGCCAGAAAATCCTTAGTTTGGTCAAATATTTTGGTGAGTTTTTATTTTAACTCCAGTTAGGTAACATATAGTGTTATATTAGTTTTAGGTATACAGTAATTAGACAATTCCATACATTACCCGCTGTTCATCACAACAAGTAGACTCCTTAATCTCAACTACCTATTTAACCCACCCCCCACCCACTTCTCTGGTGACCATCAATTTGTTCTCTATAGTTAAGAGTCTGTTTCTCAGTTTGTCTTTTTTTTCTCTTTGTTTATCCACATATGAGTGAAATCATGATACTTGCTTTCTCAGGCTGACTTACTTCATTTAGCATTATACTCTGTAGCTCCATCTGTGTCTTTTCAAGTAGCAAGATTTCATTCTTTTTTTATGGCTGAATAATATTCCATTGTGTCCATATACTACATCTTATTTATCAATTCATCAGTCGATGGACAGTTGGGCTGTTTTTATAATTTATGTATTGTAAATAATGCTGCTGTAAACATAGGGGTGCATGTATCCCTTTGAATTAGTGTTTTTGTATTCTTTGGGTAAATACTCAGTAGTGTGATTGTTGGGTCGTAGATTGTTAACTTTTTGAGGGGCCTCCCCACTGCTTTCCACGGTGGCTGTACCAGTTTGCATTCCCACCAATAGTGAACAAGAATGGCTTTTTTCCCACATCCTCGCCAATACGTACCGTTTCTTGTATTGTTGAGTTTAGCCATTCCGACAGGTTTGCGGTGATAGGTCCTTGTAGTTTTGATTTACATTTGCCTGGTGATGAGTGATGCTAAGCATCTTTTCATGTGTCTGTCAGACATCTGTATGTCTTCTTTGGAGAAATGTCTATTCACATATTCTGCCCATTTTTAAATTGGAATTTAATTTGGATTATTTGTTTTGGAGGTGTTGAATTTTATAAATCCTTTTATAAAACCATTTATTGGACATGTCATTTACAAATATCTTCTCCTATTCCATAGGTTGCCTCTTAGTTTCGTTGATTGTTTCCTTTGCTTGTGCAGAAGCTTTTTATTTTAATTTTATCCCCATATTGTAGTTTTGGTTTTATTCCCCTTACATCAAGGAACCTATCTAGGAAAAAAGTTGCTATGGCCTGTGTTCTCTTCTAGGATTTTTATGGTCTCATATTGAGGTGTTTAATTCATTTTGAATTTATTTCTGTATATGGTGTAAGAAAGTGATCCAGTTTCATTCTTTTGTATGTAGCGGTTGAGTTTTCCCAACACCATTTGTTGATGAGACTAAATTTTTCCCATTGTATATTGTATTTCCATTGTATATTCTTTTCCTGCTTTGTCAAAGATTAATTGACCATCAACTATATAACTGTGAGTTTATTCCTGGATTTTCTATTCTGTTATATTTATATAATATGTTTTTGTGCCAGCAGTATACTGTTTTGATTATTATAGCTTTGTAATGTAACTTGAAATGTGTAATTGTGATGCCTCCAGCTTTGCTTTGCTTTTTCAAGTTTGCTTTGGCTATTCAGCGTCTTTTGTGGTTCCATACAAATTTTGGGATTATTTGTTTCAATTCTGTGAAAAATGTTGGTATTTTGAGGAGGGATTGCATAAAATGTGTAGATTGCTTTGGGTAGTAAAGACCTTTTGACAATATTTTTTCTTCCAATCCATGAGCATGGAATGTCTTTCCATTTCTTTTTGTCGTCTTCAGAAAGTGTTTTATAGTTTTCAAGTATAGGTCTTTTACCTCTCTGGTTAGCTTTATTCCTAGATATCTTGCTGTTTTTGGTACAACTGTAAGTGAGATTGTTTTTTAAGTTTCTATTTTTGCTGTTTCATTATTGGTATAAGATTACTTTCCAAATTGATTTAGCTGTCATATTTTTACCAGCAGCTTTTCTCTGCATTCTTCTGAAAAACATATGTTAAAAAGCTTCTTAAAATTTTTGCTAATCTCTTGGATATAAAATATCCAATTCTTTCTTTATTGAGTTTTTGATTACTACTAATAAATTTGAACATTAAAAAATGTTGCATATTTGAATTCATGCTATAAAATTCGTTTTTAAATTATTTATGCATTTTCTGTTTCTTTGTTTTCTTGAGAATTTATAAATATTGTATTTTATAGTAATCCTTTGTATACCATAAAAGTTTTTCTAAATCTCTTTTGCCACTTGAATTAGTTAATCATATCTTTTGCCATTAATTTTATATTTTATAAATGTATAGTTATAAATGTTTTATTTTTTATTGAAGTATAGTTGACATATAATATTATTTTCAGATGTACCACAAAGTGATTTAATAGTTCTTTACATTACACTGCTTACCATGATAGGTGTAGTTACCATCTATTCCCAAAGTTATTACAATATTATTGAATATTTGTATGTAGTACGTTTCATTCCTGTGAGTTATTTATTTTATAACTAGAAGTTTGTATCTTTTAATCCTCTTTACCTTTCTATCCATTCCCAGTCTCCTCCCCTAAATGTATCTTTTAAATCCTGTTTTCCAGTTGTGATTTAAAAAGTCTCTTGACTTCTAGATTATATATGTAGTCATGGTAAGAACAACTGAGAGCCGTCTATATGCTGCTCCCTGTTCAATCTAGGTGATTTACTTACCAGTTCATCATATCACAGTAGGCTGTGCTGTCAGCTGTGTATGTCATAATAGACACTTTAAAAAAAGAAAAAAAAATGAAATAGGAAATATCAGACTTACATCTAATATTCTTAAAATATATTTAAGTTTTTATTGCACCTGCATAGTGTTTGCGTAGTGTACTTGCTCTTATTAGTCTGTTTTCCTTTTATTCACTGTTTTATATATTCCGTCATATAAACTTTAAATCGTTTTATGAGTCTTTTAAAAAATCTCCATTGCCATTTGATTGCAAATACATTAAACTCATATATTGTGTTTTTTTTGTAAATTTATGTTTTAATGATAACTCTTCCTAGTGAAAGCATTCTTTTTGGTTTAATATTGTACTCTTTGTTCCTTTAGTACTTTATGTATATGGTCCCATTGTTCCTGTCTTCTTTGTTAAAATTATTCATAAGTGTTTAATGTTTTTCTTGTTGTTGTGAATGCAGTACCTTTCTAGTTTCGATATCTAAGTCCTAGTTACAGAAACAGAACAGATTTTAATATTTCCATACTTATTTTCTCTATTTATTTTTATAATATCAGTTAGAATATTTTGGATATATTAAGAGTTTTATCTCTTACTTTAGTGTTTATATGAGCTTTTATATTTATTATATTTTAGTTCTTACAAATTTTGCCATTTGGTGATAATTGTTAGTGTAATAATATTTGCTAACATATTTATGTGCCAGACACTGTTTTACTAGCTATACATATATTAATTACTTTTCAAAATAAGCATTTGAAATGGATACTGTTGTTCAGTCTAGAGTTATATGTTTGGCCTCAGTTCACATAGTTAATATTCGTTGTTGGGTTCTAGTAAAAGCTTTTATTATATGCAACTTTTTTTCCACTCTATTTTACTAGAATTCTTTCTTTAGGAATGCTTTCTGAATTTGGTCAAATGCTTTCTCAGCGTCTATTAAATTATTATATATAATATTTCCCTTTTAATTGTTGATTTTATTGGTATAATGATTATATTGTAAATTTTCTGAATTGATCCTTTTGGAACCCATGAAAGTACAATACTTTGCTGGATTTTATTTACTTCTGGGTTTTTTTTATAAGTTTTGTGTCTTTAGTAATTGGTTTTCATTTTCCTTTTTTATAACTATCTCTTTTGCCACTTCCAGTATTAAAATTATGCTTACTTGATGAATTATGTAGCTTCCTATTTTTCTCCTTGTGGCCTAGACTAATTTTTTCAAATTATAATTTAAGTTGAGATAAAGGTTAGCTTTGAACCTGTCCTGTAAGAAGTTACCTTGCTACTCTGGTAACCTCCATATATTCTATCAGGGAAATCAACCCAGGGATCACAGAACAGAATGACTCACAGATTAAATTAAGATTCCTAAATCGCATGATTTATTAAATTAGTTTAAAAGGTACAATGAGAAGAAAGAGAAGTGAGATGGGATAAATCAATGTACTAAGGATAGAATGCAAGCAGGCAGAGCACTTCAGTCCTGGTTATGTAACATTTACATGTTCTGTCTCTTTCTCTGCCTCATCAGTCTTCCCTGTTGATAGTATTATGAGTACCGATATTCAGCAAGGGAATCCACAGATGGAAAGGCAAATGGAGCACACTTACTCTATTGGAGAGATGCAGCAGCAAGTATATCTGGCCACAGCTTTAGCTAACCGTTTATTCTGTTGAATTATTGTGGTTTGGTCTGCATTTCTTGTGCGGGGGCCAGAATTGGACTATATTGGGCATGCCAATTTTCCATATTGAAACTGGTCAATGGGCAAATTTAAAACTGACTTAGTTGTCATCAGGAGTGTCAAGAACTGCAATCTCTATCAAAATAACACCAGAATTCTTCACGGAGCTAGAATATACAATCCTAAAATTTGTATGGAACCAGAAAACACCCCAAATAGCCAAAGCAGTCTTGAAAAAGAAAACCAAAACTGAAGGCATCACAGTCCCGGACTTTGAGCCGTATTATGAAGCTAGAGTCATCAAGACAGTATGGTACTGGCAAAAAAAACCAGATACTCAGATCAATGGAACAGAATAGAGAACCCAGAAATGGACCCACAAACGTATGGGCATCTAATCTTTGACAATGCAGGAAAGACTATCCAATGGAATAAAGTCAGTGTCTTCAGCAAATGATGCTGGAAACCTGGACAGCGACATACAGAAGAATGAACCTGGGCCACTTTCTTACACCATACACAAAAATAAATTCAAAACGAATGAAAGACCTAAGCGTAAGACAGGAAGCCATCAAAATCCTCGAAGAGAAAACAGGCAAAAATCTCTTTGACCTTGGCTGCAGTAACTTCTCACTCAACATGTCTCTGGAGGCGAGGGAAACAAAAGCAAAAATGAACCATTGGGATCTCATCAAAACAAAGACCTTCTGCACAGTGAAGGAAACATTCATCAAAACTAAAAGGCAACCAACAGGATGGGAGAAGATCTTTACAAATAACATATCAGATGAAGGGTTAGTATCAAAAATCTATAAAGAACTTAACAAACTCAACACTCAAAAAACAAATATTCCAGTGACGAAATGGGCAAAAGACATGAATAGACACTTCTCCAAAGAAGACATCCAGATGGCTAACAGACACATGAAAAAATGCTCAACATCACTCATCATCAGGGAAATACAAATCAAAACCACAATGAGATACTACCTCACCCCTGTCAGAATGGCTAACATTAACAACTCAGGCAGCAACAAATGTTGGCAAGGGTGCAAAGAAAGAGGATCTCTTTTGCACTGCTGTTGGGAAGGCAAACTGGTGCAACCACTCTGGAAAACAGTATGGAAGCTCCTCAAAAAATTAAAAAAAAAAGTATTACCCTATAACCCAGCAATTGCACTAGTAGGTATTTATCCAAGGGATACAGGTGTGCTGTTTTGAAGGGGCACATGTACCCCAATGTTTATTGCAGTGCTATTGACAATAGCCAAAGTATGGAAAGAGCCCAAATGGCCATCAATTGATTAATGGATAAAGAAGATGTGGTGTGTGTATATATATATATATATATATATATATATATATATCAATATCATTACTGAACAATCAAAAAGAATGAAATATTGCCATTTGCAACTACGTGGATGGAACTGGAGTATATTATGCTAAGTGAAATTAGTCAGTCAGAGAAAGCCCAAATATCATATGACTTCACTCATATGAGGAATTTAAGATACGAAACAGATGAACATAAAGGAAGGGAAGCAAAAATAATATAAAAACAGGGAGGTGAACAAAACATAAGAGACTTAAATATAAAGAACAAACAGAGGGTTGCTGGAGGGTTTTGGGAAGGGGGATGGGATAAATAGGTAAGGGGCATTGAGGAATATACTCCTGAAATCATTGTTGCACTATATGCTAACTAACTTGGATATAAATTAAATAAGCAATTAATTAATTAAAAAAACACAGATGTGCAAAGAAAATTAAACCTTTCGTTTTATGTGTTTAAAAGATGCTCATTAACCTCAGTGACTAATATATCCTTGAAATGTGTAGTCATTTTCCAAAATTGAGTAAATCTAAATTTTGAACACCCCCCCCCCAAAAAAAATAGAATGTCAAAAACTGTGAGAAGTCTGAAATTTTACCCTACTTGCAAGATAACAGATTCGTTTTGTGGCAAAATTTTGTGGATGCTGGTAGAAGACATGAAATTCCTGGGTCCGATATAAAGAATTTTCTTACAGCACAACAAACAGAATAAGCTTTTAAATGAGTGAATTTCCTTAAATGTCTGTCCCCCAGTTTCATGAGGTGGTGTGGATGGGTGCTGTGGACTGATTTGTGCTTTCCTCCTTCATCCCCCATTCATATGTTGAAACCCTAACCCAATTGTGACTGTATCTGGAGATAAGGCCTTTAGGAGATAATTAAGGTTTAATTAATTGATTAAGGTTTATTTAAGGTTCATAAAGTTGGCACCCTATTCCAATAGAACTTAGGCTTTATAAGAAGAGGAGGAGAGTGATCTCCCTTCCTTCCCATCTCTCTTTCTCTCTACCATGTGAGGAGAATGTGGATAGCAACCATCTGCAAGCCAGGTAGAGAACTCTCATCAGGAACCAGATACACTGGCACCTTGACTTTGAACTCCCCAGCCTTCAAAACTATGTAAAATATATTTCTGTGGTTTAAGCTACCCAGTCTATGGTATTTTGTTATGGCGGTCTGAGCATACAACAGGCCCTGGTGAGTTTACATCCCAGTCTAGCATCCTCAGTGTTCAGAAACTCAAAATGTTTACGATGGTCAGTAAAGTTTGGCCTTTGCCCCAAAGCACATCATTATCTTTGTTATACCGGACGGTAAACAAACCATTCCTGTCCTCTCAAAGTGAGACACTGTCTGCCTCTGCCAAGGCTGTTTGCTGTACAGACATTAAATATCTGGAACAAAGGGATAATTATTACCTCATTTTCAAGACCTACAGAAATATCAGTAACCCAAAGCAGATTTGAAATGATTGTATCTTATGATTGGTCTTTCCATCTCTATCTGAAAGAACACCCTTTTTTATTCCATCATATTTAAGTATATTATATCCTTAATAGGCCTTAACAAATTTCTAACTTTAAAATTACTGTACATATTTAGACTTTTTGTATTTTGTCTGTCACAGGTTACTACTTTACTCATTCTCTCTACTAAACTAGCCTATGAATTTTGCCTCTATTTGTAAGTTACTGTCTTACCATCGGTAGTTTATTATTTCTTTTGGTTTTTATCAGTCATATTTGTTTTCTTGTCTTCCATAGCAGAATTTAATATTCATAGATATTGTAGCAAATTCATATTACATCTGTGTTCAGAACTTTTTTCATTGAGGTGTTAGTAAACATATTTCTTTTAGGTGCTAATGCGTCACAGGGCAATGATATTTCATAGTTTGTTTTTTTTTTTTCAATTCCTAGAGAAGGATCCACTTTTTTGATCTTATAGTAAGTTGCTTTTAGTTATTATTATTTTTTAATGTTTATTTTGAGAAATAGTATGTGTGCTCGAGCAGGGGAGGGGCTCCCAAGTCCTGTCAGCACAGAGCTCAACATAGGATGCTCCACCGCAGGAAATGTGAAATCATGACCTGAGCCAAAGTCAAGAGTCAGGTGCTTAACCGACTGATCCACCCAGGTGCCCCTTATAGTAAGTTACTTCTAAAGCAAACCAAGTAATAAATTCCTGGGTTTTTAGTACTTAATGATAGGCCATTTTAACCATTCTCTCTGGGAACAATCAATTTCACTAACCTTGGTTGTGGCTCCACTAGATGACATTACCAGGAGCTGAGAGACAACGTTTGCTCCTTTAGCAAGTCTAGAGATTGCTGTCTTACTCAGTTTTGAATAATTGTAGAAGTACGTAGGGAGAGATGAGGAATTAGTTTTCATCTGAAATGGCTAATCTCATCATTTATTCATTGAGTGTACGTTTGTTGAGTTCTCTAATGTACCAAGTATTCCAGGTTCACAAAACTAAGTAATGTGTGTGTGTTTAGGTAGACATACATATAACTGTGTAGTCAAGGAGACATTTACAAATAAATGAAATTGGTCCTAGACCTGTGATGCCACAAAGCAGAGTACAGTTGTATCTGCTTAGGAAATCAGAGGTTTTAAGACACATTGTCTTGGCCTTTAAGGATGAGAGGAGAGGTTCAGCATGGAGGAAATGATATGCAGTCACTTAGAGCACAGTTTTGGAAGTCTGGTAGACTTGGCTTACCCCACATACTAGTTATGTGATTTTGGCTAAGTCATTTAATCTCTCAAAGACTGTTTCCTCATACATATATACGATGGTGAAAATAACATAGTGCCATTTTGATACTTAATTGAAATAATGAATTTAGCATAATCTTGGTATAGAATGAGCTGTAATTAAATTGTATTTTATAATACCTGTGCTTTTACTGCCTACTGCTGCTCTACTACAACCACCACCACCACCACCACCACCACCACCACCACCCCCACCTCCTCTATCAAGCTCAATAAAAGAGATTGCCTTCCACATTGGAAGACCAACCCATTGGAAGGCATATAAGCCTGTGACAGCATAGCCTAATTGATGAGTGTATATTGTGTGACATGGCTAGAACATGAGATATGTCTGTGAAAGAATTCATACATGAGGAGGACTCTTTCCAAAGGATATTTCTGTATATAGGACAAAGAGCAGAAGGATATAGGGAGATCAAAAGGAAGGAGTTGTAGGGTTCAGGATGACTAAGGTTTCTTTGTAGTATTTGTGGCTCCATTTACCAATATATTCTTCAGTAGGCTAATGATAGCTCTTGAGGTGACAAAATGAATTCAGACAGATTGAATTTGAGAATTTAGAGGACATTTTGGTGGAGCTCTTTAGTAAATGACTGGATATATGGATCTAAAACTGACATCTCCAAGGTCTCCTCTAATGTCTCTTTCTAGATTCTTGCACCCTTGTGTGGTTTGGTGTTAGAGAGTGGTTATGGATAAAATCACTCAGTATGGAGAAGGCTAAGAATTCAGGCACCTGACTAAAATCCAAAGGAAGTCAAATTGGAATGTAGGACAAAAGGAAACTGGTATAGACATTTTTGAGAATTGTAAGAGATAGGTGGGTGCATTCACAGAAAATTTGGGTTAGTTTAAGACTGGGAAAATTTCTCTTGGAGAAGACATTTAATCCATTTATTTTATAGAGTACCCATAAGAACTCTCAAGAAAAGAAATTACATAAATATTTTAGTGGAAATTGTCCCTTGAATTTTTTTGTCTTAAAATGCTTTTGTCTGGTTTTAACAAATGGGTAATGCTGGCCTCATGGAATGAGTTGGCAAGTATTCCCTCCTCTTTAATAGTTTAAAGAGTTTGTGTAGAATTGGCACTGTTTCTTTCTCAAATATTTGGTAGAATTCACCAGTGTAACTATCTGGGCCTGGAATTTACTTTATGAGAAGATTTAAGCTGTGAGTTCTATTTCTTTAATAGATGTGCTATTCATGTTACCTGCCTCTTCTTGAGGAAGCTTTGGTAGTTTGTGTTTTTCAAGAAACCTGTCCATTGATAAAAATCATCCAGCTTGGTGATATTAAGTTGATATTCCCTTATTATTCTTTTAGTATCTACATAATCTGTAGTGATGTTTCCTCTCTCCTGATTTGATAATTCTTCATACCATTTCTGATATTGGTAATTCGTGTCTTTTCTCTTTTGCCTGATTAGTCTGGTCAGAAATTTATAAATTATATTCATCTTTTCAAAGAGTAAGTTTTTCATTTCTTGGGTTTTATTATCTATATTTTTTGGTTTGCTCTTTTATTGATTTTCACTGTGATTTTTATGTCTTTTGCTTACTTTGGGTTTAATTTGCTATTTTTCTAGTTTTTTAAGGTGGAAGTTGAATCATTGATAGGAGACCTTTTTTTTCTGACCATTCGTATATGTACTAGAAGTTTCCCTCTAAGCACTGCTTTAGCTGTTGTGTTTTCATTTGTATGCAGTTTATAATGGTTTTTTATTTCCTTTTTATTGTTTCTTAGACCAGTGGATTTTTCAAAATTACAATATTTAGTTCTCAAATGTTGGGAAATTTTCAGATATTTTATTGATTTCTAATTTAATTACATTGTGGTCAGAGATTATACTTTATATGGTATGAATCTGCTAAATTTGTTGCAACTTGGTTTTTTGGCCCAAAATATGCTCCTTTTTTGTAAATTTATATTCTACTATTGCTGGATGGACTGTTCTATAAATGTCATTTGGGTCATGGTCAATAATTTTATTCACATCTTTATCTTTACTGGTTTTTTATCCACTTGTTTATTAGTTACTGAGAAAGGGATGTTGAAATCTGTTTATAATTGTGATTTATGTTTTTCTCATTTTAGTTCTAATTTTTTGCCTCATGTGTTTTTAAAGCATTATTATTCAGTTTCCAAACAATCGGGATAGTTATGTCCACTTGATGAAATGATCTGTTGTCATTATGAAATGACCTTCTTTATCCCTAGTAATATTTTTGCTTTAAAATCTACATTGTCTGATTTGATATTCTTTCTCTTTTTCTTTTTAACTTATTTATTTATTTATTTATTTATTTTGAGAGAGAGAGCATGAACAGGGGCAGGAGAGGGGCAGAGAGAGAGTGAGAGAGAATCCCAAGAAGACTCCACACTGTCAGCACAGAGCTCGATGTGGGTTTTGAACTCATGAACTGTGAGATCATGACCTGGTGTAGATCATGACCTGAGACAAAACCTAGAGTTGGATGCTTAACCGACTGAGCACCCAGGCACCACTCGATATCCTTTTTCTTTTTTTTTCTTTAACGTTTTATTTTTGAGAGACATAGAGACAGAGCGTGAGCAGGGAAGAGCAGAGAGAGAGGGAGACACAGAATCGGAAGCAGGCTCCAGGCTCTGAGCCGTCAGCACAGAGCCAGTCGCGGGGCTCGATCTCACAGACGGTGAGATCATGATATGAGCCAAAGTCGGCCGCTCAACCGACTGAGCTACCCAGGCGCCCCTGATATCCTTTTTGTAATAATTCTGTCATCGGGATCATTTCTGGGTCATTTTTGATTAATTAATTTCTCTCTTCATTATGGGCATATTTTCCTGATTATTTTTGGTAGGCCTGGTAATTTTGAATTAAATACCAGCTGTGGTGATTTTTACCTTGTTGTATCCTAGCCTGTAGATATTTTAATGCATTGTTTGTGATATAGTTAAGTACTTAAAAATAGTTTGATTTATCTGTATCTTTCCTTTAAAGTTTGTTAGGTAGAATCAGAACAGCATTTAGTTTACAGCTAATTTTCCCCCACTGGTGAGGTAAAACCCTTCTGAGTACTTTACCCAGTGTTCCATGAACTATGAGATTTTATTTATTTATTTAGACTTTTGGTCCCTGGATATTGTTCCTTGTAGTTTAGGGGGATAATTCTTTTACTGGCCTCAGGTTGTTTTGTTTTCTTTTTTTTAACATATTGGCTGTTAAGTACTCAGCTACAGACTACATCTCATAGGAGCTCTGTTATTTTGTATGTCTCTCTGGTCTTCTACTGTGCCTATGACTTTGCCACCTTGATCTCACTGTCCTCCTTGCTGTTTTCTCTACTCCAGAAGACCTCAGTATTCCAACTAGGTTTTTCCTACTGTTCTGGTGCCTTCAGAGTCTCTTGAGGCAGAGAGCTAGGGCAATAGTTTATATCACCACTTTTTTTCTTGTCTCTCAAGGATAACTGTCTTTCATTCTTAATGTTTACTGTCTTGAAACAATTTTTACCATACATCTGTTTTAAATATTGTTTGTGTATAAGGGTAAATCCATCTGTTACTTTATCTTGGTCAGACGTTAAAGTACTCTGACCCTTGGATTTCATTTTTTAAAAATGCTGTGTTGCAGTTTTACATTTCATTTTTCCACCCCTTTTGCTTTCTGCTAGTTTTTGTTCATGTGTCCTAGAATCTTATATTGTGTATAATTTGTGATGTTGGGCTGGCCCTCTATCCACTAGTCAATGTCTTCTATATTCTTGGCACTGTGCTAGGTGTTATGAGTAGAAAAGAATAGAACAGAAAAGAATAGAATGGAATGGAATACAAAAGAAAGACAATTAAGACCAGGGGCCTAGCCTCAAAGAACTCAGTCAAGTAGGAACTCCAGTCTGGGGAGCGTATGCACTGTTAAGTTACACAGTAGAATCAGGTTAACCCCCAAATCTCTTTTAAATTTTATTCTTAAAGTTCTGTGTAATATACTAGGTTCCTTGAGAAAATAGCTTTTTGGAAGACTATATTTGAAGCTGAATATGGGCATAATATTTAGTTTTTGGTCTATTATGGAATAAATAGGAACCCGTACTACTCATTTATAACTGACTCTAGCTAAAAAAATGGAGTGAATAATAAGAAAGCTAAATATATATATATTTTACGTATATAAATATATATTTTTATGTATATAAATATATATTTTTATGTATATAAATATATATATACACATACACACACATATATAATGGTTGAATCATATTGTACCTGTTACAAAGAGATATGTAGTCTAGCTACAGGCTGATAATACTTCTAGCTTGTTTAAAACATTAAACATTAAAACAAGCTATTTTTGAGAGAGACAGACAGAATGTGAGTGGGGGAGGGGCGAGAGGGAGGGAGACACAGAATCAAAAACAGGCTCCAGGCTTCCAGCTGTCAGCACAGAGCCCTGTGCAGGGCTCAAACCCACAAACTGTGATATCATTACCTGAGCCGAAATTGGATGCTTAACTGAGTCACCCCAGCGCCTCTAACATGAAGATTTAATTCACGTATCTAGGAAGGGCTTTTGATACCAATTTGAGATTGAGATTGAGTTCATAAAGTAAAGAATTGGCTCTGAGAAGAAAAATAGTTTGTGTCTTTTGATTGTTTTAAAAATACATATTGTAGGAGTGCCTGGGTGGTTCAGTCAATTAAGTATCCAACTCTTCATTTCAGGTCAGGTCATGATCTCACAGTTGAGTTCAAGCCCCTCATTGGGCCCTGTGCTGACAGTGGAGAGCCTGCTTGAGATTCTCTTCCTCCCTTTCTCTCTCTGTCTCTCCCCTGCTCGTGTACATGCATGCTCTCTCTCTCTCAAAATAAATAAATAAACTTTGCATATATATATATACACATACACACACATATATATTATACACACACACAAACACACACATACGTATATGTATATAATAGGAGTGCCTGGGTGGTTCAGTCAGTTGAACTCCCGACTCTTTTGATATCAGCTAAGGTCATGATTCCAGGCTCATGGGATTGACCCCTGGGTCTAGCTAGGAGTCTGCTTAAGATTCTCTTTCTCCCTCTCTCTGTCTCTCCCTCTCCCCGTCTCTCCCTTGCCCTCTCCCTCTGCTCCTCTCTCCTGCTTGCACATGCTCTCTCTCTCTAAAAAAAAAAAAAAAATTATATATATATATATATATTATAGAACATTCCATTATACATATATTATAGAATATTCCATTATATCTAAATTAGACAGTTTTTTTTTATTAGTGCTGATTTAAATTTAACTTTTTGTTAAAACACAGAAAGCTCCTGACTTTAAAGGGTCACTGTGTGGAATAATAGAGAAAAATACTTTATAGCCTGAATTTAGTAACAATAGCGTGTTAGTCTGTTAAGTTTTTCAGATATGACTAGGAATTTTTGTAATCAAAATACATAAAGTATACATAAAGAATACATACAAAGTGTATGTTAAGTATACATAAAGTATAATTTATATTACTGTTTTCCCCATATCATCGATTTGATCATATCAAAGTTAAATATAAATATTTTTCCACAAAAACAACTTCTATATTGTTAGCACAAAAAATGGAAAAGTGATTTTGAGGACAGAAAATTGGCCAGAATAACATTAAGAATCATTTTAGGGACTAAATACCTAAATTTGGGAAATACCTTTCTTTAATTTTAAGAGTATAGATTAATACATAAATTTATGCATACTTATGTTTAACTTACCTTATTAATAAAATGACAAGGTATTGGTGGAAATGATTGTCTTCTCATGGCATAATTTGAATTAGACAAACCTACTAGATAACGGTAATAAAAACTTGCTAAGATTCTGAACTGTGTATCTTTTAGTAACATTTTTTCCTCTCCAAATACTGAAATTTTTCTTATTTGTATATTGTACAAAGTAATATCTCTATATCATACTGCAATCAGAACATTTCCATAGCTTCATGATAAAATTGACATTGTGGCTTTTTAAAGTTATGTTTGTATTTAAAAAGTATTTCCAACCCAAATATCTCTGTTTAATTCAGATAGTTATCTGTTTATTTTATTCTTTTTCTGAAAAAAATCATGTGCTGCTGTGAAAAATAAAGGAAGATACATTCGTGTTCCTTAACATGCTTTTGTGATATATTTTCAAAAATAATCCGATACAAATGTATTTAAATTTTAAAAATTAAATTAAAAATTAGTTGGATGATATATAAATACCTTCTTTGTTCTGTTTCTACCTGATCACATTTAGCTTTTGACTCATTAAGATATATATTAAATGTTCAATAAGAGATGGCTTTTATGATACATCATTTAGAATGCAAATTATTTTTAAGCTGAAGAATATTGAAAATAAAATAGAAGCAACTGAGGAGTCTGAATTATTTACAGGCCAAGGGCTTAAAGGTGCATCACTCCAGCACAAATATTAAATTATGAAATGGGAATTTCAGTTTGCCATAAATCTGTCTGCCATAGCAGCTTAAAATAAAATAGTTTTACCCATCTAAAGCAACATCAATTTGCTAGTCAGTGCTTCATGTATCAAAGAGCATGCTGTGAAAATATCAATATCATTGGTTAATATAAATGAAATTAATTTTTAAAGCTGGGCTAAAGGTTGACATCTGAAAAATTGCATTACTTTGCAGAAGAGAAATTTCTGTCTTCTAGTGAAATTTCAGGTCATGAGGGCAAGTAATTTTCACAATCTTCAATGGGAGCCAGTGAAATATGAACTTCATTGTCACCTAGCCCCAAAGCGATAAGATAAAATGAGCTGATACATCATTTGCTGTGGTTTTATCATCTCCCTCAGTAATTGGAAGAGAAAACATAAGAGTGTATGTGTTTGTGTGCTCCTCTCTTGCCCCTCCCAGCTGCCCCATCATCCACACCCAGGCTAAAACCATTTTAGCCCAATCAATACAGAGGTCACGTAGCATTTTATTTATATATTTTTAATTTTTCATACTGACTAAACTGCCAAGTAGAACATTAGAGTAATGAATATGTTTAATTGAATTTGTCACCCATGAAAATGCTAAGGAGAATACCGTACTACATCATAGTACCTAGTAAGCAGAAGGAGGAAATTTACTATGTAGAAGGAAACAAATAAATAACTCATAATTAATTTAAAAGGTAATTTTCTTTCATATTCATAACTTTTATATTTTTGTTATCATTGTTTTGTTCTTTTCAAAGTTTAACACATTCTGTGTATTCATGGATATATATTTCAAAACAAAAGTAGTATTGTAAGTTTCCCCCAGAATCAACTAGATAACGTTTTTAAATTCTAGAAAGACCTCAAAGTTTTACGTTAAGAATATTTCTTTGAAAATATAAAAGTTACATGGTTGGCAATGAAGTAAATCCATGAGCCGAATAGAATTCAATATTATTAGAATAATAAATTCTAAATTTGTGAGTAAATTCATGAGTGCTATGCTTTGGTATCAAGTTTCAGAGAAAATTATATGCAGCAAAATCCAAAAACTGTTAATAATAGAATGTACAACTTTAAAATACTCAATTAAAATTACTTCCAACTAGTTTGTTAAAATTGCAATTATTGTAAGTAAAACATTTGTACCTATATCTAGTAATAAGTTGCTATTAGAATATTTTTCAATATGTGCTTTCATTTTGAATGTATTTCAGATATTTACTGTTTTCCCATATTAAGATGTAATCTTTGTGACTAATTTATAATCATGTTTTAAGAAAATGGAATATGAATAGTTTCTAGGCTTTCCCTTCCAGTGGTGTCATAGCTTAATTGATGGCATGATTAGTTTGTATTTTGTATACTAAGTTTAAAACATTTTTCTTGATGTTAAGTATATCTATATAGTTTAGAGATGGTTTTGTTATAAAATTTCAAGTACTCTTGGTGACATATATATTATCTAATTTTACTTTTTGTTCAGAAATCAATATGGAATTGTCTCAAAGCAAAACCTCTCCAAAAATTGACAAATATTTGAGACAAGTTTATGCAATGCTAGTCTTAAACATTAAGAAAGAATAGTATTTTGAAGTCTTTTACTGAATATATATATGCAGACACCCATGTAAATATTTCTTATTTTTGAGGTAAAACATATTATCACTTTTTAATATTTTCCCATTTCAAATTGTTTTAAAACATTTTAAGTTGCTTGAGGGTAGTTTGTATAGTTTTTGAAAACCAAACCTTTTTTCTCTACTTGAGTGATGCAACTACAATTTTATTTTTAGAGACTATTTAAAAATTTTTAAAGCTTGATATTCAGTAAAAGTATCATGCACTTGGGCAATAAACATGTTTCTGTTTTATTCTCTCCTGAAGGTGAGCAATCGAAGAAAGTTTTATCTGGGTAAATTCATAAGCTCTTCAAAGTGAATGATTAAACAGAATGTGAAAAAATGATTTGCTTTCAAGCCAATAAATGCAACAGGGTGAAGAGGTTTTCGTATGTATTCACAGTATACTATTTGAAAGATAGAAGAAAGCATTGTGTGTATTATTTGGGAAAAATAATATATCCCTTTTCAGAAGTCAAAATTTAAAGAAGATGAGCTTGATATTTTTAATGCAAAGAGATGTTATATATACTTCTGTGTTTATATTTGTGTGTATTTAAAATTAAATACTGATTTCTCTCTTTCCTCTCTCTTACCTCAACATTTAACTTAATAAACCATCTTTGTTGAACAAGTTATTAAAAAAAAAAGGTGAATTTAGTTTTACTATTAATACTAACCATATTAAAACAAGGTGGTAAACATTCAAAGAGTGCTGTGGGCTTAAGCTTTCGAGCTATTTTAGACTGGGGGTCATAACTGCAGAGCAATGGTAATGATACGGTTTCCATAGCAACTGATTCATTGGAGGGCTAGACCTCTGTCTAGGGTGCTGTCAGTGTATGTAGAGTTTCAGTGAACAGAAAGTCCCAAAGAAGGGTCTGCTTCTACCTAATCCAGTTTTAATTGAACTCTAGAGACTTTGAAGTGAAGCCTCAGACCAGGAATATACTATTCCAATAAGAAATAAACCTCTTGCTTAGCTAGGCCTCAGCTGCATTTCAGTACTGACACCTTTTCCTAATGAATACTTTAAAGAAATGTTATTGTATCAATTTCAGCTACAAATTCTGTTAGTTAAAAGATTTTTGTTTCTATTTTAAACCTGCCATCTTGATCGTAAGTATAGAATTTCATTTGTTAATTCTCTTTGAGTCAGGCTAGTTTTCGTGTATGATTTTAACTTTTGATATTTTTGGCAATTTTAAATGATTTTGTCTGTCTCTCCGCCTGTTTCTCTTTCTCTGAGTTTTGACACCCAAGACCTGCTTATATTTAGTTTTGAAAGCACAGTACTATCTTGCATTCAGTATGATGCCTGATTTATATTAGGTTTGAAAACCTAAAACAATGCTGGATATTATTTATGGATTATATGTACTAGTAATATAAAAACTGACATAGGAGTGAGAAACCTTAAAACAAGGGCAGTGATTAGCTCCGACAAAGGAGGAAAATGGTATCGGGGAGGGTAATATATGGGAATTTCAGTACTATCTAAAAAGCTTTATTAATTAAAAAAATTTTTAATGTTTATTTTTGAGAGAGAGACTGAGACATAGTGAGAGTGAGGGAGGTACAGAGATCGAGAGAGACACAGAATCTGAGCTGTCAGCTCGGAGCCTGACAGGGCCTCGAACTCATGGACCACGAAATCATGACCTGAGCCAAAGTCAGACGCCTAACCGACTGACTCACCCAGATGCCCCTTAATTTTTAAATATATGTAGTAATGTGGCAAAAAATGTTAGGATTTTATAAGGTCAAGTAATGGGTACATGGAGCTTATGTCATTTTCTGCAGTTGTGAATATGTTTGATTTGGTCATGTCATGAAGAATTTTAAAGAAGCATACCGTTTCAAATAGATCATTAAATAACTATATGGCTTAAAGGAATGGGATATAAATTGAACTTTTTATTAATTGAAAAATTTTCAGTACATTACAATCTTATAATAATGTTTTTGTATACTTATTTCTGTTAATAATTGAAGTATGGTAGAATATAAGTAAGTGTTTAGTTGCATGACCATGATCTTACAATGACTGACTTCACCATTATGAGCAGAAGGTCTTCTTATATAGCCTTAGAGATATAAAAAAGTAGAATTTTCATATCAGTCTGTTCTATTTATAGCATATCATAGACCTTAGAAGAGCCTTTGTTATTTGTTTTCTTTCCTTTTTCGCCTATAACCCAAGTACAGGAAGATAAATGTAGTTCATTAAAATTCTGATGAGTTGAGTTCTAGCTTAACAAATATTTAAGCCCCTGTTTAGAAATGTGACAATGTAGTGTATATATGTAAGCTCTGCACTTTTGGATTAGAGAATCTGGGAGGAGGCCAGACTCTACCACTAGCTTTAAGGGACTTTGTATTAACTATTTAATTTTTCTGACTATCATTTTCCTTAGTAATATTGGATAGATTGGAGTATAAAGCATTAAAGAACATATATTGGATTTTCTACTATTTAATAGATCCAAGATGGCAAATTCAAATGTAGTGGAAACTAGACAGATAATAGTAAACGAGTGAATGAGTGGAGACTGTGCCAGAATGGTGAGTGTGTCTCAGTTGTTGCCATGTGGCAGATAGATCTAGGTTTTCCTGAGAAACTAGAAATCTGAATATTAATGTAAATCTCCTTTTTAAAGATATATTAAATTACGTGAAATTTTGTTAAATATCATATGGTCCAAATGAAATGTATTTGGGCCATATATGGAGCTTAGGTTGCCATTCATTGACTCATATAATCATTCAGAAACATCTACTTTGTGGCAGACATTATCTTAGAAAATGGAAATAGAGTATATATACTTAAAGTCTTCGTTCTAGTAGAACTTAGATTCCAGTGCTGAATAGAGGCAATATAGAGAAGCAAGCAGATACTATAATTGCAGGTAATGATAAATGTCGTGAAGACAATATGGTGAATTCAGGGTGGGGAGAGGTGGTTATGGAGGCAGTGGTGTTTAGATCCGGTAGCTTCTCTGAGGGACGTGACATTGAAGCAAAAATATAATGTAGGAACAAGCCAGCCACATGAAGATTTGAGAGAAGAATATTCAAGTCAGAGGAGAAAATAAATAAAAGGCCCCAAAGAAGAATGAGTGGGGCTCATCATTGAGTCCCAGATGTAAGACTTTATAAATAATAATAAAGAGCTTCCATGTTTATTATGCATGTAGTGCAAAGCCACTGGATGGTTATTAAATGCATGTGATCTAATTTATATTTTAAAGTTTTCTTTAAAAAATATTTTTTCTTTGGCTCCTCTGGTCATAGTTGACTGTATAGGTAAGATCGGGAGAGTGTAGGAGGACACTATAGACTCTGGAGGCTTGAACATACTGGTTATGGTGAGAGAAAGAGGTACAGGAAACCTCTGCTTTCGGAAAATATTGAGTGTAATACCTACTGCTTTGTCCTCTCTTTTCCTGTTTATTTCTTATTATTTCTTATTACTTATGCAGGTCTTGGCTATGTGAAAGTTGATTTCTATATCACCGGTTTTAAAACCAAAAGAAAGTTTGATTTGTTGTTTGGTTCTTAGAATTTTTGTTTTGTTTTTCAAAAACCACTGAGACTTGGAGTTGTTCTTTCATTTTTAGATCCTTTGGTGCCAGAAATTGAATTTTTAGAAAAATGAAAATATATACTTAGTGAACTTAGCTTTTTTCCAGTTGTTGCATTTTGCATTGAGGAATATAGATCTATTTTGCAGTTAAGATCTAGAAAATGGAAATGAAAATAGAAAAGAAAGTTTTCATAGGATAAATTCTTATTATTCATTATTTTTCCTTTCCTTGTTTATCCTATCTTTGTCCTTCCAAAGCAATATCATAATCACATGTCATTCTATTTGTATTTTTTAATGATGGTTACTTTTGAGAGATATATCTTAATTGTTTACTTTGCTTTCATGGATTTTCATCAGGTTTTGATAGTAAATATGTCTCATTTTCTTTATTAATATTAGGTGAAGTACTGATGTGGTGAAATTCCACATCTGGATTTCCTTTAACACCTTCGTAATTAAGCTTTTGAAATGAAGTTTTTAAAAGACAAAACTTGAATAACAAAGCAACAAAGTGGCTTAGGACTAAAGACAGGATTACTTTGAGTTGGCAAAGCATTCTAAGCTACTGCGTCTGTCACATGAGATGACAAGAATTGTAACAAGTTACTCTGACAACCACCTACTCCACAGAGAGATTATGTTGAGTTCATTTGCAGGTTTGTGTTTAGCCTAGCTGACAAAATGATACTTAACCTCTTATACAGTCAGTCTTTGTGCTTTCTGAATGAGTGACTGTTGCCTTTAAGAGTGACCTTAAAAGTGTGATTTTTTTCAAAGCTATGAAATATATATAATTTTTTTGTTTTTTTGAAAAATAATTGACGTATATCACTATATAAGCTTAAGACATACAGCATGACGGTTTGGTTTATATATACTATTAAGTGATTGCCACAATGCATTCATGCATCCTCTCATATAGATACAATTAAAAAAATTTTTTACTCATTTTTTTAAAGTTTATTTGTTTAAGTGAGAGAATGAGGGAGGGGCAAAGAGAGAGAGGGAGAGAGAGAATCTCAAGCAGGCTCTATGCTCAGCATGGAGCCCGACATGGGGCTCAATCACACAAACCATGAAATCATGACCTAAGCTGAAATCAAGAATCAAACACCTAACTGATAGAGCCACCCAGGCACCCCTCATATAGATAAAAATTTCGAAAATAGAATGGGGGCAAAATTTCTCCTTGCAATAAGAACCCTTAGGATTTACTCTAAGTATGATAAAGGTACTTCTGCAGCAGAATCAAAAAAAATGAAAAAGAAAACAGAAAACAAATCAGTAAACAAAAGGCATAATCAGACCTATAAATACAGAGAAGAAACTAAACTGATGGTTGCCAGAGGTTGAGGGCGGTGGGAAGTTGGCAAAATTGGTAAAGGGGATAGGGAGATACAGGCTTCCAGTAACAGAATTAATAAGTCACAGGAATAAAAGGCACAGCATAAGGAATACAGTCAATATTATTGTAATAGTGATATAATGGGTTAGATGGTAGCTATGCTTGTGATGAACATAGAATAATGTATAAACTTGTCGGATAACTACGTTGTACACCTGAAACCAGTATAACATTGTGTTTCAACTATACTTTAAAAAAACCCACCTTTTTATAAAAAATATTTCTGGTTACACTAAAATCGTTACTATATGAAACTGAATTGTACATGTGTCTATAAGCATATAGGACATTGTTTTGAGGTCTTCCTTCTTTTAAGGTTTTATCTAAATCTTTACTTTCCATAATACGATTCAAAATTCAGTCACTAAATAATGCAACATGTATTTCCTGAAAAGCAATAGATTACATAACTGCTTTTAAAAGCTCAAAATATATTTATAAATAGATGTTTTATAATTTTCCTCTACTTTTTCATTTAGCTTCCTTTCCATAAATTGCAAATTGTTATCTTAGATTCTCTCCAAATTGTTTCAGTATCTGTTTTTCAATATCTAGAAATTATTTTTCTACATAGGGTCTTTTCTGTTTTATTCAGGAGGAAAAACAATAAGAAAAAAAAATTCAACTGTTTCTTACTTGGGCTTATTTTTTTCCTCACTAGATCCTGGCATATACAGAAGGGTTGCATGGAAAATGGCTGTTCACAGAGATACGATCAGTCTTTTCTCGTCGTTACCTTTTGCAAAATACAGCCCTGGAGATCTTTATGGCAAACAGAGGTAATATGTTTCAGAAGTAAATTGTTATAAAGCTAACCTCTACCTCTTTCAGATTTCATTTTTGAACATACCATATTGTTTCCAGTTAGGTAGTAATTTGTAGTCTGATCTCTGTCATACTGACCTTGGTTTTTGAACCACATGCATCTTCATAGGTTTTTTTTTTCCCTCCTTGATCATTCTTAGAATTATTTGTAGTAATTTTAATTTTTTGGCCATATCACATATTAGTGCAAAGTTTTCTAAATATGGTGACTAACTAACCATTTAATCAGTTGAGGAGTTTTGATATTCTCAATATTGCTCTGATCCTTAAACTCCTACTGGAAGGTGGATGCATTTAGAGAGGGGAGAGGGTAATCAAATGATTCATATATTTATTCAATCTTTTGTCTAATCTATTGCCATTTATAAAGGGACCATCAGAAAATGGTACTCAAGTGTCCTGATTCCTTCGTATTACATCATTCTTGAAAGAACTAAAATTCAATTTGTGGGTTTAAAATGGACTTGGTAAAATTCATTAAGACAAGAAGGAGAGACAAGGTGAACTTGAAGTAAAAGCACTGTTGGGTATGAGTGGAGGCATACAAGGGAAAATAAAATAAAGCTTAGTGACTTACCGTGCATACTCCTTAAACATAAGTAGATTAAAGTTTTATTTCCTCCTTCTAATATCTACAAGTTGTCATTTAAAAAGTCTATACATAATAATGTATATTCCATACACACGTTATTTTCCCTGTATGGAATCATGTGTCTTTAGAGAATACAGTTTCTTTAGGTAAAGATGTCTTTCCCTTTCCTATTTGGTCTCCTCCTCTATACAGACTTCTTTTTCCTAATGTAAACATTATTTTTTCAGGCAATTAATCAAGTGAATGTTTCACACTTTAGTTTAGCCTGCACTCTTGCTGTCTCAAAGGGATTTTGTTTCATTCTTATAATATTTATTACTTGCTCATCTTCATTCATTTTTCTTCTTTAGAATTTCTTATGCATCTTTGCTATTGTATATGTGTTTTTCTTCTGCCTTTCCCCCGTGGCTTTGCATTACCTGCCATAACTTAATGATAGTTTTGTTGTTGTTTTCATCATATTCAATGTAATAATGGATACATAGGGATGGCTTATTAAAAAGTATGTTGGATATGTATATGTCAGTTCCAAATATGTTTTAGATGCTTAGTGAATGACCATGTGCTTATTTACCTGAAACTTGTTGGTAATGTCAGTATTTAAAGCTATACCAAACTGCCAAATTTTTTTGGACTGAAGAATTTTCTTAAGTGAGGTAGAGAATAAGGATCATTTTCTAGATGAGTACTTCAATCTTATATATGGTCATGATATTACAGTTAATGTAATTAAAATTTTAAGACTGTCCAATTTGATTATCTTTGAACTTTTCTCTCATAATTTTGACTTTATTTTCATATTTCTTAAGAATGAAAATTTATAGATAACTATAACATTTATATACTAAATATTTTTATGTATACTGATATATGTTTCCTGATATTCTCAAAATGTGTAATTATTGAAATAGAAATGATTAGAAAACATTAACATTTGATTATCTATGGAGAAGTGTTTTCCTTTAGGACACACATTGTTCTATTTTATGTGAACATATAAATTATAAACAAACATTGTAAAGAGAATAATTTTTAAACTGTTCATCATTGGAAATAAATAAAAGTGACAATTTAGTACCTATATCTATAGTCTTTGATGTTAGATTGTTGACTATAAAACTTAAAACTTTAAATATTTATTTCTAGAAACTCAAATATAAATATATTTAACTTGCTAAAATTCAGTTTTGTAAATTTGAAGTTGTAGCTAGATAATCTCTGCTTCATTTCACATTAATGCAACAACAATTTTTAGAACTTCTGATACCTTTTAGAGAAACCTGTTTATGGTTAAGAAGTTTTTAAGTAAAATAAATATCACCTCTGGAATATTAATACTAAAACTCAATATGCACTATAATAAAAGTAATATGGCAAGAATTGTATACCTTAACTAAGAGTAAATATTTATTAGCCCAAGAAGTCAGTTTTCCAAGAAGGAAGCTATATCATGTTCTAATTTTTAAAAATTATTTTTCGTAGTTGCTGTAATGTTCAATTTCCCAGACCCTGCAACAGTGAAGAAAGTAGTTAACTATCTACCTCGTGTTGGTGTTGGAACAAGTTTTGGGTTGCCTCAAACCAGGTACTGTTTTATGAGAAAATATTGGAAAATAATCTGTATCAATATTTTTTCTTGTTTTTAAGTGCATAACTTTCTGATCTATGTTTCATAGTAAATGATGATTATTAACGCTTTGAGTTAGCTGAACTTCTATCTGAAAAAAAACTAGAAAAAGAAGAACAAATGTAAGCCAAAGTAGGTTGAAAGAAAATAATAAAGGTAAAATTAATTAAATATGAACACAAACAATGAAGAAAAATCAGTACAATGAAAAGTTGTTTCTCTGAAAGGATTAATAAGTGTAATATATGTGTATACACATATATATATAAAATTTAATGAAGAAAAAGGAGACACAAATTGCCAATATTAAGAATGGAAGAGGGGATATCACAACAGATCCTACAGATATTAAAAGGAAAATACTGACATATTATGTACAAATCTGTGCTACTTAGACAAGTTAGATGAAATGGACAGATTCCTTAAGAAATAGATAACCTTAATACCTCTACAGAGAAAACTGGATTCGTAGTTAAAGGTCTTCTGACAGAATATTCCTAGCTCAAATGGTTTCTTTGGTAAATTCTATAAAATATTTGATGAAAAAAATAATATCATTTCTAAGCAGACCTTTGCAGAAAATAGAAAAGAAGGATAAATTTTTAAAGTTATCCTATGAGGCCAGCGTTACAGGAATTCCAAACCCACATGAAAACTAAACTAGTGATCATCTTGGTTGAAAAAGAAGAAATAAAACTGTCCTATCAAGTCTGCTCTTCATAGGCTGCTTGAATGTCTTCATGACACAGGAGCTGACTTTGCCAGAGTAAGTGATCCAATAGAGAATGAGGCAGAAGCCCCAATGTCTTTTTATGACCTACCCTTGATAGGTTGAGTAGGTCATTAATTCTGCTACATTGTATTTATTATAAATGAGTCAATAAATATAGCCCAGGCTCCAGAGAAGGGGAAAAGCTCCACTTCTTCAAGTGGAAAGTATCAAAGAATTTATGGACATATTTTAAAACTACCACAGGGTATAAGTCTTATGTAGAGAGGGCGCCTAAATTGACCCTTCTAGATTTAAGCAATAGTTGCTTTATAATGCCAGTGAAGATTTTGAATAGTTTTATAATTAATGAGGAATTTCAGGTTCAGGATGAACCTTAGAACCTTAGAATGGCATAGTAAATGTCTTTATCTTAATAGCTTTATTCATCAACTAATATGTGTTATCATACTTGGGATCTCTTAATGATTTCCCATAGTTAATGAAAGGTAAAAGCAGGTTAATTCATTAAATTAGCAATTTAAATAGATCTTGAACACTTAGAGTGTGCCTGTCATCCAGCAGTGTACAAGATAGATATCATCTTACCCATGCATGTTTTAACAAATATGCAAACAAAATAAATAATTGTGTAAGTGGCAGGAGGGATATAATTAGGGTGTTATAATAATGATTAGTGGAGTAGAGATGGGATGTTTTGGATTAGGTGGTCAGAAATGTCTTCCTGTGTGACTTCTAAGTTTTGATTTGAAAGAATAGAATCAGCTTACCTTTTAAAGAGGGAATAGCATATGCAAAGGCCCTGAAATAAGGTGAAGTTCCTTAAAAAACAAATATGCAAAGAAAAGAATATTTTAAGGAATGTTGGAAGGCAGATATCATTGGAATTTAGTGATCTTGGGAAGAAAGGGTCAGTTCAGGGACAGGAGTTTATTGTGCAAATCCAGGTGATATTTGGTGCTGATAGTGCAGTTGAAGAGAGACACTCTTGTTTAGAAATTTTGAGGACATACATAAGAGAGGGGGGGTGTCAAGTATGTTTTGCCAAGTTTCAGTTTAATCTGCTGAATGGCATTTACTAATATTGGGAACACTGGAGAAGAAATAGTTGTGTATATATTCTCCCAAGGGTGGGGTTGGGGTTGTGGAGAGGAGGTGGGTGGACAGATTGTGAGAAGTTTAGTTTTAGATCTATTGAAATTGAAACTCCTGAGAGTCATCCATACTGAAATGTTGGATAGGAAGTTAGAGCTCAAGAGAAAGGTATAGTATTTGAGAAACACTTAATGTCGAAAGACTGAATGTTTTCCCCTAAGATCAGGAAGGCTAGAATGTCTCCCCTTTTCACCATTTCTATCAATATTATATTGGAAATTTCAGCCCGTGCAGTAAGAAAGGAAGAGAAGCGGGGAGCATTTAAAGGCATCTAGATTGGAAAAGTGGGGGAAGATTGTCTTAATCCTAGATGACAAAAGAAATGTAAGATTTGTACAGTGAAAACTATAAAATATGGCTGATAGAAATTAAAGACCACAAATAAATGGAAGCATTTCATATTTATGGATCAGAAGATATTCAGTATGATGAAGATGTCAGTTCTCCCCAGATCTGTAAATTCAGTGCAATCCCTATCAAAATCTAGCAGACTTATTTGGAGATGTTGAGATGCTGAAATGCAGTGGTTTAGAATTGCCAAAACAATTTTCAAACAGAAGAACAAAGTTAGAAGACTCCCACTACCTGATTTCAAAACAAAAACTAACTATAAAGCCACAGTGATCAAGGTGGTCTGGTGTTTGTAAAAGGATAGGCATATAAATCAGTAAAATACAGTTGAGAACACAGAAACAAACCATGCACTTATGGTCAGTTATTTTTCAACAAAGGTGCTAATACAATTCAGTGAGGAAAGGATAATCTTTAAATAGTGCTGAGACAGTTGGATAGTTACATGCAGGAAAATGAACGTCAACATTACCACACAGCATTCATAAAAAATTAGCTCAAAATGTGTAACAGACCTATATTTAAGAGCTAGAACTAAAAAAAAAAAAAAAAATCAAAATATAGGAGAACAGCTTCATGACCTTGGAGTAGGCAGAGTTCTCAGATTTGACACCAAAAACATAATCCATGAAAGATAAAATCAAGAAACTTGATTTAATCAAAATTTAAAACTCTTGTACTTTAAAAGACACCACTAAGGATATGAAAAGAGAAGCTATAGACTGAGAAGATATTTGTACATAATGTATCTGATAAAGGTCTCGTATATTCAGAATGTATACAGAACTCTTACAACTCAATAACCTCAATGAGTACAGGAAGAAAAGATCTGAGTAGTCATTTCACCAATGAAGGTACACAAATGGCTAATAAGCCATGAAAAGTTGCTGAACAATGTACATTAAAACTATAATAAGATACCATTTTACACTCACTGGAATGATTATAGAAAAAAATATATACTACAGCAAATATTGGCAGGGATGTAGAAAATTGGAACCTCCATATATTGCTTGTTGGAATGGAAAGCAATTTGGCAATTTCTCAAGAAGTTAAACTAAACTCAACCTACAACTCAGCATTTACACCCTTAGGATTCTACCCCCCCCCAAATGAAAACATATATTCATATAAAGACATTTATGAATATTCACAGTAATACAAAGTGGAATAATAATAAGAATCTAAAACTGGAAACAATTTAAATATCCGTCAACTGGTCAATGGATTTTTAAAATGTGATATATTCCATACTCATATGCTGGAATACTATTTAGCAATCAAAAGAAATGATTCCTGCCACATTGATGAATCTCAAAAGCACTATGGTTTATGAAGAAGCCTGTTGCGAACTTCATGATGTAGGATTCCATTTATCTGAAATGTCCAGAAAAGGAGAGTTTATAAAGACAGAACACATATTGATAGTTGCCTAGAGCTAAGGATAAGAACAGGGATTAACTAAATAGGCACCAGGCAAGTTTTTGTGGTGATGAAATGTTCTGAAGTGCATTGTGGTGATAACCTCACAACTCTGGAAATTTACTAATAAATCATTGAATAGTACACTTACATGGATAAATTTTATATTAGGTAAATTATTCCTTTGAAAGTAACATTAAATAGTATAATTACCTTGTCTTTGGTGGTAGGAAGAATAATGACAGCATACTTCTTTGAGATTCTAAACTCTAAATGTAATAATCCTGCCACCTTTTTCCACTGTTGCTTTTTAGTATTAGTTGCATCTTTTGTTACTTACATTGCGTTAAGAAAACACAGAAAACTTGGTCTTTTATTATTAAGCTGTATAAAAAATTTTATAGTTTCTCTTTCCTTTATCCCACTCCATGAATAGACACGTAAAGAGTTTAGAATACTTCTCTCCCCTGTCATAAAGGGTATATAAAAATAGCATTTAAATTTAACATGTACAAATGTGTTATCTTTTTTTTTTTAAGTTTTTAAAGTTTATTTATTTTTGAGAGAGAGAGAGCCAGAACATGAGTGGAGGAGGGGCAGAGAGAGAGAGGGAGACACAGAATCCAAAGCAGGCTCCAGGCTCTGAGCCGTCAGCACAGAGCCTGACGTGGGGCTCGAACTCACAGACGGTGAGATCGTGACCTGAGCCGAAGTCAGACGCTTAGCTGACTGAGCCACCCAGGTGCCCCCAAATGTGTTATCTTTAAGAAAACTGTTAATATTGATAAAGATGTGAATACAATTTTATATGTATTTGTCATTTACTATACTTCCTTATCAGTAAATCAGTAAATTATTAATCATACTATTAATAATCAACACTTATGGAACCTAGATATTAATAATGGCTTACTTTAAGGCCTACCACATATATCATGGACCTTTGGCTACTCCAAATCATGTAACCATTGACTGTGCATTCAAATATTTCTTGTATTCATTAGTATAACATGATAGAACTTTTCACAATATACAGATATCATTTTGTATATCAAATATATAGAAAAGCACAGATATTCATTATTATTGTGATGTATTTAAGTTTAAATTGATTACACACCAAATTCTGTTTTTTGCAGGCGTATCTCATTAGCCAGTCCACGTCAGCTTTTTAAAGCTTCTAATATGACCCAGCGATGGCAACATAGAGAGATTTCAAATTTTGAGTACTTGATGTTTCTCAACACAATAGCAGGTAATCTGGACTCATGTTTTGACTTACTATAAATGATAAATTTTTTTTCGAATGAAATTATTAATTGTAATATTATTATTTTGAGTACTAATATAAATAGCTTACTTTAATTTCCTTTTTTTTAAGTTTATTTATATATTTTGTGGGGGGCAGGGAGAGAGAGTTAGACAGTCACCAGTGCAGTGCCTAACATGGGACTCGAAATCACAAACTGTGACATCATGGCCTGAGGCGAAGTCAGCCACTTAACTGACTGAGTCGCTCAGGTGTCCCTTACTTTTATTTTCATTATTACTGCATGAGTACCTTATCAAGAGTAATTTTGATAATGGGTTTACAGTTTTACATATGAACGGCTGGTTGTTTGAGAAAATTAAAAATGGGTATACACACTTTTTCCAAAAATATAAATGGAAATTTACAATCTTACTAATATAGTAAGAATGGATGTATTATGGAATAGTAGAAAGGAAAACCATGTAAAATATTAACCTGTTAATAACTGAATCATGAATATATATGATGAAACAAAAATGCAACATGGAAAAAAGAAAACTGTGGGTAAAATATTAAGGAATACTTATATTAGCCATGTATGAAAATATGAAGGGCCAGTGGCTCTATCAAAGGTCTGTAATCATGTAGTATTACTGAACATCACCCATTGAAGCAGTTCCATTTGAAAGAGAGCAAAGAATAGAATAGCGTCATTACTTTTCATTTGTGATAATTAGAATAAAGAAAACATGGAATGTATTTGTGTGACATTTGAGATTCACTTCATTTGAGATTCATGGAATGTATTTGTGTGACATTTGAGATTCATTTGAGGTGCACGGTTTATATTTGAGGCACAAAGATACAGAGAGAAGTTATTTTAAGTTTGCATATAAGCATTTACATGCTTCTATAGCAAAAGGGTATTCAAAGTACTGTGGGGCTAAAAGGGCAGAGAGAAAGATTTCATGTTCGTATAAAGATGAGTATTACTTCAGGAGTGCCTGAGTGGCTCAGTCAGTTAAGCATCTGACTTTGGCTCAGGTCATGATCTCACGGTTCGTGGATTTGAGCCCCATGTCAGGCTCTTTGCTGACAGCTCAGAGCCTGGAGCCTGCTTCAGATTCTGTCTGTCTGTCTTTCTGTCTCTCTCTCTCTGCCCTTGCCTCACTCACATTTTGTCTCTCTCTATCTCTCAAAAACAAACATTAAAAAATTTAAAAAGGATGGATATTACTTTAGCAGAGGTGTTAGTTGGAGATTAGAGGATATGCCATATAAAGCTGAAGGCATTAGGAAGCATACAAAGATGGGAAAATATGAAATATAGCTAGAGAACGATTAATGGCATAGTTAATACATATGTATATGCATTTGTGCATATAAAACATATATTCATAAAAGCATAATGAAAAAGAAAACTATAAAGTTTATATGAAGATACATTGTGGAAGATTTTCTGTCCGTTTGAAGAGTTAGCAGTTAGTTCATTGGGAAGCTTGCAAGATTCTGATTAAATAAGCAATATTAGAACGATATGGAAAGTTAATTTGGAGGCAGAATGAAAGATAAACTGGAGTGGAGAGAAACTAGGCAGAGAGCACAGTTAGGAAGTAATTATATATATAAAAAAAGGGGGGACTTGCAGTAGAGAGGTGACAGTGGGAATTTGAGGATTAAATAACATAAGATTTACAAGATACAAAACATTTGACATCAGGCTGACTGAATGTTGGGGGGTAAATGGGAAGAGGGTGTTACAAAAGGCTAGCAGGCCTCTGGCCTGAATCATTGGGAAAATGGTGGTGCCATTAACAGAAAGGAAGTCAGAAGAAATTGGTCTAGGGAAAGATGATGGTTTTACTATGTAGATAGACATCCAAGTTAAGATATTAAAAAGAATTTGGAATTTGGAGATAGAACATTGAATTTCATCTGTGTAGATTGGGAATCACCAGGAATGGGTTGAGATTACCAAGCCAGATAATACAGAAAGCAGTGAGACAAGGTCTAGGAATGTTCTTGTGCATGGCAAGAAGACAAAGGGAAAGTTAGTAAAGAAGAGAAGAGAAGGAGTGATCCCAGGGTTTATAGATTTGGTAGGAGAAGAACTGAGGTACTCCCAAAGTCTTGAGAGGCAAGGGAAAAGAGAGAGAGAAAGGTCTTGGTCACTTGTATCAAATGTTATTCAAAAGGTACGAGAGAATTAAGAATTAGTACAGGTGATGCCTTTAGCTTTGGCATTTGGGAATGTGTTGATTACTTTCTAGGGGTTTATTTTATTTTACTTTATTACATTAAACTTTATTTATTTTGAGAGAGGGAGAAAAAGAGAGAGAAAACATGAGTGGGGGAGGGGCAGAGAGAGAGAGAGAGAGAGTCCCAAGCAAGCTCCTAAGCCCGACACAGGATTCGAACGCACAAACTGTGAGATTATGACCTGAAGTGACATCAAGAGTTGGGCATTTAACCGACTGAGCCACCTACGTGCCCCTCTAGGGGTTCATTTTAAAAACAAACCAAAAAAGTTGACTATAAAAACTGAATGGTTGGAGGTGAAATGAGAACATTAGATGTAGATTATAGTCTTGTATAATAGTAAAAAGGGAATGGATTAAAGCAAAGATGAGAAACCATGAAAGAGGGACAGAGAGGAAAAGTAACAGTGCAAGTTATGAGTGAGACAGGCTCAAGAGCTCAGGTGAAGGAATTACAGCTTACGAAGTACAAAGGCACTGTTAGGGAAGAGTGGAAGAGAGAGTATTATGGAAATCGGAAGTTAAAGGCTCACATTGAAAAGTCTAAATTTTACCAGTTAAAGGAGGTGTTCATCTCACAGGCAGTTAAGGAAAAGGAATGAAGAAAGTTTGAACAATTGTGTTGAACTTAGTAGATATTATGTAACTAATTACTGAAAGGATTTGTAAGTAGTAGTGAGAGAAAACTTATGTATGAAGTTAAACAGACATATTTAATTAAGCATGTGATAAGTCAATGAATGCATAGATTGAATGCACAGTAATTAGGGAGCAACATCTATGAAATGGTCTACTCTCACATAACTTCTTTTGTGCCTAACGTGTTTTTTAAATATATTCCCCAAATATTCTTTTCAAAGAATAGAACCGATAATTTATTTTGGATAGTTTTTATATACTCTAGAAGGTGGTTTGAGTCTCATGTTGTTTAAGATTTCTTTTATGCTATTTCTGTGATACTTACAGGTTCTCATGACACTATGACACGTTTCCCAAAAGGCAGTCCAGTAGGCATTCAGTAACCATATAAAGAATTAAACTTAGTAAAAGTCTGTTTACAATGAGCTGGTGCATACTCTTTTTTTGTAGATATAGTAGCTGATTATTTAAGCAGAATGGACAAGATGATGATTTTTCTAACATGTTTACTAATGTCTCAATCAGAAGAGGGAAATGGAGAGAGAGAATTAAAATAGACTGTTTTTTTGCCGCTTAGTTTGGTTACTTTTTTCTGGGAGAAATTAAAATTGACCGAAATAGGTAGTGACATAATGACCTCTGAATTAAAATTGTCCTAGTTGTTTATGTTTTGTTAAGACCATTTCCAGGTCAGTCAAGGAAGAACTGTGTTACTCTGATAGTCCTCAAGATGTACAGAGTGAAATAAAGTTAAAACATCAAATCCTAAGGAAGGCTCAGATGCCAAGCATCCGTGTGAAGAACTACTTTAATATTCAGCTCTATTTTGATATGACATCAGCATATATTTGAGAAAGAGAAAAGATGATAGAATACACAACAAGAAAGGAATCCAAACAATATTAATATCCTTGTCTCCCTTACATTTTAATGGTAAAAGTCTGTTCACATTAAATCTAACTAAGAATAGATTATAGACTTGTAATTAGTGGAGGCGGGACTCAAATGCTAGTGTTTTGATATTAGAAACAATGATTTCATCCACTATTCTGCCTCCCTAAAATAGTGATATCCAGAAAACTGCTGCATGTATGTAGAAAGGCTGTATCATCCTTTGCTTTATTCATATTTTTAATAGACCTAAACGTGTCACTGACTGTCATTAGTTTAGGAGAATTGTAGAAGAGTGTGTGGCAGCATTTGGGAGTGGGGAAAGGCCAACACTGATGATGCCGTGCCTTATATTCAGAGGATCATATAATTTGAAAGCTGTTACAGAAAGTTGAGAGTTATTTAGTACAACTCCCTCATGTTACAGATGCCTAATGAATATCCACAGAGGATTAGTTACTTTAATTTGGTTGATTGGCTGGTTAATTAATGGTAGAGAATGGATTCTTGTTTTGAAAAGCTCTGTGAAAATTGAAATTTTTTTTAAGTGTTGATAAAGGATATTTTGTTTGGCGCAGGCCTTCAAGTAATATAAAATAGTCAAGTGTATTTTATAAGAACATAAACTTGGGGTCAGGGTATCTAGGTTTGAATATGATTTGACTGTTAATAGTTACATGGTTTTAGGCAAGTTTTCAACCTTTTGTGTCTCAGTTTTTTATCTGTAAAATGGGGGATGGTAATTCTGTAAGTTTATCATAGGATTGAATGAAATAATACGTGTATAACACTTTAAGACAATACTTAGCACTCAAAAACTTGTTGTTCTTGTTATTTTTGGTGAATGATATCCCTGAGTCTGTTTTATTTTCTTACTCTAAGTGGATTGACTTTATTCTCTCTCTCTCTCTCTCAGGACGGAGTTACAATGACTTAAATCAGTATCCAGTGTTTCCCTGGGTCATCACTAATTATGAATCAGAAGAACTGGATCTTACCTTGCCAAGTAACTTCAGAGATTTGTCCAAGGTAATTTTTCAGTAATCATCTGAAATACAGTTGTCTTGCATATAACAATAAATTTGATTATCTTTAATTTTCACATTACCTTCTAAAAATCTTTTAATATAACTATAATTTTAATATATTTATCTTTTAAATATATTTTCACTTTCTCAGTGTGAAATTTAAAATTTAAATTTAAAACTGAAAAATTTGGAAAAATGGGTGATAGGAGTTGTTAAAGGTTAAAAGTATTAACAACTGTATTCCTTTTTCCATATACATTTAAGAAGACATTATTCTAAAATATTAACTTCTTTTAAGGGTGTTAGTAATTGATAAAACATGTGAGTAAATCATGGCCACTTCTCACCAGCACTTTTATAAAAAGACAGATAACTCTTCTACACTTCTCCAGGTGTTGTACCTGACCTCTTTGCTACCTCAGAGTCAATCCTCTTGAAATCTAATTTTGAATCATATAAATCCAGTGCTTAAACATTTCTTGACTTACAGTTATTCTTCTTTTTCTTTATTTAAAAAAATTTTTTTAATGTTTATTTATTTTTGAGAGAGAGAGACAGAGTGTGACTGGGGAAGAGGCAGAGAGACAGAGAGAAAGACAGAATCCAAAGCAGCTCCAGGTTCTGAGCTGTCAGCAGAGAGCCTGATGTGGGGCTCAAACCCATGGACTGTGAGATCATGACCTGAGCCGAAGTCGGACGCTTAACAAGACTGAACCACCCAGGCACCCCTTGACATACAGTTATTTTGACTGCAGAATAGTTCTTTCCCAATTCAGCATTTTGCTTTCTCTGCGTTTTATGTTGGTCTCCCTACTTGATGAGCGGCTGACTCTAGTCCTTTAGGTTACCCCCTCAAAGAGACCATTACTCTTTTCCTTCCCTGATATTCTGCTCTCTGTTCCTTTCATAACACCTAAATATTCTGCATTTTACATATCCTTCTACGTATTTGTTTTGGTTCTTCTTGTCTCCCTCACTAAGCTCCGTATGTTAGAGTTCTTGTTCACCATTATTTTTCCAGTGGCTGGCATGGGGCCTGACATTCACTAAATGTGTCAAATAATAAAATATATATGACATTTTCCCCAAGTTATAAAATATATTAATGGTATTCAATTCTTTAAATGTAAGACATGTAAATAATAAAGTAAAAATTACTCCTAATGGACCACATATCAATAAGGAATAATTACATTTTATATGTATACACTCATGTACCTACCCATTGATACATCTACTATTTTTTAACTAAGTATTTTCCCATGTCTTAGGTTCTTCAAGAATTTTCCTTTTCTGTCTAGATTATTAGTAAATAGAATATTCTGTAGCATCATTTTGTGATATAAAATAGGGTTATATGTCTTTTTTTTCTTTTAACTTTTTATCATAGAGAATTTCAAGCATATATAAAGTAGACAAATTAGCATAATAAATTTACATCTACCAATTACCCTCCAACAGTTATCAACTCATGGTTACTCTTTTTTTTTAACTTTTTTAATTTTAAAAATTATTTAATAATTTTTTATTTTTGAGACAGAGAGAGAGCATGAGTGGGGGAGGGGCAGTGAGAGAGGGAGACACAGAATGTGAAGCAGGCTCCAGGCTCTGAGCTGTCAGCACAGAGCCCAACGTGGGGCTCAAACTCACAGACCACGAGATCATGACCTGAGCGGAAGTTGGACGCTCAACCAACTGAGCCACCCAGGTGCCCCATCAATATGTACTCTAAAAACAAATGTCTTTTCTTAAAACATAACCATAATACCATTAACAAACCTAAAATATTAATAATAATTTCTTAATATTATCTAAAACCTAGTAATGTCACATTTCCAATTATATTACAACTTTCATTTTTCTTTTTAGTGTGTTTATCCAGATCCAGATCCAAATAAGGACCACATAGTGCAGTCAGTTGATATTAATTCTTAATTCTCTCTTAATTCTGTAGGTTTCTCTTTGATCTTTTCTTTCTTTCTAATTTATTGGTTGAAGAAACATATTGTTTGTTGTATATATTTCCTCACAGTATGGATTTTGCTTACTGCATCCCTGTGTTATAGTCTAACAGGTTTCTCCATCTTCTGTATTTCTTATAAATTGGTATGTGGGTCCAGAGGTTAATAGAATTCAGACTGGATACTGCTTCGTAGGAAGTTTTTGCATTCTTCTGTCAGAGGACATGTAATGTCTTCTTTATTTCTCTTTTTTGATGTTAGTAGCCATTGATATGTAATGCCTGGATTAATTGGTTCTGTAATCATTGCAAAATCATGATATTTACATTCTCTTGCTCTAATTTCATTTGTTATTGAGACTCATTCCCTTCATCTACTATTAGGTTTTTCAGCGGTACATTGCATTGGAAAGGCAGATTAAATTTTTAATTTTTTCTCTTTTTATGCCAGTTTTTAAAACAGTGGACTGGTTCCTAACGTCCTCCAATGGCACCTAACAATAGGGAACCGGGGTGGCTCAGTTGGTTGAGTGCCTGGCTTCAGCTTAGGTCATGACCTCACAGTTCATGAGTTCGAGCCCCACATCGGGTTTGTTGCTATCAGCACAGAGGCCACTTCAGATCTTCAGTCCCCCTATCTCTCTGCCCATGCCCCGATTGCACTCTCTCAGTCAAAAATCAATCAAACATTAAAAAAATAAATATGAAAATCATCTTTATGAACTCATACACCTAAATGTGTTTGATGTTTCAATCCATTGCAGTTATTATTTTCTTTGATGTTCAGTTGTTTCTGGTTTTGACCACGAAGACCTTCTTTAAGTTGCTCCTGAGTCACTTTGATATAATCTTAGTGGTCTTTGATAACTTCCATGCTCTATGGTGTGACAAAGTGCTCCAGTCTTAACTGTTATATTTTCTGGCCCAGTTCTAGAATCATGTATTTCTTTAAGGAGTTAGTGGGAGCCCTTTTAAAGGGAGATAATATCTGAAAACCAGTTTGGCCTATTGTGATTATTACTGCTGGATTTGTCATTATTTCTAGGCTCTTTTAGAGAGACTTGGGAAGAAATTTAAGATGAAATACAACATGAATTGCAATTGATTTCTCTAATTTAAAATTAGGATCTTATGTCCTTTGATGTATCAGGAGTACTGGGTCCCTATACCCGTTTTTCAGATGAACAGAAAATCCAGTCTTTCTCCTAAAGCTACTTTCATTTGTAATTTCTAGCAACACCTAAAGACTGTTCATATATTTATCTAACCTAGAGGTTCTTTGTTGCTTCTCCTCTGCCTGTCCCTTGAACCAGCTTTCCTTCCTTATATCTCTAAGTCATTCTAAAGTTCTCAATGTGCCAGACTTCCTGCTCTTAGTGCTGACTTATTCCAAGAATATGCATAGTCCTTCCTTTAACTCTTGCATGTCCATTTAAGGCCACACTGAAGTATTTAAATAAGCCTCTACTGATTACCCAGTCATAGCAGAAGTGCAAGGCTCTCAGTGATTACCATTTCAGCCCGAGGATCGCTTCCTTGTTTCTGCAGATCCCCATATGCAGGTACCCGTTCACTACCATATTCAGTTTCCTTCACATAGACTCCAGGAGTTTCCACTTCTCCAATGTCAGGGGGAGAGTACCCTTCTTTACCCACCTCTGGGTGTACCTTTTTTTGCCCCTAGGATGATTAGTATGAGGAATGTTTGGGAGTTACCTCTACTCTGGATCCGTAGGATATAATGTTTTTTCACACAGTCGAGACAATCACGGTACTCATCAGTGATGTCAACACAAAGGTTAACATTTTCATTATGGCAAACAGTGGTATTCAGTTACTGGCCTTTTTCTGTTTAATATCATACCTTCTGTCTCTACCCCCCATCTTTGCGATCATCATCTGATCCTGCAATGTGTCATGTTCTCTTTCACCTTTTATCCCTTCGATGCGGCTTTTCCCTTCATCTAGAAATTTGCACTTCCATGGTACTGTCTGTACATATCTATTATAACACATTACATAATGTATTATAATTTTGACATTTTTTTCTCTGATCCCTATTAAGGGAAATTATTAAATAGGAAGATTCTATTAATTTTTTTTATCTCTGGTGTCTGGTATAGTTCCTAGAACTAAAAAATTATAGCAGTTTTTATATCTTTTTTTTTTTCACTTTAAAAGAGTTTTAATTTTCAAGAGAAAGTCTTTTTTGCAGATCATATCTGATAAAGGGATTAATATCCAGAATATGTAGAGAACTCTTAAAACTCAACAAAAAAACCCCAAACAACCGGATTCAAAACTGAGTGAAGGATTTTTTTTAAATTTTTTTAATGTTTATTTATTTTTGAGAGACATAGAGACAGAGTATGAGCAGGGGAAGGGCAGAGAGAGAGGGAGACACAGAATCTGAAGCAGGCTCCACGCTCTGAGCCGTCAGCACAGAGCCCGACGCAGAGCTCGAACTCACAGACCGTGAGCTGAAGTCGGCTGCTTAACCAACTGAGCCACCCAGGCGCCCTGGGTGAAGGATTTGAGTAGACATATCTCTAAAGAAGATTTACAAATGGCCCATGAGTGTATGAAAAGTTGCCCAACATTACTGATAGTTATGGAATTGTAAATCAAAGCCACAAATGATATACCACTTAATACGCATTAGGCTGGGTATTTAAAAAAATATTAATAAACATAACATAATAAGTGTTGGTGAAGATGTAGAGAAATTAGGACTATTGTGCACTGTTGATGGGAATGTAAAATAGTACAGTTGATATGGAACAAGTTTGGTGCATCCTTAAAACAATTAAAAATAGAATTACTGTAAGAGCTAGCTGGTCCACTTCTATATATATATTTAAAAGAATTGAAAGCAGAGACTTGGAAGAGGTATTTGTATACCCATTTTTATATTCATAGCAACTTCATCTACAGCAGCCAAAAGATGGAAGCAATCCAATATCTGTTGATGGATAAATAGGTAAACAGAATGTGGTATATACATACAGTGGAATATTGTTCAGTCTTAAGGAGTTAGGAGCCTCTGAAGCACACCACAAGATGGGTGAATCTTGAAGACATTATGCTGAATGAAATAAGCCTTTCAAAAAAGGACAAATACTGTATGATCCCACTCAGATGAGGTAGTTAAATTTGCCCTATTCTGCCCAGTGGAATGCTGGTTGCCAGGGGATGGGAGGGAGGGAGGAATGGGGATTTCTTTAGTGAGTATAGAGTTTTAATTTTGCAAGATGAAACAAGTTCTGGAAATGAATGGTAGCGATGGTTGCCCAATAGTATGAATGTACTTAATGCTTTTGAGCTGTACATTTAAAAATGGTTAAAATGGGGAGCGCCTGGGTGACTCAGTCATTTGACCATCTCAGGTTGTGATTCCCGGGTCATGAGATTGAGCCCCGCATCAGGCTCCATTCTGAGCATGGAGCCTATTTATGATTCTGTCTCTTTCTCGCTCTCTCTTACTCTTTCTCTCTCTCTCCTGCTCATGCTCTCTCCCTCTTAAAAAAAAAAAAATTTGGTAAAAATGGTAGATTTTGTGTTCTATATATTTTACCACAATTTTTAAGAAAAGGGCAGCAAGGGAAAAAAGTATTAGAAAATTGGACACAAAGTAGAGGTTTGAAAAAGTGCTTTCATGTACTGCTTTTGCTTCTCTGTGATCACCCTGAGAACATGCCCCTAACATGCCCAGGTTAACCTGCTAGAAGGATGTGACTAGCACATGGGGAATGGCTAGGTTGTACCATCAGAGGCCATCTTAAGCAGCCCCCAGCTGACTACAAACACATGACTGAGTATAACCAACAGAACTAAATCTGGCCCAAGAGTAGCAGAATGTCCCGGGTAGCTCATTGACTCTGAGGAATAATAAATGGATAAATGGTTGTTTTGTGGGGTTTTTGTTTTGTTTTGTTTTGTTTTAGAAAAAGGAAACCTTTACTTCCATTTAGGTACCATGTTTGCTCTAAAACCTTATAGAATTTCACTTGAATCTATAGAACTCTCTAGTCTAATAATTGAGGACTGTGTATTAGTTTGACTTTTATAGCGAGTCATGCAGTAGGTCAGAAATAAAAACTTGCCAACTCTTTAATTCTTAGGCTATTATATCTACTCTCTGTCCATTATTTGAATTTTATGTACATAAAATTAAAAATCTCATTTTTCACTATTTGTTAAAATATAAAGTTTTCCTCACAAAATAAATTACATATAAATAAATAGCCTTTCTAATGTTCCAGGATAATTGTCCTTGTAAAAATTTTTTAAACTGAGTCTTTCAGTTTTGTACTTCTATTTAAGCACATCGCTTAAGATTTTTTTTGTGTTTAGAAGGATTTTTTGGTAGGCTCTTAAAGATCCAGTGCGTAGTAAGATGGATTATAGACAGGGTGCATGTTTTTGTCTTGATAGAACAGTTACTAATGGTGATAAGTGGGAGGTTATTTGGAAATTTCTGCTGAGGTTGTAATTCTGTCTTCTGCTCTCATTGTACCTGAACAAGAGCTCCCATAACCCTGTTGCCTCTTCCTACCATTGTTCTTTGCTAATTTCCTCTATTCTCTGCCTCTCACCTTGGTTCTCTAGTCCACTAAAAATCGTATATGAGCAGAGGAAAGCCTCCAGAACAGTTTTTCTTCTTCTTCTTTTTTTAATGTTTGCTATATGGTGTTTTTCATTATCAGAATTCATTAAAATAATGTCAACAAAACGCTGTAATAAATTATTTGACAGCAAACTAGAATCCTTTATTAAAATCGAATTTTATTTATATGTTGCAGCTATTTCTAAGGCACTTGACAAATTCATTGGGTGGGTAAAATACTGTTTTAACTAACGTCATTGTAATTTATCTTCTGTATATGATAACCAAGTTTGTTTTTATGCTGTACCAGATGACCAATAGTAATTTTGCGCTTTTTTTTTTATTTGTAAAACTGGTAGAGGGCCTTAAACTAAAAGAATTGATTTTGTTAGTCTATCAATATATGTCCATATTCACTACAAGAGGCATAAAAATATAATTTTGATGATTTAGTGCCTTTGATTGTAGTGGTGGTATCCATTTTTATATTTTGAAAGATTTTGTGAGAGATTTATACTTTGGGGTGAGGAAGGAATATAAAGAATGGTTTCAGCGAGAACTGAAGGATACGCCATTGAGTAGTGAACAGTAGTTATTAGCAGGGCTTGGAAGAAGTGGGAATCTGTAACATCAACCACATATCTTATAACTTAGCAGCAGTAGTTCAAATGCTTTAAAAGTCATTCAAGTTCAAGAAAATGGGATTCTGGTACTAATTGTTTTCATTAAATATTGATGGCAATAAGTGAGTTTGCAATTAACTACATTATTTTACGTGAAATAAGCATTTTCGATTTTTGAAAACTATGCTTTGCATGTATAAAATAATAGAAACTGCTTTATAAAAGTGTATCATTCCTGTTGACATTAAAATCTTCCATAATGTTTACAGTGTGATTCAATTTTCGGATATCTGTTTATACACATAGTTTCAGGGATACATCTCATACATAAAATGAGTTGTTTCTGTATGAATAATGATTATAAGAGAATTACATTAAAATTTTTCTCATAGTATGCATTTAGCAAACATTACTATTGGTTTAAATAAACTTGTAAAATAGAAAACATTCTGTGCAAAGCTTAATTTAAAATATAAACAGATCTTATCCCCATTCTTAAGTAGGTTATATACCCTGACTGGCTTTAAAATGTGTCGAATTATTTATGCATATTTATGTCCATTTAATTTCCCCAATGCTGTTTTTTAGAGGAGTTTTAGCAGCTTTGATACAACACTACAATTTTAGTTGGTAATTTCATCTATGTTGCACAGGGAATTTTCTTTCTGAAACTGAATTAATATAATCAACAGCCTTTCTTCTATGTTATTTTTCTGATCATTCTTTGTGAAAAGAAAAGAGTTGGACGAAAAATGTAAGAAATGTCTTCTTGAAGGTATAAACTTTTATGCACAATATCTCCTTACGATAATTACAAATTAGTATTGTCAGACTGTTGAGAAGATCAAATAGTCTGAAAATCTGATAAAAATTAATTTTTTGTATGGATGTATTGAGAAGGTCCTAACTTAACATAATGGTTTAATCTATTCTTTCAAAGCCGAAAAAAAAAAGTAGGAATGAATTTTGAAGGTGCTTTTTTCCCTTCACTTTCCCAGTTGTTTCATCACTAGCCTAAAATCCTGCCTGATGAGAAGACAGATCTAACCATGCATAGATTTTGGAGTGACATTAATCTATATTTTACAGAATACATTGAATTTTATATTTTGACAACCTCCTTGAAAGAGATAAGAACGAACATTTTCTTTTAGTCTTTTCTATATAAAAAATTATAATTAGGACAGGAATATATTTACAAAATGTCATATCATAGAAACAAATTATGATGGCAGAGTGTTTCAGTACCAGGGCTTTCTTTGTAGATTAGGAAGATTTTCTTTACCACTGTGATTTTTTTTCCCTTAGTAAGGGATTGATTGTGTAAAACAGTTTTCCAAAAGAGAAAAACCGGGTGATCTAAGGCAATTATTTCTCTTCTAATTTATCAATATAATTATTTTGGAATATTTAATATGTATATGCACTGTCATCTGAATACCTATTCCGAAAAATGAGTTTGTTCTTAGATTGAAACACAGTTGATTATCATTAACTTCCAAAAGAAAACTGCACCGCTAAGAAAGAACATGCCACCTTCTTATTGTTAACTAATTTTTATTGAGGACTTACTTTTTGTCAGGCTCTTATTTAAGAATGTTACATATGTTAACCCTCACAAAGCCTTTATAAGATAGGTAACGTTATTTACTGTCTTTTACAGAGACAGGAACTGAGGCACTATGAAGTTAAGCAAGTTGTTAAAGGTCACACTGGTAGTGGGTAGCACCAGAACTTAAACACTAAGCCAGTGTTGTTCAAACTGCAGTTTACAGCTAAGATTTTAAAAAAATGTATAGAAAAAAATTTAAAAATAATAAATACAGAACAAAAAACAATTAAACAAAAAACAGATTCAGACCTCTAACTGTAGAGAGCTGATGGTTGTCAGAGGGGAAGGAAGTGCGGGTTGGGCAGATACCCAACCTGGGATGGGTTGGTTAATGAGTGGGAGATACAGGCTTGCAGTTATGAAATGAATAAATCATGGGGATAGAAAGCACAGAATAAAGGAATTCAGTCAATGATACTGTAACAGCGATGTGATGGGAAAAGTGGTAGCTATACCTGTGGTGAACATAGCATAATGTATAAGTTTTTCAAATCATTAAGTTGTACACCTGAACCTAATGTAATACTGTGTGTCAGCCACACTGAAAATAGATAAACAGGTAGATCGATATTGTAGAGATAGAAATGAATAAAATGATAAAGCATAACATGAAGAAAATATCACTGTGCATTATGTATGAATCTTCTGCTTAAGCTGTGTGTGTGTGTACATGTGTGCACTGGGTATGGTTTATATGACATATTTCTTACTATAAGTTTTGGCCAGAATGGTTGAAATATTGCAGTGTGTTATACTGCCTCTACATTTGTCATCAATTTCTGAGCGTGTTTTAGTGTTATTTTGTCAAGTTGCCTTTCACCTCTCATGCTAAAATACATGGGAAAATGCAACCAGCATTCTATTGCTTTAAAAAAAGAAAGCTTTTCCAAATTGCTTTTCTTAGTGTGCTTGTCGCAGGTTATGCTTTAAGCTTTTTTGACTACCCCTGTTTTATGAAAAAGCTGAATGTTTGGTTTAAACTATTGAATCCCTGATGTTATAACTTGGAAATTCACTTATTTGAGAATTCACTTATTTTTTCTTTTGCTTATTGGATAATACTGTATGCCAGGGACTCTTCATTTCTGAAAATTCAAAAGAATAAAATTGTGTCGTTATTCTCCTATTAAAAAATAAACTGAAGATTGAGGTGAAAATGCAGAAATGGCCAAGGTGTAAGCAAGTGTTTTACTTTTTAATAATTAAAGCTCACATTCTTAAAATGAAGGAAAATACTCAAAGAGTTTGAGGTAGAGGGAAAAGAAAATTAATCATCATTTTTCACCTTTAGAGTGCAAGCACAGTGCAAGCTGTTCTTTAGGCTCAGAGCAGAAAGAAAAGTAAACATTAGGGGCAAACGAAGCAGCACCACGATGCCTGATTCTTTCTTGCAGTGTAGGAATCCAAGGAGGATTTACTATGATCATATCTTCAAACTGAATTTTAAATCGTGGTCCCGGCCCTAATAAATCATAGTGTTTTTTTCCACCATGATTTCATATGTGACAATGCCATACCCATTCACAACTCTGTTGAACTAGCAGCTTCTTTTGCCCTACTCTGGATCAAAATGTTTCTAATGAGTTAAAGTCTCAGATAACTTAAAAGAACTGAATGACAAAACTCTCTTGAATTTACTTATTTGCTGATGAGTTGCTATTATCTGTCTTTAGCATTTGTTGGCTTTTTCTTCTCTCTCTCTCTTTCTCTCTGTTTAAAGGAAAAGTAGGTGATTTTCTCTGTCTCTCATTTATCTTTTACCACTTGGTTGTGTATTTTTGTATGTGAGCTATGTCTCCCTAACCCACACATTTAATATACAGCATTCATCTTGACCTGGAATTGACTACCGACATTTAACTGTTGTTGATCAGACAGCACTTCTTTATCTCTTCAAGTTTTAAGTGCTGTTTCTGACGAATGCCAGTCCTTTTAGTCCTGCTCTGTAACAGATATACCAGGAATCAGTATACCATCTAGATGTCACAGAGGGAAAAGAACACTCTTTTTGGAGGGGAGGAGAATATTGTTTAAATATGATAGGTGTTATAACCTTTACTTTACTTTTTTTAATTTATTAGGCTTCAGTCAAACCAAAGGAATTCAAAAACTTTTAAAAACCTAATGATATTACAACAGTAAATATTGGATCTTAAAGTAAGATCCATTTAAGTAAAATGTAAATACAGAGAAAAATTAATTATCCCATGCTTGGATTTTTTTTTTTTTTGGCTGAAAGAATATATTTAAAATGTTTAAATCTTGGTATTAAATATGGATACTGTTATATGCCACAATGATGTCGAGGATTTTGGTATAAATTATATCCCTTGATTTGGGGAGTTTACAATCTAATCAGCAGAAGAATTATGTGGGGAGAGTTTAGAATATTATTTGTTGTATTGTGAGGGAAGCCCTAGTAAGTGCCTTCCTATGTAAACAAACATTTTACATATGCTATCTTATTTAATCCCCTCGACAATACTAGAAGGAATGTGTTATTATCTATATTTCACAGATAAGGAAACTAAGATATACTGAGGTTATAAGAACTCTCCAAGGTCACACATTTTCCTAGTGTTAAGGCTCTCAGATATGTCCATGTCTGTTGCCTGGTAGACTTTAGGGATAAGTGGAAAGAGTATTTTAGGTAGAATCCTTGCATTTATGTCCACTTGTTTCCCAAAACCCAACTACTCTTTCCTTTATCTTGGCAAAAGGGAAGAGTTGTACTTGTTAGAGAAATTATACCAGAGAAGTTTCTGATTTGAGAAAACCAAGGACAACAGAGGAAGGATTGAAGGGAAGGAATGGAAAACAGGGTGAACTGAAAGCTTTAAGTACTGAATGTTGAAGGCCCCCAGACCCCTTTTGCTGTCATGCTATCAGAACTCTGACAGCCAGGCTTATAGCAGCCCCACCCTGTAAGACAGTAGATTGTATTACTCTTTGGACATACTGACTGGCTCAAGAGAAAAGGCCTGAGAAATGTTAACGATTTAGGGATTCCACTTGGAGCCCACCTGATTTCCCTTCAGTGAAGTCTGCCAGTTCACAGTGCTACTTAGGCTTGATGTACTACAGTCAGCTCTTTGTGCCTCGTTCTAAAATTGAACATACAACCAAGTCTTAGCAAACGTTTAAAGACAGTCTCCAATGTGAAAAATGACAAACACTAAAACAAATAGAAAAATAAAAGAGACCAGAGGAAACAAAGACAATTTAGGAAACAGAAGAAACCTTAAAAATAAAACCAGAATAAGTATCCTCACAGAGGTAACAGAAAACTGGGATTAATAGAGAAAGAAAAATGATCCTATAGAGAGCAGAATGTTAGGGCAGATGGTTTTTAAAAGACACATCAAAATGATATAGAAAAATAGCCTAGAAAAATAAAATTAGAGGACTAACGTAGGAAAGCTTTGGATTTAGAGAACACATTATGTCAGTCTGCTTTCATTCATTAGTAAGGGACCTTTCTCAGTTACTTACTTGGTGGGAGGTGGTCCTGTATATCAAACAACTGTGTATATATTTTTTATAGTTAGTATTAATCATTATTTATACTGAAGAAAAATTTTCATGGTACATCTTCCTTTCTAAACTTTAAATTAATATGTGTTCAATGTGATGTATTTAGTTTAAAATATGGTTGTGCAACTCTTTCCTCAAAATGTAAAATAAGTTCAGCAAAGTGTGAAATGTATATATGGAGAGAGAGAGAGAGCATTGTGGTGCATTTAGAAGATTTGCTGAAGTTTTGTTTTTTAAATCAGGAAAAGAATGATTTGTGTGACTTCTAAATTTACATTTATTAAATATTAGCACTCTGTATAGCAGATTTGGTTTTCTACTAGAAGCTACCTTTTAGGAGAAGCTTTCAAATGACTCTAACAGAGGTTAACCTTACACTTAATTTAAGCAGCCTTCAATGACATTGTTTTTTAACATTAGTCAGAATATGATAAACTGAAGTAACTGAAATGGATTGTGGTTAATATTACTGTCAGGGTGATGAATAATCCTGACATACACCAGCAGCACACTGCCAGTCAGTAATCCTTAAAGTTAAGTATTTATTCTCTAATCGTCCTAAGTTACTGTGGTGTGTAGTGACCATTTATTATTATTTATAAGTGAATTATTTTATTTGCACAAATTGCCAGTTTTATCCCTTAATACTTCCTGTTTTCTTAGTTTAGTGCTGGGTGTACTAACTTGGGTAGATTCAGAGGAGGGAACATATATGTACCATGAAGTTACATAAAAATTATTTTCAAAACAGCTAGAATTTGGGTTGTGTTTTTTAAAGTTTAATAAGCACTGGTTTATAATAGCAGTAAGGTTTATAGTAAGCTATACTTCTGATTTCAGGGTGTGTGTGTGTGTGTGTGTGTGTGTGTGTGTGTGTTTACGGGAAACAAATATAGTAAGAAGACATTTTAAAAACCTGCATATTTGTAGCTTTCTTTATATATCTGTGTGTGTCAACTTTTCAGTTCTCATTCTTAGATTTCCCTCTGATCGTCAAAATTTATTTTATGTGACTATGTGGTAAGTTTGGGAGGGGGAGACAGTTTTTTTGTTTTTGTTTTTGTTTTTTTTTTAGTTGAGGTATAATTGACATACAACATTCTATCTCAGGTGCACAAAATAGTGATTTGATATCTGTATATATTGCAGAATGATCACCATAGTAAGTCCAATTAAACGTCTATAGTGTGCAGCTTGTAGTGGGTACATAGTATCCTTCCTTTTAGTCACATATCCACATTCTCATCCAAGTGTTCAGTCCCAAAGTCTACTTATTTATATTCAACATAAGTTTATGTTAAATAAATGTGCTTACTCAAATAATTATTAATTTCCTAGTTTACTTTTCTAGACATTATTCTGAGGACTGCGCGGGAATAAATGTGAAAATAGTGTCCACTTTTTAAAGTTTTATAACTGAATGTATGTTATATGTGAACCATTTAAAGGAGAATAATATAATCAGAAACACTTTATTTCTCTGTGACTCTTTTAGAAAAGGATTTTTTTAAATGTGAGTTCATGATTTACGATGTGAACCAAGTTTTTGAAAGTGGAAAAAGGATAAATTCTGAAAACAAAAAGCACTGGCCCGATATAAAAAGTAAAATAGACAATTAAATAGTTAAATTTTTTAATGTTAGGAAGAAAAGAAAATCAGTAATTTCACTTAGAAATATCTCCTGTAAAACTACATAAACTTCTTAAAAAATGTGTTTTGATTAAGTTAATTATGGCAGTTGTAGTGTGACATATCTTGGCAAATTATTTGAAAATGTGAGCGATACCTTTCTAATAATTAGACAAGATGATTAAAAGACATTCATAGCTATCAGAACTGTTCAATCACTTAGAACCCTATTGTTTAATGCCTTTATAAACTTGAGGTGTCACCTTCTTTATTGCATCTTTGTTGGATTCTGTCCTTGGCCCTGATTTGTTCAACAGTTTCACTAATATTACAAATTGATCATACAGATAGCTTTGCAGTTAATTAAAATAAAAAGTTTTTTAAAAAATATTTATTGATTTTTGAGAGTGAAAGCATGAGCAAGGGAAGGGACGAGAGAGAGTGGAACAGAGGATCCAAAACAAGCTCCATGCTGACATCAGCAAGCTCGATGTGGGGCTCAAACTCATGAACTGTGAGATCATGATCAGAGCGAAAGTCGGATGCTCAGCCAGCTGAGCCACCCAGGCACCCCATTAAAATAAAAAACTTTTAGATAATTTTGGCAAAATGGAATACATGAAATATTTGAATGAAGTACAAAGAAATTATATAAAGTTTTACATTTAGTCTTAGAAATTTCTAGTACAAAAAAGAAAGATAAAGAAATGTCAATGTTAAAAAATATAAATGGCGGTAGTCTTGTTAATGGGAAGGAACATAAAAGTGTTATTTTTTACTAACCTACAGACATTGGCCCTTTAAAAGGGCCTGTTCATTGCAAGAGGCCTGTTGATTCACATATACATGTTTATACACCAAAGACTGTCTTACTGGAAAAGTTAAAAGCTGATGATTTAGATTATTTAGTTGACTATATGCTTATTATTAACTAACAGTGTTTTGGCTTTTCTAAAAGTAAATTGGGTCAAACATAATTATTAGTATACTCATATTGTGACTTTCGATGCAACCTGTTTTTAATCTATATGATAGGTACAAGGCAAGGGTTGAGGGTTAGTTTTTACAAATGGAAGCCCAGTTCTTTCAATACTATTTATTGAAAAGACTGTTTTCCGTGAAATGTCTCAGTACCTTTGTTGGAAATAAATTAACTCCATATGTGTGGGTCCATTTCTAATCTCTGTTCTGCTCAATCAGTATATTACATCTTATATCAATATCACACTGTCTTGGTTACTATAGCTTTGTAGTAAGTCATAAAATCAGGTCATATGAATCCTCCAAGACTATATTCTTTTTTTTGAAATTGTTTTAGCTATTCCAGTCACCTATTTTTCATATAAATTTTAGAATCATCTTACCAATCCTGCTGGGATTTTGATTGAGATTGTATTTAATCGGTTAGACCATTTTTGCTAATAATATATATTAAAAAAAAACAATGACTCTTTCAGTCCATGAATTTGATTTATCTTCCACTTATTTAGACTTTCTTTAATATCCCTTTAATGTTTTGCAGCTTTTGGCATACAATTCTTGTATATGTTCTGTTGGTTTACCCTTAAATTTTTCATATTTTTAATAGGTATAAAATTTTTAATTTCGGTTCTTTATTGTTTGTATACAGAAATACAGCTGAATTTTGTACATTGACCTTGTATTTTGCAACCTTGCTAGACTCAGTTATTTGTATTAGCAGCCTTTTTGTAGACTTCTTGGGACTTCGTACATACATGAATATATCCTCTCTGAATGAATACTTAACTACATTATGCAATATTGACTAGAAGTGTTGAGAATCTCTTGTCTTTGGTGTTAGGGGGAAAGTATTCAGTCTTTTACCATTTTGTATACTAGCTATGTAGGTTTTTCATAGATGCCGTTTATCAGGTTGAGGAAGTTCTCTTCTATTTCTAGTTTGTTGAAAGTTCTATTATAGTTGGATATTGAATTTTGTCATATACTTTTTCTGAAGATAGTCATATGGTCTTTCTTTATATGTTGAAATGGTAAATTTTATACTGGTTAATTTTGGATTCATTCCTAAGATAAACCGTATTTAATCATAATGTATTATCCTTTTTAATAAACGACTGGATTCGATTTGCTAATACTCAAGAATTTTTGCATCTATGTTCAGGAAGTATATTTGTCTCTAATGTGCTGTCTAGTTTTGGCTTCAGAGTAATGCTGGCAGGACAAAATGAGTTTCGAAGTTATTCCCTCTTGTTCTCTTTCCTGGATAAGATGGTGTAGAAATTATTTCATCCTTAGTGGAATTCATTAGTGAAACTATTTGGCCCAGGAATTTTATTTCTGGAAAGGTTTTCTCAAAACTTTGAATTAAATTCATAGCTATAGGGCTATTCCTGATACCTTTTTGTTCTTGAATGATCTTTGGTAGTGTGACTCTCTCACAGAATTTGCTTATTTCATTTTTTATTCTTGATTTATTCTCCCCCTGCCCACCCCGCCCCAGATCAGCCTTGCTGTGTAGTTTACTCTATTGCTTTTCCTGTGTTCAGTTTCAGTGATCTTTGCTTTTTCTACTACTATTCTTCTTGATTTGGATTTAATTCCTCTTCCTTTTTGGTATTTTCAGGTGAATGCTTTAATCTGTTGATTTGAGATGTATTCTTCTTTCTAATGTAAAAATGTAATGCTACAAATTTTCCTCAAAGCATTGATTTTACAGGTCCAACAAATTTTTATATATTGTATTTTCATTCTCATTTCATTCAAAACATTTTCTAATTTTCCTTGTGACTTTCTCTTTGACCCATTGATTATTAAGAAGAGTGGGGTTTTTTTTGTTTGTTTGTTTTTCCCACAGGTTTGGGGATTCGTCAGACATCTTTCTCCTGTTGATTTCTTGTTTAATTCCATTATGATTGTTGAACGTACTTTGTATGATTTTTATGTTTAAAAACGGGTTGAAATTTGGTTTATTACTCAGAACATGGTCTGTGTTGGTTATTGCTCTGCATGTACTTGAAAAGAATATGTATACTGTTGTCAGGTAAAGTGTTCTATACATGTCATATACAACCAATTAGGCAAAATTGGTTGACAGTGTTGTTCATATCTTCTGTATCTTCACTGATTTTCTACTTGCTGTATTGATTAGTGAGAGGAGTGTTGAAGTCTCCCACTACACTTTAAATTTGTATGTTTTTCATTTCTGTCAGTTTTTGTTTTATGTATGTGAATCATTTGTTTTGGGTACATGTTGTGAGTTGAATTGTGTTTCTCAAAATGATATATTGAAGTCATCGCGAGTACTAGGGTACCTGTATATGTAACCTTATTTGTAATCAAGTTAAGATGAGGTCATTAGAGTGGGTCCAAATCCAATATACCTGGTGTCCTTATAAGAAGATGAAAACACCAATTAAGACATCACATCACCATGTGATGATGGAAATAGAGATGGAGTTATGTTGCCACAATCCAGGAACATCTGGGGCTCCAAGAAACTGGAAGGAGTAAGGAAACATCTTCCCACTAGAGGCTTCAAAGAAAACATGGCTCTGCCAACAACTTGATTTTGGACTTTTAAACTCCAGAACTATGAGACAATACATTTCTATTGTTTTAAGCCACTCTCCGTTTGTGTTACTTTGTATCAAAAACCCTAGGAAACTAATTTCAAATTGTTAGGTTTTCTTGATAAATGGTCCCTTTATCATTATGTAATGTCTCTCTTTATATTTGGTAATATTCCATGTCCTGAAGTCTACTTTTTTCTGATATTAAATGGCCATGACAGCATTATTTTATTGGCAGTATTTTTTTTCTATTAATCTACCTTAAAATTTACTTATTCTTTTCTAAGCTGTGTCTTCTCTGCTCATAAGGTCATCAAAAGAATTCTCCACTTCTGATTTTTTTGTCTGTTTCTAGCATTTATATTTGATTCTTTTTATAGTTTCCTGCTCTGCTGCAATTTCCCACCTGTTTGTATAAGCTTTTTACTTTTTCTGTGTAAGCTTTTTACTTTTTCTGCTAGATCTTTTAGTATGTGAATTATAGTTATTTTAAATAACCTGTCTGATGATTCTAACACATTATCTCTTAGACTGGTTCTTTTGATTGCTTTGTCTCTTCACAATGGGTCATTTTTTAAAAAAATTTTAAGCATCTCGTAATATTTGATTGAATTAGAGACTGGGATGTGAATGCTATTTTATGCCCAGAAATATGGGTACTTTTTTTTTATGTCAGACAATTTGTAGGGGGAGTTCAGTCCACCCAGACAGTAGGTGAGCTCGGTTGGGTTTCTTGTCATTTCCAGTATAGCACATTTTCACGAATTCCTTTAGTTCTTCCATTTGAATTTGTCCTTCGTATGGGCATAGGGTGTTAGAGATGTTGTCTCATTGCTCCTGCTCTACTCTCCGGCAGGCCCTCTATGCCTGTGCCACTGAGGACTTTTTCTCTCTCCTCTGTTGCCTTTCCCCAGGGGTAGATTACTGTTTCTTGTAACCTACTGTAAGGCTTATGGCAGCGGTAGGACAACTCCTGCATTCTCCTGATCCAGCATCACTCTTAAGCAGATGCTGTGGATTCTTCTCAGTGTTCTTGTCCATAATCTGCATGACATCCAGACCCTGCCTTGTATTTGTGGCAGGCGTTAGGCATGAGAAATTTTTAATAGCAGACCTCTCTTTTGGACCAGTGCAGAATCCTGACTCAAAGATTTTTTTCCCCCTTCTGGGTGAAAGGGTTTTTACTTTTACTCTACCCCAGACGCAGTCGATTTTCGCCTGTTCCTGGGGGTAATACAGAGTTACCTGTCTCTCTTCTGGACCCTGGGATGAGAGCATTGGTATTCTTCCCCTCATCAGCCTACCCGTTTTTATTCATTATAAGAGAAGATTTGGGGAAGTGGGTAGTATTTTGTGCCTATCCTCATTACTAGCAAATCAGATTCTCTCAAAACTAACTGATTGTCTAAGCCACCTTCTTTGCCTTAGTTGCTCCCAGTCTTTTAGGGTGTGCTAAGATCTGTCAATGCCCCAAAAGTAAGGGTCTTAGTCAGCAGTAGGTGCAGACTGATTGGATGCCAGACCCTCAGGAGGCGTTGGTATTTGGAGAGGACTGCATGCAGGGAGAACGAAGATATGGTGTCTGCAGGCTTCTCTGGTCTCAGGAGAGGATTGCAGTTCCTAGATTTGTGTTAAATTAGGATCCTGATTCTCAGGCTACAGCTTTTAAGATGTGCAAATAGACATTTTTCAAGGAAAGACTGGGAGATGGGCATTTCTGTCTGCTGTCTCAGCTCTGAGCTCTGGGGGATGGCCAAGCTGAGTCCTACTGAACCAGTTAAGAGCTGTGTTTCTGTTTTTGTTTTTGCTATTGTCGTATGGTCTCATGGATGCAAGCCTCATTGGCTTTCTGAGCTAAGTGTTTTGGGGGCCTTTTTCACAGGTGGAAGTCTTAAACATTGGGGTGCTACACGTTGAGTACAAAACCATCACTCCTTAGGGAGAAACTGTGAGTTGTGAGTTCCTTCCCAATTGTATCTCACTGTGTTGGAGGTGAGATTTATGGCAAGAATGTGTCACAGCCCTTTCCCACCTGTTATGATGTGGGTTTTTTTTTTCTCGCTTGCCTGATGGGTAGCTCAGCTAGTAACAGGATTTCTTCCAGAGGGAATTGATCCATGTGTAACTGTACATTCAGTTTGTCTACGGGAAGAGGTGAGTTCAGGAACTTACATCATCATCTTGGACTGGAACTCCTGATGTTAATGCTCTTAACTGTTTCTTTAAGTGGAGAATGAATCTATCTGAAAATGAATAGGCTTTATTATATCAGCTTTGGGCTTCTTGGGTGTTTACCATTTTCATAATTCCTTAAAATGTTTTTTCCCTTTGGCCTTGGATTGTTAAATTGTTTTTTGGGGTTCTTCCAGGCATTTAGCTCAACACTGGCGTTTGATTATCAGATTATTTTAATCAATTTATGTGCCTTTCTCAAATTCAGGTAGAAGCCTACAGTAAAAATCACTTAATGTGAACCATAGCTGAATAACATACAACTGCAGAGGCTACTAAATCTACCAGCATGAGCATTTGAAATGATTTAGATTCTACATAGGTACAATAAGTAAAACGGAATACTTTCTTTTTCCCGAGATGTGTTTGTTAAATTGAAATAGTATAGAGGGTATATGTTTAACACCACTTGCAAGAAATTGTGTTTTCAAGGGATTAAAAACTGCTCTGGTACTTGAAAACAAAAGTGCTTATTTGTTAACTCTAAAAGCCACAGTAGTGTGCCAATGAAATTTTCTTCTTGACAATATTAAATAAAATGTAGAGTGTGTGAAGATAAGTGCCAAACCATTTCAGCCATATATAGCATGTGACAAAATACCCTAAAGCCAAGGTTGAGTAAAAATGCTGATCAGGCTGTTTGTTATACTTGTCATTTAGATAAAAGAGCTGCTATAGCTGACACAAAATAGTTACTGCACCCCTAACTGTGGCAACATTGCTTCAATGACAGAGGCTGTTCGTTTATTTTCTTCACTTGGTGGTGGGGGAACAAAGCAGGTGGTGGAGAGGCGCAGAATGAAATTCAGTGGCTTCTTCTTTAAAAAGCCTTAGGAGCACAGAGAGTGAAAGGCTCTTCCTGGGTTCATGGATGTGGATATATAAATACAAAAGTTAACAGAAAAGTAAAGCCATAAACTTTATTGACAACACTTCTCTTTTTTTGTTCACTTTTTTCTAAGCTATTTTTTGCCAAGCATCTTTCCATGTCCCCAAGCAAAATATTCTTTTTTTAAATTCATTTGTGTAACCTTCTGCTTAAAGTGATATCCACACACATTCGATAGGTAGGTAGAGATACAAATGTAAATAACACTTTTTCAAAAGGATCTTTAATCTAACCTCCTGTGAAAGGATTCTAATGGCTTTATGAATTCAGCACCAGTATTTTTATCAACCCATGTAACCCAGATCATTCTAGGATCTGCCAGTGAGTGTAGTTAGAGTTAGTTCTAAATCTTGCCCCTGCCACTTCCTAGGCGACCAATCATTAGTAGTCATTTAACTTCTCTGACTCAGCTTTCTTGCCTATAAATTAGGAATGCTAATAGGTTTAAATATTAAGGGGTTGTTGTGAATATGAGGTAATTTATGTAAGATTCTTAGAACCTTCGCTTATATCGAAGAAATAGTAACTTTGTCATCAGAGCGAATGGACCCTTAAGTCTATATACCGTATTTATATCCTGTAATCTTACAAACCAAATCATTATTCTCTAATCAAAAATGATCATCTCTATGATCTCACATTTGTTGATACTCCATCCTCTTCCATCCTCTGAATTTGAAGTTTTTTGTTTAATCCATCCATGAACATGAGATACTTTTTACCTAAGTAACAATCTTCAGTCCTTTAATCTGGCATTTTTATAAAATGTAAAACTGGATTCCTATAACATTGAGTTCAACCATTTTGTTATCTTCTCCTTGCTAGTTTTTGGCCCTTATTTTGCAATGGCCCTCCTTCAGTGCCTATAGGCCTACCCTACTTCCAAGAAAAAATGAAATAATGTATCACCTCTCTTGCTCATGACCTTGTAAATGCTGTAGGACAGGATTTATGTGTAGTCACAGAACTAAAGGATGTTTCCAGTTTCCTAATCATACTGAATGAAGACAACATTGGCAGTTGGCTTTAGGCCAGTCATCCAGATCCTAAGCAAGAGCCTAAAAATAGCTATACTCTTTTGCCTCCCCTTCCGGAGCCCCTTTTCATTTTTGGCATCCCTTCACCACCCCCCTATAACTACAAAATGTATTTTTTATGATATCCCATCCTTCAGTGTTTCCAAAGGCCCTATTTCTGTGTCTTATGTGCCAGAACCATCTTTTACTGTTTCTTTAAATTTCTCTTCTGCTTCTTATCCCACGTAGTATCTAATGATTTTCCAAAGAAGGCCTTCACAGAAGGATGTACAAAACTCTTCGACACTTGGATTTTAAAAGGGAAATTTGTTAAGCAAATCTCTGCTTTGTTGAATTTGTGAGATTCCTTGCCAATTCCCTTTAACTTTTTTAGTGTAACTATCATCATGGCCCATGAGTTTGGAACTTCACTTCTGAAAGGCTGATATAAATTAGAACAGCTAACATATAAATCTCAAAAGGAAGGATTTATGTCAGTCATGGTGGTAATAACAGTTATAACATTAATAGCAGCTGTGCTTGTCAAGTACTTTCATTGTGCCAGGATGTCTGCTAAGCACTTTACATAAATTATTCCCCTTTGTGTCAACCTGTTAAATTAGTACATATTTGAAAAATGGAAATATAAGAAATTGGGAAATTACTGAAATTAGGAAAAACAACTTTTAATTGATACAGCAGTTTTAGATGGATAGAATGATCCCAAGATTAGATTTTTGAGCCCTGAATTTGTGTCTTGTAGATTTATGTTGATTTTGATTTAGGTTACTCAAGATGCTTCTTCATTTTTAAAACAGGGGTATCTAGGTGTGCTTGGGTGGCTCAGTTGGTTAAGTGTTGGACTTTGGCTCAGGTCATGATCTCACCATTCATGGGTTCAAGCCCTGCATCAGGCTCTATGTTGACAGCTCAGAGCCTGGAACCTATATTAGATTCTGTCTCCTCTCTCTCTCTCTCTGTCTCTCTCTCTCTGTCTCTCTCCCTCTATCCCTCCCTCCCCTTCTCCCTCCCTCCCTCCGCCCCCCCCACTTGTGTTTTCTCTCTCTCTCTTCTCAACAATAAATAAACAAACATTAACAAAAATTTTAAACAAGGTCATCTAGGGGCACTTTGGTGACTCAGTCAGTTGAGTATCCAGCTTTTGATTTCGGCTCAAGTCATGATCCCAGGGACATGGGATCAGGCCCCCCTTGGGACTCCACACTGAGTGTTAAAATTCTCTCCCTCTCTCTCACTCCCTTTCTATGCATGCTCTCTCTCTCTCAAATAAAAACAAACAAGAAACAGGGATATCTTGCTCACATGTTTACTGTGAGAATGTGTAATATTTCATAAACTACAAAGTGTTAGCTAGAGGTTTTAATTAAATAACTTCAGGTAAGATTTCCTAAAATTTTAAAAAGAAAAAACTTAGAATGTATCAATTTTTAAAAAGCCTTTTGTTTTTATAGTTAACTTTTACTAGTAATTAGATGAAAGTCTGTTAGGTGCCTTTGAAGGGGTCTGTGAAACCAAAGCAGTTTGTTTTTAATCAATGTGTAGTAGAAGATGATTGTAATTTGCTTGACATTTCATATGCTTTTCATGGTAACAGTTGGATGTCCTTTAGACTTCTGAAGAGTGATTTTGCTTTTGGTTATTTTCTTGAGGTAGGGTAATGTAGCTTACTGGGGCTACCGTGTACTATTAGGCTTCTGATAGAAAATGCACAGTACCGTATGTACCCTTAGAAGATTATGACTTTGAATTACATTCTTTCCTAACAGACTCTACTAATTTCACCAAACTTGTTTAATAGCTTTTTTCCTTAAATATTATTCATCAAATAAACTGCAAAATAGTAATAATTATTATTATGAATAACTTTCTGTGTGCCAGGCACTGAGTTGGGCATTTTGCATGCAGTATTTTTGTTTCTCTACTAATTAGCAAAATTACTTCTCAAGGAAGGTAATAAAAAGATTTTTTTAATTGTAATACTCTTAAGAAACTTGATTTAGAAAGTTTTATTTTGCATATCTTGTTCCGGAAGCTGTTATTACTATTTCTCAAGGAGAATACTTATCACTCGGGCACCTGGGTGGCTCAGTCAGTTGAGGATCTAACTCTTGATTTTGGGTCAGGTCATGATTCCAGGGTGGTGGGATCGAGGCTCCATGGTGCACCAAGCTCCATGCTAAGTGTGGAGCCTGCTTGGGATTCTCTCTCTCTCTCTCTCTCTCTCTCTCTCAGTCTCTCTCTCTCTCTCTCTCTCTCTATTTCTCTCTCCCCCCTGCCTTTCTCTTTCCTGCTTGCACTCTCTCTCTCTAAAATAAAATTAAAAAAAGAGTTTAAAAAATTTCTTATACTCTACCACATGTGTCAATTTTGCTATTTATGAGATTAGAATATCCTAAGAATAGTGATTTTTTTTCTATTTATACATTTTCAAGGGTATTGGTGATTTTTTTCTTTAATTCGTCTTTTACTATTTTAATCCAGGTTCTTCTATTTTTTTCCAAACACAATGCTTCTCTTGGTAGTCCTGATACTGTAATTTTTAAATCATTTTATTTTATTTGAGCCACTTTTTTATCTTGTTTTGGTGGAAGTGCTTTTTCATTCTGTATATTTAAAAATCTTATATAATTTTATTTGTTAGCTTTTAGTAATTTTTAAAATTATTTTTCTATATCCTAGGGCAATTTATTTTTACCTTGTTATGACCTTGAATTGTACCTCTCTAATCAATACCTATTTTTTACTGATTTTTTTTCTGGGAAGTTATGACCATTTTAAATGACCAGTAGTTTTGCTCTTCTTCCTTTAATCAATTTGCTGATGTAAAAAAAAAATACTCTGTCAAGCTTTTATGGTTAAATTGTACAAAGAACTCCCTGTAGGAGATAGTGCTAGGCATCTTGGTGAATTGCCCTCCAATTGTTACTCTTAATATACTGTATAAGTAAGAGGAGCCATCAGCATTTACTTTTAGTTCTTTTGCAGAGATGAATAAACATCTTGAAATGCTGATTTAGGCAATGTTTTAAAAATGCTATGATGCACTTTAGTGTATGACTGACTCTTGCTTAGTTAAATGTTTTGCAGCATTATAACATAGTTGGATTCAGCTCATCTTTTAAAGCAGTTGTCAGAAAAATATGGGCCAGCATGGTAGAATGTATTAGCTCAATACATTGTCTCCATTTTATTATGAAGCTGCTGAGGAAGCTGTGATATACAGCACTGTCATTACAGATCTATTGTTAGGACGGTTCCACAGTCTTCTTTGCACTGCCATTAATTTATAGCAGTAAACAATATGTAGCCTTCCAACTGCAGCAAAGCAGAATCTTTTAATGAGGTGGATGTTATTACCACAATAAATCAGTGCTTTCGCGTAATGTATAATTCAATGTGTGTATTCCCACTGTAACTTCTCTGAGTAAGCTGATAGTGTATCATTGTCATTGCACAGCTCCACTGGTCTTTTTTTTTTTTTTTTAACCTTCTTTTATTTGGGGACTTCTTTTTTATATGCTTACAAATAAATGTGGTGTCTTGATAGCTGTCCTGTAGCAGGCTTCAGAAACCAACTGTAACAATAACAGCCAGAATCAATACTGTGGGTTCTACCTATATGGATCTCTGCATGATGCCATTTTTTTCGCAGATGCTGGTGAAATCAATCCTAATTGGTTTTAGCATTATATTCAAGAAACGTGATTCTATAACTATTGATTTTGGAGGTATACTCATTTGGAGAGTAATAAAAATAGGAGCAGATAAAGTGAATACTTAATATGCTGCAGAACTATACAAAAGGAGCATTGATTCTATTTTTAATTCACATAATTTGTCTTCCAGTGATTTTATTTCTTCTTTCTTTCCTTTTGCATGCCTCAGTCTTTAGGGACAATAACTAAAATACATTTAAGGGCATTTCAAATTGGTTCTGTAACAAAGATTTCTTGGAGTCACTTCCATTCTTAACTGGCATAAATTTAGTAAATCAGATTTAATTCTTCTGTATAGAAACTAATTCTTTAAAAGATGGCATTTTAAATCAGTATACTGTGATACTGATTTAAAGTAGTAATCAATGAAAGATTTTTAAAGATTTGCTTGTAAAGTAAAAAAATGACTTACAATATTGATTCAAACCTAGCTATAGAAAGAGGACAGTGCTAAAGATAGTTTTAAAAAATATTTAACAATTAAGATAGCCAAAATGATGCATTTAAGATGTTGCTTTAAATCACATGTTAACATGAAAAGCAATTTAAAAACTAGTTCAACTTCATTTTTAACAGAATTTCTGAATACATCTATTATTAAACCAGTATTTTTTATTTATTTCAGTTTAACATATATCCCCCATAAATAAGATATTTAAAATGTTTTCTTTCCCTTATTAATAAAGAGCAACTAACTCCTAGGTTTTCATTAAGTAATCTTATATATAACTTTTTTTTCTAGTGAAATGGTAATTATATTTTAAATAAAGAAGAGAGATTTTCTAGAGATCAGAATGTTTTATGAGAATGAATTATTAAAGCCGTTGATTTTAACAGTCTTTGAGCCCTCAGACCCCTTTGAGAATCTTAATACTCTGTATGCCTTCCTTAAGAAAATATACATGTGCAAAATCACACAAAATTTTGCATACTTTTTAATGGAGTTCATCTATTTTCTAAGTAACAACAGCTACAGCAACAATAATGATATCAGCTAACATTTATTAAGCTTTTATCCTATGCCAAGCGATGTCCCAGGAGTTTTATAGGCTATTATCTCATTCAAACTTTACCCCAATTCTGGAAGATAATCTTAAAAGTAATAGTTAGCAAGCATCAAATGTTGTCAGACATGGTTTGTAGGGCTTTACATGTAATTACTCATTTTCCAAAACAACCTTCTGACTGGGTACTATTACTATTCCAGTGAGGCCATGTTCTTCAACACTTTGCTATACGGCTTTTTGGCCCTTTGCTATAATGTATTATTTTTTGGTACAAGCTAGTAATCTGTCTTCTATTCTCTGTATAGTTTGTATGTATAATGTATGTAATAAACACACACACATACACACACATATGTTATATTTCAGGCAGAGATATTTTTATCCTCTGAATTCTTTTACTTATGCTGGTAGAAATTTCTAAATTTACATAAATCCCTTTTCACTCAGCCTCTTCCTTGCACTCCTCACTCCCTTCCAGGTTTGTTTCATCCTCTTCTCAGAAGCTATTGTAAATTAATCTAACATTAAGATTGTGTTTCTGGTTGTTGCTTCTAATTAACTTAATAGGATTTTATAGGTGCTTTCCAAAGTATTATATAGATAATATTCACTTCATGTAATTGTCTTTATGAAAATGCTTGTTATGGGCGGATTAAAAAGCTATATTCAACAGAAATTAGAGTCATTGAGAAATGACTGGTGTCTTCTCCCAGTTTTATGTGTGTGTTTAACCTGCACTGGAAAAAAAATTTTTCAGTCCACTCTCTGAATGTAACACTGTTTTAGCTCAGTAGTGTGTATATGTCATTTAAATTGACTTTCACACTGGCTAATAGGATGACATTTGAAGAAAGAAAGAAAAGATGACTACATTTATGCATTCTTATTTTGTTTTTTTCCTTTCCTATTGGCAGCCAATAGGAGCTTTGAATCCAAAAAGAGCAGCATTCTTTGCAGAGCGTTATGAATCGTGGGAAGATGACCAGGTTCCCAAGTTCCACTATGGTACTCATTACTCAACTGCAAGTTTTGTTCTCGCATGGCTGCTAAGAATAGTAAGTTCGGTTTGAATAATAAACCATGAACACATAACTTCAGTGTCGTGAAGAATATGCGGTAATTAAAAGTCATCAGCATCTTTTTTGAATGCTAATTTTTTTCAGTGATTAGATTTCTAATTATAAATATCTCTTTCTCCCATTTGGTATGTATCTGATAACATTTTACAATAGATGAGCCTTAAAAATGTTTCACTTGGAATTATGTGAGTTTTGTTTTCTTAAATTTGCCCCTTCAGATGGTTGATATCTCCTCAGACTCTAAACTGTAACATAGGTTATTTTCAAATAGAGTCTATTAACATAAGAACTAAACTAGGCTTTGTTAAGATAGATGTATATTCATATATTTTAGAAACTTCAATTGCCCCAAATGGAATAAGGTATGTTTATAGATTATACCAAGGCTGCTGTGTATTGATAGTATATTGGTTAAACAAGAAATGTTTCTGTAAAATTGAAAGGTGATTCATCTGCTAGAAAGTAATTTCTTTGGGAAAGCATTAGCAGCACATCATTAATTAAAGCTTGTTAGAAGGGTAAGGCAGACATAAATCCTAGAAGTAATTTATAGTGCTTAGCTAATTTCAAGCAATTATCCACTAATATGTGTTTAAGTGTTCTTTAACTAAGAGGAGGCCTTTAAATCTTCTAAACATTTTTCTTTTCTTAATCATAAATTAAATATTGAGCCATAACAATAGGAAAATTACATATTAGGTTATTTCCCTGTACTATGAAGAAAATGCAGTCTAATTTATGTCTGAATTTTATTAATAAATTGTTCTTGGAAAAGAAGAGAATCTGAAAAATGTTGAAAATGCCAAATCTTGGAAATATTTCTTTTGTTCTGAAACAAAAATAATTTAAGTCCATTAATGTAATAATTTAGGTATAATTCCCATTCCATACTAGTTTATATATAGCTGGTAAATGTCTATTAGTCATTAAAGTATATAAATATAATGATTTATAAAAACCATATTTTTACGGATGAGGAAACATACAGTTTTTTTTTAATTGCTTATTTTTTAGGAACCTTTCACAACTTATTTCCTAAATTTGCAAGGAGGGAAATTCGATCATGCTGATCGAACTTTTTCATCCATTTCCAGAGCTTGGCGAAACTGTCAGCGTGATACATCTGATATTAAGGTACAGAAATGTTTTTTTTTTTACCCAGAAATGTTTGATTTTACAGTTATTATTGTCGGTACATTCCTTGTTGAATGAATGTTGACAATTTCTCTCCTAGCAGTATAGCACTGTTTACTGAAGAGAAGCCTCAAAAGACTGAAGCTTTAATTAAATGGCCAAGAACCACTGTATAGAAGAATTTCTCTCTGTCTGTGTCTCTCTCTCTTTTTTCTTTGTCTGTCATTACCTGCTGTATGTCCTCCCTGTCTCTTTCTCTTTAGTTGTAGAATGGTTGTCTTTTCCGATTCCTGTAAGTATTTTCGAAAGGGAAAAATATAGTAGTATGGATGTAACGTAGCATGCTTGATGGCATTCCACACTCAATGAATAAAATTAACATAGTAAAATACTATGAGAAGAATCTCAGACTTTTAATTTAATTTATTTTATTTTATTTTAGAGATCCCATGTCTCTTTTCTTAAGGTAGTCATCTTTTACCTGCTACTAATTCTAAATTCATACCTGCTTCTCTTTGGCATTATTAGTGAGGGGAAAGAAGAGTTCTTCTCCTATCTATATGTTCACTACTGTAAAAAATCAAAAAAATGCACAGTAGCTAGCATCATTCTTACTAGATCTTTGTTTCTACCCTCAGAAATTACACTATTTTATTTTTCTCTTTAGTTGTAGCATAATGTCTCTTTCTGCTGGATTGGCTGCTGTTGAATATACTGAGATCTGCCTATGGATGTGACACTCCTTATAGTCACATAAAGAAATATAATTTTTGTATAAGTATTTATAATATATAGAAGAAAATGATAGGCACCATATAAGAAATATCGGGGTTTAAAAGAGGAAAAGGGGGTGCCTGGGTGACTCAGTAGGTTAAGCGTCTGTCTTCAGCTCGGTCATGATCTCACAGTTCTAGAGTTTGAGCCCCGCGTCAGGCTCTGTGCTGACAGCTCGGATCCTGGAGCCTGCTTTGGATTCTGTGTCTCCCTGTCTCTGCCCCTCCCCAGCTCACGTGCTCTCGCTCGTGTGTGCACTCTCTCTCTCTCTCTCTCTCAAAAATAGATAAACATTTAAAAAAATTGTTAAAAAAAAAGTTACATTACTAATGTTTATGTTACTATAGAGTACTTTAAAAAATTAATATAATAATTATATCTTTTAGATAATATACTTTATAGACTATAAAATGTATTCACACTTTATCTTTCAGTAGAGTATAGCAGTGCTTATATTAAGAGTATTTTATTGAAGATTACATTATGTGAAGAAATAATCTTTTATTTAGGGACACTGATAGGATTTTTTGATATTGCAAATAATGTACTCTGACATACTCTTGAAATTATATATCATATTCTGAAAGAGTTATCAGTAGGTGAGCTTCTGGCTGGCCCACCTGGTAGAACAAGTGACTCTTGATCTGAGAGTTGTGAGTTTAAGCCCCTTACTGGGCCTACAGCTTACTTTAAAATAAAAAGTATCAACAGTAGATAATTTTGAAATGAGTAATTAGGTAACGGTAAATGAGAATAGCTAATAGAGCTAATAATTATTTTTGAATTCTACTTCTAATCTCAAAGCTATCGAATTACTCATTTAACTCTTTCGAGAAGTAAAGGATATGGACACATGAAGACAGTGATAAGCTTAACTTGAAAAATTTGTCAATTCCTTCATTTGTTAAGCATCTCAAGAATGAGTTATAACCTAGTACTTAAGTTTGGTACTTGAAATTTAAAAATAAAAGCATGAATTTGAATTTTTTTTCCTGTTCCATAATAAAAAGATAGTGTGTGTATCTTCAGCTTTCTACCTCTAAATACTAGACATTCCTGCTTAATGCATTGTTGGACAGCCGGTGCATCTGATAGATCCTTTTGGTTTTGTCATCTCTTTTTCCCGAATCTCAGCCTTTTTCTGTCCAGGTGCTTCGGTGAGCACAAGTCTACTTCCATTTACCCAAACACTTGCCTTAAAATACCATACTTGTCAAAAAATTTAAAGCCCACATGAAATAGCTGCAACTTAAAAACCAACAAACAAAAAATAAAACCCACATGAACTTTACCATTCTCCTTCCTAATTTTTCTTATTCCTTCACAAATAATTAAGAATCAAATTCATCACACTTTCTTTTGAATGCCCCAGCAGGCTTTAATAAAACACACCTAACTACTAGACAAATAATGGAATTTCAGTTCTTGCTATTGTGCTATTTAATTTCTGCCTTTCTAGCAGTGTTATGTAAAGCATCTATATGAAAAAATAGAGTACAAAGTGAAGGTAAAAGTTAATTTTTTTTAATTGCAAGTGTCAAGTTGATTTGGCTTGAAAATATAGTCTTATTCGTAAATTTTCTTTAGGGTTGTTTGCTAAAACCTACTTGTTCTTCTAATATGCATATTCTTTTTTTTAAAAAAACACAAAATATCTGTAAGGTAGATAGGACATTGATAAGTTATCCCATTTTATATATTGATAATGAACTAATTTGGTCTCTACAACTTTTCAAATATTTTGAAAAGTGTGTAATATATATAACAATGGAATATGGAATATGAAATCATATTAATTATAGTCTGATCTTTATTCGTATTGGTGTGTTGAATTTCTGAAAATACTTAGGAAAATGTTGAACAGTAGAGTGAATAGTGAAACAGGCTGGGTAGTGAGAATCACTTTCTTGAATGTGTTCTAAAGTATACCTTGCTTGACGAATATAATACCTATTTTCTAAAATATTTTCATGATGTTTTACAAATATTAAGTGTTGTCAGGTCCCTGGCTGGCTCAGTCTATAGAGCATGCAACTCTTGATCTCGAGGTTATAAATTTGAACCCTACGTTAGATGTAGAGATTACTTAAAAATAAAATCTTCAAAAAAAAAAACACATGCACAGAAAAATGAAGTGCTGTGAAGTACATAGAAGATTTATTTAGTTTTTTTCAGGGAAAAATAACAACATGATAACATTTCTAGTACTTAACTCTTTTTGTGCTCTAAGGTAACTATTACCTTAATATCTTAGAAACCCTATTTCTTGAATTCTGCTAATACTAAGAGAACAGCTTACTAAAAAATAAAGATTATTCCTGTGAAACAAAGGTAAAAATATGACTTCTTTTATTTCAGAGAAAAAAATTATTAAATTTTACTGAAACAGCCTTTGATTTTTTTTTAGCATGATTTACCATTTTAAAGTTCTGGGGATCATTTGTACTTTCATGTTATCATTGGATGGTTTCTTTAAGAGATGACCCTCAATGATGGTTTTCATCTTCCTGGATAAACTGTTACAAGTGTTGGTCATTTCTTTAAGTAGGGTTACTACTGTTCAATAGAAAAGTAATGCAAGCTACAATTGCCAGATACATGTATAATTTTAAATTTTCTTGTAGTCACATTTTAAAAAGTGAAGTTAATGCGAAAATTTTAGTAATATGTTTAACCTGACATATCCAAAATATTGTTCTTTCAACACGTAATCAATATGAAATTATTAATTAGATCAATAGCCACTATCTCAAGCCATGTATGCTTAGCACAATATTCCTGATGTTGTACTTCATCTAAATATTGATAGGTAGTAGCAATAATAGGTATTCTTGAGGATTGAAATAGAAAGTGCTAAAATCGGGTTGGAGAATCATCACTGTGATAAATAATATTTTAAAATCCCTACAGATTCTGTGTTTCAAGTTTGAAAATCTTACTAAGTTTAGAAGCGGAAGTGCAAAATAGATTACTGAACCATTATGACCTAATTTTGTGAAGCAAATCGTAGACTCCTAAAGCTTGAATGAATTTCACAGGCAATCACATCTAAATATTACACAGATATCTAACTAAGCTTTTCTAGGTAGTTTGTGTCACTGATTTCCCCCTGGCTCTGAGACAACGTACTTATTTCAGGTACCCTTATTGTCAATACATTTAATCTTTTCTTTTTTAATTTTTTTTTAATGTTTATTTTTGAGACAGAGAGAGAGTGTGAGCGGGGGAGGAGCAGAGAGAGAGGGAGATACAGAATCCGAAGCAGGCTCTAGGCTCTGAGCTGTCAGCACAGAGCCCAATGCGGGGCTCAAACTCACTGACCGCCAGATCATGACCTGAGCCGAAGTCAGAAACTCAACCGACTGAGGCACCAGGCGCCCCTAAATACAGTTAATCTAATGATTAAGTACAATCTGACTTGCTCATTTTAAACTCTTTTCGTTCTCTTCTATAGAAATTTTTGATAATTAGGATTGAAGAGTGGAAGGGGTAATAAATATCACCGGGTTCATTATTCCAGAATGAAGGGCAGTAGTAAATGGATCTAAAATGAAGATTATCAGAGAGCTATACTTCTCCAGAGGCCTAGAATTTAGGCCTAAATAACCTAAATAATTTAGTACTAAATTAACCTATGCTAAAATTTTAGAAAAATTAGAGTAAAACATTTGATGGAATGCTGAGGTAATATTTAATTTTAAACTTTTTATTGTAATTATATTTATGCTCTTTCAAGCCCTGGTTGTGATACAGCAGCAAATAAGACACAGCTCTTCCCTTCAGTGAACTTACTCATTAGAGGAGGTTCTGACAATAAAACAGTCCCTGCAGTTCAGTATAACTGAGGCTATGTGGGCTCATAGCATCTAAAATGAGGAGAAGGGAGAGGAAAGAGGAAATGGAAGGCCTGCCATGAAGGGCTGCATAAGCTTTGGTAAGGAGGTTGGAGTTTATCCTGGGCACTAAGGAGACATTGGATGTGTCGAAGCAGAGGCGTGACATGAACAGATTTTTGTGGTTTTAAGAGATCACTGTGGTTGGTGTTCGAATTTGTATTATGCGGTGAGCAGGAGTGGAAGCAATCAGTAAACTGTTAAAAATTAGAGGAGAACCAGTGGAGGCTTTAATACAGTAGTGGCAATGGTAGTAGAGAAACGTAGATGAATTAAATATGTATTTAGAAGGTAAAAACTGTTGAGATTTGGTGATTGATTGGTCTTGTAAGATGAGAGACAGAGAGAAAGAAATTGAATTTGACTTGGACATGTGTGTAGAGAACACAAAGGAGCAGGTTTAGTTAGGAAATAAGTGTCTAGCTCCCTGCCTACAGTGAAAACCTCCTATGACAGCTGAACTAAAATCCTCAAAAACACCCCTAAGTCCGCGTTTATTGATTATTTATCACATGCAATACACACTAGAAAGCACTTGGAGTAAAGGAGGAAGACAAATAGATCTTTATTTCACATACCTTCAGATGAGAATGACAGGTATACATAAAACTATTTTTAATACAAGTCAGACATTGATAAGTAGTGTAATAAGATGTATACAAAATGAAATTAATTCACTGAGGAGGTGAGGGGAGTGACTTCATAGAGTGAGTCTGGAGTTGTATCTTAGAGGATGCTAGAGAGTCTTAACTAACCTCCCAGGTTTATGTCTCTAGCCTGTACATTTCTCCTGATGTCTAAGTCCCTCCTCAATATCTCCCTCTGAATATAGAAAATGTATCTCAAAATTAACATGTTCAAAACCAGATTCCTCACCTTTACTCCTTTAAAATTTTTTTAATGTTTTTTATTTATTTTCAGAGACAGAGACAGAGTACGAGCATGGGAAGGGCAGAGAAAGGGGGAGACATAGAATCAGAAGCAGGCTCCAGGCTCTGAGCTGTCAGCACAGAGCCTGACGCAGGGCTCAAACTCACAAACTCGAGATCATGACCTGAGCCGGAGTCGGACGCTTAACTGACTGAGCCACCCAGGTGCCCCACATCTTTACTCCTTTAAACCTGCCCTCCCCACAGTCTTTGCCATCTAAGTACCTGGTTTCCCAGTCGAGAGTAAAAGCTGAAGTCCTTACAGTGCAAGACTATGCCACCTACCCTTCCCTCCAAAATCCTATTAGCTCTTGACCTCTTTTTGTACCTTTTGCCCCCTTGCTCACTCTGGTCTAACTAAGCAGGACCACTAGAGTATTCTTCAAATATTCCACTATCTTCCCAACACAGGGCTTTTGTTTTTATTTTTCCTTTTTCCTTAAAAATTCCTTCAGATAGATATCCTTTTTTGTTTGCTTTTCTTTTACAACTTTTTTTTAATGTTTATTTATTCTTGAGAGAAAGAGAGAGAGAGAAAGAGAGAGAGAGAGAGCAAGTGGGGGAGGGGCAGAGAGAGAGGGAAACACAGAATCTGAAGCAGGCTCCAGGCTCTGAGCTGTCAGCACAGAGTCCGATGCGGGGCTCAAACTCACAGACCGTGAGATCATGACCTGAGCTGAAGTCGGACGCTCAACCCACTGAGCCACCCAGGCGCCCCCAGATAGATATCCTTAATGATTCATTCCTTCAGCCTTTTCAAGTCTTTGTTCAAATGTCACCTTTTTTTAAATGTTTATTTTGAGAGAGAGAGAGAGCACACATGTGTGCGCAGGGGAGGGGCAGAGAAAGGGGGAGAGAGAGAACCCCAAGCAGGCTCCATGCTGTCAGTGCAGCCTTATGTGGGGCTCCATCCCACCAAACGCGAGATCATGACCTAACCCAAAATCAAGCCAGACGCTTATCCGGCTGAGCCACCCAGGCGCCCCTCAGATGTCACCTTCTTAGTAAGATGTCACCTTCTTAGGAAGATGTCACCTTCTCTCTGTCTTCTGCATTTAAAATTACATCTCTCAGCCAAGCCCTTTTACTCGCTTCCAGTTTCATTTTTCTTCATATGACTCACCATCTGACATACATATATTTATTTGTTTATTATGTCTTACTTTGCTGGAACATTAGGTCCTTGACAACATGAATTGAACTGTTTTGTTCATTGTTTTTTTCCTAGAGCTTAAAAAAGTAAGTAGTTAAGAGGATGAATTCAAGGGATGGGTTAAAAGTAATTCTCCAGGATTTGGCATTTGGTTGACTGTAAGGATAGAAAGACATAAACTTGTTTCTTTATTTTGTTTATTTATTCATCCGAAGTATAGTTGACATACAATGTTAAAATTTCAGGTGTACAACATTATGCTTCAACATTTATATAATTACAGGGTGATCACCATAAATCAAGCTACCACCTGTCACCATACAAAATTATATGATTAACTATATTCCCCGTGCTGTATCGTACATCTCTATGACTTATTTATTTTATAACTGGAAGCTTGTTCCTTTTTTTAAAGATACTATTTTTAAGTAATCTCTACACCCATCACGGGGTTTGAAACCCCCACATTCCTGAGATCAAGAGTCTCATGCTCTACTGACTGAGCCAGCCAGGTGCCCTGGAATTTTGTTCCTTTTAATCACTTTTACCTATTTCACCCAACTTCCCACCCATCTTCTCCCCTCTGGCAACCTCTAGATCATTCTCTGTGTCTAAGAGCCTATTTCCATTTTTTACGTTTGTTCATTTGTTTGTAGATTTTCACATATAAGTGAAATGATACAGTTTTTGTCTTTCTCATCTGACTTATTTTACTTAGCATAATACCATCTAGATCCATCCAAGTTGTAACAAATGGTAAGATTTCATTGTTTTTTATGGTTGAGTAGTATTCTTTCCATCTACCTATCTATGTACATACACACACACACACACACACACACACACACACACCGACACACACCCATATTTTCTTTATTCATTCATTCATTCATCTATTAGTGGATCCTTAGGTTGCTTCTGTATCTTGGCTCTTGTAAATAATCCTGCAGGAAACATAGGGGTGCATATATCTTTTTGAATTAGTGTTTTTCTTTTGTTTGGATAAATACCCAGAAGTGGACTTGCTGAATTGTGAAGATTCTGTATTTAATCTTTTGAGGACCCTCCATACTGTTTTTCATAGTGGCTCTACCATTTTGCATTCCCGTGCATGAGGGTTCCCTTTCCTCCACATCCTTGCCAATACTCGTTATTTCTTACTTTTCGATTTTACCCATTTCACTGAATGGTCCACTGTGTGGTGTTATGTGGTCATACCTCATTGTGGTTTAGGTTTATATTTCCCTGATGATACGTGAAGTCTGGCATCTTTTTGTGTGTATCTTGACTATATGCCTGAAGAGGATTCTTTAGGTCGGATGTCTTCATAAATGATGGCTATGAATTACAGTGAAGCAGGCTTACAGAGCAAATATCTGAATTCAAGTTTTGACACATTAATATATTTTCATAATAATGAGGACAATATCACCTACTAGTTGAAAATTCAAACCTAAGTTTCAGAAATGTTTCATCGGCATGTAGGGAAAGAAAGAATAATGGGTGGTACGTATGAACTGCAAGAGAGTTGTCTATTCCTTTTTATCCACCTCCACACAGCTTCCATTACCTCCTGAGCCCACTCAAATCAAGCTTTCTTCTTCTGCACTACTTTATTGAAGTCAGTCTTGGCAAAGACATCGATGAACAGCTTCTGTGCTGTGAAGTGCAGATATTCAGTTCTCATTGTGCTTGATCTGTCACCTTTATTGACAGAATTAATTGATCTTCTTTTTTGGGGCAGGGAGAAGAATAACCTTTTCTTTACCTGGTGTCTGGAATAAGGAGCCACCTTTCCCTGGCTATCTTCTTACCACTGTTTTTTCAGTCTGTTTTACTGGATTATCTTGCTTTCATACCTAAAATATTGAAGTACCTTAGGGCTCAAGATTTAGATCTCTTCTGTATCCGTACTTTCTCCCTAGGTGATCATGCTTATCTCATGGCTCTCCCCTGAATTCTAGAGTTATATATCTAGCTCCCTTTGAACTAGATATATACTCATAGGTATTTTAAACTGAACATGTTCTGGGGCACCTGGAAGGCTCGGTTGGTTAAGCGTCCGACTTCGGCTCAGGTCATGATCTCGTGGTTTACGAGTTCAAGCCCCATGTCGGGCTCTGTGCTGATGGCTCAGAGCCTGGAGCCTGCTTCAGATTCTGTGTCTCCCTCTCTCTCTGCCCCCCCACCCCTGCTCATGCTCGCTTGCTCTCTCTCTCAAAAACAAACATTAAAAAAATTAAAAATAAACTGAACATGTCCAATATCAAACTCTTTATTCTCGTCTTACCCTCCTCCCCATCCAAAGAAAACCTCTTCCTGCCTTTCCCCCAGTCTTTGCCAGCACCATTTACCAGTTTTCTCAGGCCTTTAGGAAGTTTAGAATCTTTGATCCATCCTTTTCTCTCACACCCTATTGCCCATTTTTTCAGCTTCCAAAATATATTCAGAATCTGGCCAGTTATCACCACATCCATCATTAGGGCCCTAGCCCAAGTGGCCATAATTTCTCACTTCACCTGCTCCCCATGTGTTTCTCTACACAGCAGCAAGAATAATCCTTTTATATTATACATCAGATCATATTCCTGTCCTAAGATGTCTCCAGTGACTGCTCATCTAGCTTAGAACCAAATTCAAGTTCTTACTGTGGCCACTGAGGTCCTCTTGCTTTTGTTGTTGTTCTTCTTCAGAAATGCCATGTCCACTCCTGCATGTGATGTTCTCTCTGCCTGAACCACTTTCCCCGAGATATTTACTTTGCTCATTTTGTTAATTTATTTGGGTTTCTGTAAAAATGTCACCTACTCAGAGTGGGCTTCTCTGAATACCCTTTCTAAAATAATACCATGTCAACTGTCATCATTCTGTATCCTCTTATCTGCTTTTATTTTTTTACATAGAACTTGCCACTATTTGATGTGATACATATAGATTAGTTTGTTTATGTCTTCCTCACTAGAGCTTTATGAAGGCAGGGACTTTTTGTTTTGGCCACATTGTTACCTCAGCATTTTGAACAGGGCCTTGCATTTAGTTAGAAATCAGGGAGGGGGGCCTGGGTGGCTCAATCTGTTGAGCGTCTGACTTTGGCTCAGGTCACAATCTCATGGTTTGTGGGTCCAAGCCCCACGTCGGGCTCTGTGCTGACAGCTCAGAGCCTGGAGCCTGCTTCAGACTCTGTGTGTGTGTCTCTTTCTACCTCACCCACCTTCATGCTCTGTCTCTGTTTCTCAAAAATAAGTAAACATTAAAAAAAAAAAAAGTTTAAAAAAATAAATCAGTAAATGCTGGTCGAATGAATGAATGAATACATTGTAAAATGTCAACTAAAAAAGAATTGATGAAAGATCTTGGCAGAAACTGAGAGGTTGTTTGTGGAGAAAGAGAAGAGAGTCTATGGCTATCTGGCTAGAAGGAAACAGCAAAATCTAAGTAGATCCACACTTCACACGGAATGGGGTTACTAACACTTCGTATTTTAGGAATGGCGTTTCTGTCCACAAAAGAATTGATAGCTGAAAGTCATTTGCTGGCCAAGAGGTGAGAATGGTTCAGTTTTCTACATTTTAACAATGAAGACAAATTGAGTTGTTACTATGATAGCTTTCAAAAGAAGTCTATATGGACATCTTGTCACTGGTCATATGTTGGATATTGAGTTTAAAAGCCTGTATTATAATTTATTATATATTATTAGTAATGAGTGTAAAATTTGTATTAACTTAAAAAAATGAGTAGGGTCAATACAGCATATTCTCTACTTAAAATTAAGTAGAGAGAATGTAATTATATTCTAAGAGATTATAAATAATATGTTTTCAACCCCCCAGGCTAAATACTATTTTTAAATAAATGACTATCAGTAATATTACATGAATGAGTTTTTGCTTTAAGAATTAGCCCTTTTACGAATTACCCCCGATGTTTATAGCAGCACTTTTGACAATAGCCAAATCTTGGAAAGAGACTAAGTGTCCGTCAACTGACAAATGGATAAAGAAGATGTGGTACATATATACAATGAAATACTACATGGCAATGAGAAAGTACGAAATCTGGCCATGTGTAGCAACATGGATGGAACTGGAGGGTATTATGCTGAGTGAAATAAGTCAGAGAAAGACAGATGTCATACGTTTCCATGCATAGGTGGATTTCGAGAGACTTAGCAGAAAACCGTGGGGGAGGGGAAGAGGGGGAAAAAAGACACAGAGAGGGAGGGAGACAAAACATAAGAGACTCTTAAATACTAAGAACAAACTGAGGGTTGAGGGGGGTATGAGAAGGGGAGAGAGGGTGATGGACACTGAGGAGGGCATTTCTGGGGTGAGCACTGGTTGTTGTATGGAAACCAATTTGACAATAAATGGATTAAAAAAAAAGGATTAGCTCTTAAAAGTTTTGAGTATACACATGTTTGTTAAATAACAAAGATGATCAAAATGGAGATGATAGTAGAATAGTTTTATTTGTGTCTTGTGACATTTGTAAAACATGGGACCTTTGACTTATCCTCTACTGCCTCTGAAATCCCAGGAGTCTGTAATCTGAAGATAAGTTAGATTCCTTTTTTCTCCTATCAGCGTGCCTTCTACTATAACACATTCCATGGATGCTGATGGCATCAGTGTTAGAGCCGTTTATAAGAAAGTGCTTAACTATAGCTAATAGAACATAATCGCTGGAAATGTATTTCTTGATGTATTTGATGTTTTTTTAAAGCTTAAACTTTGATTATTTAGTAGTTTTATTTTCTTAGTTAAAATATTTTCATCATTTATTCTTCCTGTCTTCAGATACATTTTTAAGTAATTCAAGATTTTTTAAAAACTAAAAGAAAGTAAAATTGAAATCTTACCTTTTCCATAAGCCCTCTGCTCATTTCTGGTATATGTCCTCCCTTACTCTCCTACTGCCTTTCTTCTCTCTCTCTCTTTTGTATTTTTCCATCAGTCTCTCTCTTTCAAAATCACATCCACATTTGAGTTAACTAAGTTTGTCTCACCTCTCTCTTAATAATGTAAAACATTCACACTCTAATGGAACTATTTGCCCTTGTTGTTATATACAACTTATGCACAACTTCCAGATCTGTTCATTTAACTGCATCTCTGTAACCATTTTCTTCATGTGTCAATAGATTCAATGATGTACCTATGCACTAATCCTTTTAGCGTTGAACTAACTTTATACTCTTTTGTCTACAATGAACTATTATTTTGGTTTTTGATAAAAGTTTCTTAGAACACTGAATATTTTTCTTATGCTACTTACGTACTAAGCAGAAAAAAAAATCTTTTAAGGCACTTAGAAAATTCTTCCTGAATTATAAAAATGTCTACACATCAGCTGTGGTTTGCTTTTCGACTGGTGATCTTATGATATTTTTGTTCAATTAAAAATGTGGGCTGTATATTAATATGTTCATAGACACTGATATTAACTGTTCTCTTCCATACTCATAGCTGTATGCATGTATTTATGTATTTTACAACTCGTTCCAGAAAAGACTTAAGGTGGGCATTTTATTTATGGCAGTTACACCTTGCCTGTTGTTTGCATTATTACTATCCATTAGGATTTCTTTGAAGATAGGGCCTAGAACAGCAAACGGCTCAGTTAAGATTTCTAGTCCAAATATAAGCGGAAGAGAACTATAAAATACTCAGGGTCTCCTAAAGTGAGGCATGTAAAGATATACTGTAATTGCTAATGAAAAATCACTCTATTTGTTTTAAATATGATATTTAGTGGGAATTATCAAATCTCAAATATTTTTGTGGACATTTTATTTTTATAAGTAAATTTTTAAAAATGCCCTTATAATTATATTAAATACTTTTATGAATGGGCATAATTCAGCAAATGACCTGTTTGCTTTCAAAATCAGTCGAGTCGAGTCTCTAATTTTGGATTTTTTATCACGGTTCATGTTAATAACAGTAATAGTAATAATAATATCTTATGTCTATATAGAATTTTGTATTATTAGCCTGACAACAACCCTGTGTTTTAAAAATGACAATTCACGTGAATAAGGGTCAGGTCAGAAGAAAAATTAATTTAAGGGCATGTGACCAGTAAGTCAAGTAGACAAGAGTCAAATGTAGTTATTTTTCTCTACTGTATTAGATTGCTATAGATTATCTATTATTTATTGGTTTGTAATCCATGATTTTTCTTTATTTAAGTGCTTTTGAAATGACAGTTTTATAATATCTAAAACCACATGATATTTATTGGATTTGTCTAGAAGGATTATAGTTTTCCTTCTCCAGTTTTAAAAATTGCTATTACATTTCTTTTTTAAAGGAAAAAATAGCATTTTATCTACCAAATAAGCAGAAACTAAATTTAAACATTAATTTGAAAACTTTCTAATATACAGTCCATTTAAAATGACTAATAGGTACAGTTCAACTCTAATCAATTTTTTAAAAAGGTTTTTCTCATTTGTGGGCTAAGAAAATAAATATTTTAAAATAAATGTTAAAATGTCTCAGAACATGTTCATTATTTTTTCCATAACATGTTGTTCACTAAATCTTTTATTCACTAATAAAGCTTATTTGGATTTTTTTTCTTTCGTAAAATAAATCATCTTCCCGATGATGAAAAGCCAAAATTTTGCCGTCAGCATCATTTTTTACTGTCAGTGTCTCCAAAGCAGTATACATGTTACCTTGTCATTGTTCTTATATTTGAGTTGTCAGGATTTTATAATTTAGTAAGAATAGAATAAAAATTTAACTTTAACTCCAAAGTAGCATCTTTTGTTGCATATTTAGTTTTGATTTTCTTGTTTCTTTGGGTTAATAGATTAGTATTTTCTAGCTTACCCAGGTATTATGGAGTGATGGTTTTAGTTGAATGGATAGAATCGGTGTCTATTAGGAGAATCATACAACCTCCCTGCAGAGGCCGTATCAGTGGGGATCATATCCTAATACAGAAAACTAAAGCATATGTGTGGTCACAACCAATCCTTGTCATTATGCCATGAAAGCCTTAGGATTTGTGATCAAAGCAATGGGCTTATCCTGAACTGTAATATAACCTCTGATTGAACCTAACAAGTTTTTATTTTAGGAGATGATACAGTATATTTTGACCATGTCATCTGCCTAATTAAAAGAAAGAGATTAAAATTATTGTCAGCAAGTCAGAAGAAAATGTGAATTATAAATATCTCTGTCTTCTGTCGGTGTTTTTTGCTTCTCATTTTCCGCTGGTGTTAGAAAGAATTTCTGAGCATATGTTTTTTATCCAGAGCTGAATGTTCCCTTCTGATGAATATAAAACATACTTCAACTTTGTAGATGTACATTAGAAGTATTAGACATAATCTTTGACTCTGTTACTAAATATCATCTGTCAAAGGAGATAATTTTGAACTTAATATTTGGTATTGAAGCATGTTTCTTAGGAAGATACTTTTAGGATTAAGATGAATTCTGCAATGTATACTTGAATGTCCCTGTATCCATAGTAAAATTTAGGCATTATATGTACTGTTTTGTCAAATGTTGTTTGTATCTATGTTGAGTTCAGTATATTTGTTTTATAGTAAGAGGGTATTTAACTCCCATCAACTGGTTTATTTATGCAGATTTTCTTATAATGAGGTTGTAATATGTTTTAAGTGTATATGCTTACTTCTTTACTCAACTTAATTGCGCTTACTTGATGATGTCCTTGATATTATATGTAGATTCTTTGTAATCTTTCTCTTCAATGTTAATTTCTTAGAAACATTTATCTCATTTTAAATTCATGTTAATTTTAAAAATTTCCTAATGGAAAATTTTTTTTCTTATGAAGAAAAAGCTGAACTTCATAGCCTGGCATTTAAGGCTTTCCACAGTTTGACCCTACCTACATCTCCAACTTTATCTCCCACTACTGTATATAGTCCTCTCTAAACCAATTAAATCGTTCTTTATTGATCATTGAAAACAAATGATAGGCACATTTCAAGTCCTTCTCAGGACTACTATTCTCATCTTTCTTCTCTGGTTATTTCTTATTTTAAATACCATTTTCAGTCATTCCTTCCACAGAGTTTTGCTGAATGCCTAATATGGGTTATACACTGTGCCTAGGCTGTGGAGGTTTAATGCTGAACAAGATAGGTAAAGTCATCAATCTCCTGGTGCCTTCAATTTTTAAAGGAAGATACAAGCAGTCAATTACAGTACAGTTTGAAGAGCGTTGTATTAGGGAAATACATTGTATTATGCTCTTTTCCCTAAAGGTTTCTCTGTCCACCCCAACATTTATGCATCATTTTCTTTTTTGAATTTCCAGAGTGCTGTTTGTTCCTACAACCAGTTTCCTCCCAATAAATGTTTCCTTTCACTCTTATTTAGCAATTTAGAAAATCATGTCTCCATATCCCAGATTTTAACACAGCTTTATGCAAAGTAAGAAAACTAAATAAATACTTTGTGATAATGTGTTTTATTTCCTTTCATAAGCCTACCTAAGGCTTAATAAAATAATGAAATAAGAGGAAGTTGTTTAAAGTTTTATTCTTTAATGTTTTTAATTTTTCAAATATTTTAGCTTATATTTTCTTATTCAAATATAATTAACGTCCAGTGTTATATTAGTTTCAGGTGTACAATGTAATGATTCAACAGTTCTATATATTATAAGGTTTCCTTCTTTTAATGAAGTAGCATTTGCATTATATTTCTGCCCATACTATATTCTTCCTACCATTTTGCCTCCTTAGAAATAATTATCACTGAGAAAAAAAGAAAGAATTATCATTGAATATTTTGATACCTTTTTATGATTGGAGAATATATATAATTACCAATTACTCAAATGTACAAGAAATGTCCCAACTTGAATTCAAATCTTCTTCATATTAGGCTAGTGGGAAATTCATTCAGAGTCATTAGAGAGTAGAGCAGGGATCTCTTATTCCAGGCTTATTTGATACCTAGAAAATTGGCCCTCACATCTTCTGTCTGTCTTGTTCATTAGTCATATCCTCATTGTCTAAGAGACATGGTCTTTGGGAAACAGGCAGCACTGTTTGGGTTAAGAAATATTTGCTAATTACAAAGGCCCTGGTGCCAAGGGACTAGCTTTCCTAAGTGCACCATCATGAGACTGCCATGTTGGGCAGTTGGGCAGATTGTATATACTTGACTGAAGGAAGGAATAGGACCTGAAATCCATCCAGTAGCACGCATACCACACTAAGTACTCTTTGGCTACATTAGTCTAGAAGGGTTGCCTGTTTCTAATCCATACATAGGTACTGTTTGAGCAGGCAGTGACACTCATCACCACTTGCTATTCCCTGGGTTTTACCTTAACCTCTTCATCCCTATCACTTTCCCTCAGGCTGAAAGAAAGCCAATTATATATAGATTTTGAGAAATATGTTCCCTAACCTTGGGGACAATCTCTTTCTCCTTTAGCTTCTATTTTTTAAAAATATTAACTTTTGATACTGCTTCTCCTGGACACCTTACATAATCAGCTCTGTTTGCTTAGACTTTGACAAAAGACAAAAAAAAGGATGTCTTCAAAAGGCTCTGCTATAGACCCTGCAAATGTTCTGAAACTATCTGACTACTCTTTTGAAATTGGAGAGGTTTGGGGTGAGGTAAAAACTAGAGATTTACATCATATTTTATTAAAAAGTGAAATATTAAGCTTAATTTTTAATTAATACATTTTTAATTTTGAAATATTTTTATAATGCCCATTGTACAAAATTTATAGGATATCTATCCTTAGAAGGAAATCACAAATAAAATCTATGGTAATTAAATAGAAGTTGATTTATTATGATAGAAATTGATGGCTTATTATGACTTGGCATGATAGAAATTATAGATCTGAAAGTTTAACATAGTGCACTAAAGACTTAAAACATATAAAATTGCTTTGTTTATATCTTTCATTAAAAATTAATTTTTGGGGTCACCTGGGTGGCTCAGTCTATTAAGTCCCCAACTGTTGATTTCAGCACAGATCATGATCTCATGGTTAGTGAGTTCGAGCCCCATGTTGGACTCCTCACTGATATTGCAGAGCCTACTTTAGATTCATTCCCTCTGCCTCTCTCTTTCTCTCTCTCTCTATCCCTCCCACACATGCTTGCTTACACATGCTTTCTCTTTCTCTCCCCACTTCAAAATAAAACTTAAAAAATATATTTCGTTTTTGTTTTATGTGTATTTTTGCTCCATTAATTAAATTAAGCAAATTTATATGTAGAGTAAGGTGTTAAAGCAACAAAATAATTTAAATTTATAATAAATTTATGTTTTTAAGTATCATGAGCTGGGAACAAATATATTTCTGAAAATTGGATTTAGGCCTTGTGAAAGAACCAGAAAGAGCATTTCTATTTTGAGCAAGTATGTTTTTGTCAATTTGTTCAGCAACCTGAATAAAATGACACATGTAGAAGATAGAGAAAAATATACAAAATCATAAGAATTTTAGTGCTATATATAGGACAATTCAAAGACTTTCTTTGTATGAAAATTGTTATGAAGTATCACCCTTGTTTCATTTCTGCTTTCTAGGTTTGGTCTTGAAAAAGAACATATTTCTTATATATTTTTACTATGCAGTGTATATCTTTCATTTATAATAGAAGTGACTGATTTCCCAAATTTTAAAACTTGGGAGAATCGTAGTATCTAAAATTCAGCCATTATCATAGTTTTGGATCTAGGAAAACTATCACAGAGGAGCATAGTCAGTATAACAGGCAAAAGAAAGGCATCTTCTAATCAGGAGAACCTTGGGGTAAGGCTGGGGACAGACAGATATTATTGAAATTAAAAGAATTTATATATAATTAAGCCAAAATGTGGTTTCGATTTTGAATACACAGGTGTGATCCTTCCTCTTATTGTAGAACAAGATTTGGGAGAAGTAACATTCTTCTTTTTAGCACAAGTAATTTGGAGTGAAAATAAGACATTTTGGTAAAATTTCTCAAGGTTGCAATTTATTGAATGCACACTTTAGCAAATTAATAATAGTTATAAAGTGAATTATCTTTGTATTTGGGTAAGTGGTAATTATAGCATACTATAAAATTTTTCTTGTTTGATCAATTTTATTACATAATAAATACTATATATATAGTATATATACATATAATAATGTTTTTCAGGAGAGCCACTTTCTTATGAAAGAATGAAAAAACTTTTTATTTTTAAAAAATTACTTAGAATATATATTAAAAAATTGTATTTAAAATGTTTAGTATTGGGACACCTGGATGGCTCATTTGGTTGAGTGTCCAATTCTTGATTTTGACTCAAGTCATGATCCCAGGGTCCTAGGATCAAGCCCTGCATCAGACTCTGTGCTGAACATGGAGCCTGCTTGAAATTCTCTCTCTCTCCTCTGCCCTTCTCCCCTGTCCGTACTCTCTCTCTCTAAAATACATACATACGTACATATGTTATATATACTGTTTAGGTAGAACTCATGCTTATTTGATGATTAAGGACACAGCCTTTGACAAAATAAAAATAATAAATAAAAATAAAACAAATAATGATTAATAATAAATAAAAATTAAATTTGAAAAATATTAATCTAAGCTCCAATTTATCATAAATCAGCTGTGTAACCTCTGGCAATTTACCTAACCTCTTTGAGTTTTAGTTTATTTTTAAAACGAAGGTGATACCTTGTAAAGTTCTTAAGATTAAATGTGATAAGATTTATTAAGAGTTTATTTTCTTTTAATTTTTTTTAATGTTTATTATTTTTGAGAGAGAAAGAGAGACAGAGTGTGAGCAGGAAAGGGGCAGAGAGAGAGGGAGACACAGGATCCGAAGCAGGCTCTAGGCTCTGAGCTGTCAGCACAGAGCCCAACGCAGAGCTTGAACTCAAAAGAACCATGAGATCATGACCTGAGCTGAAGTCAGAGGCTGAACCGACTGAGCCACCCAGGTGCCCCAAGACTTTTAGAGTCTGCTCTGTGGCTCATTCGGTTGAGTGTCCAACTCTTGATTTCAGCTCAGAACGTGATCTCACAGTTTTGTGGGCTCGAGCCCCATATGGGGCTCTGTGCTGACCACATGGAGCCTGCCTGGGATTCTCTGTTTCCCTCTCTCTCTGCCCGCCCTGCCCCCCACTCATGCTCCCTCTGTCTCTCCCCCCCCCCAAAAAAAGAGAGTGATTTAGCACCTGACTCACTGACTCATCTCCTGCAATATCAAACATATTGGATATGGCTTTTTGTTACATAAAATAACACATATACATCTTTCCTCTTTTTGTCAGTTAAGACTTAATATGCATCATTTTCGGTGATGAGAATCTCAATATTTTTGCATGATCACTGTGTCATTTCATTTACGGCTAAACTTCTAACAGAGTTCTTCCTTTTAAAAAAAAAACATGCTCAATTGAAACGTTTTTCAAGTCTAATGATCAGGTGATTGTCAGGTATTTGGAAGACAAGCTCATTTCTACCCTGCTTAGTTAATTATTGTGATTGTAAACAAAGGATGTACAATTCAAAGTCAAGCAACATTTCACATGGACTACGGAGGTGATAATAGCTTAATTCCTGCTGGATCTTTTTTCTTTACTCTGGAGAGTTCACACTGACCTTGTCCAAAATCTGATGACCTCCCTTTTTTACTCAACTGTTAGGAAAGCCAGGCCTGCCATAGCTGGCCCTGAGGGGGTATCCTAAAGACCACTGAGCCACTGACCCATGTCAAGACTGGATTTAAAGTCTGATCTACAGGACCTCTGAAATAGCTATACACGGGGTTTTTTGTACACAAAAACCTAACTAGCTGCATTTTTCTGCTTATAAAATACCCTAATGAAGTGTATTTTAAGTGTTCTTAATAAATTCATATATTTAATTTTACCAAGTTTCTTATTCCAGGTCATTTTCTAGACTCCTTGTAAATATTTTTTCTCAAAGTTAGTGTGTTACAACTAAACTTGAAGGTTTTGAAGTGTGAGCAGAATATATTGTTAAACCATAGCTAAATGTAATGAATATTATCCTGGTTGACGAAAGGACCAATGCAGTTACATTTTAATACTTTTAAAGATTTTGGTCTTTTCAGGCAAAAATTCCACATACTTCATAAAAAATTTAGTTTAAGCTGAAACGGCATGTTATTCTCTGTTTCTATTTTGTCAAACCTCAGATAATATTCAAATGTTGGTATTTAAGAGTTTTGAGGTTATGAGAATTGTCCTAAAAGAAAGAACATAACCAACTGGGAAGGTGTTAATATTTAAATTTGGTTGGATGGGAACTATCTACCTTAACAGTAACAGTTTGTGCTAGAGCTGTGATAGTAAAAGGGAAAATTCCCTGTGTTTATTTTGTTCTTCTGCACAAAAGGAAATGACCATGCCATTTTATGAATATCTAGTAAGTATTCTGCAGTTTATAATATGACATTATCTTTTATTTTTATATAGGAGTTGATTCCTGAATTTTATTATCTCCCTGAGATGTTTGTCAACTTCAATAATTATAATCTTGGAGTGATGGATGATGGGACAGTAGTGTCTGATGTTGAACTTCCTCCTTGGGCCAAAACCTCAGAAGAATTTGTTCGCATAAACAGATTGGTAAGATAGTAATCATCTACTCTGTCTGTCATGAGCCTTTTCTCAAAGTATCTTTCATGTGTTGGTATAATTAACCCTTGCCCTTCTAGACAAAATTATAGTTGGTAGAGATAACTGAAAGTAACAAAATAATTCATGAATCTCCATATATATTCTAAATTTTATTGACTTGAAAAGTATAGTGGTTTCTTTTATGCAGAATGTAGGTTACTTTCATATGCACATGATAATTCAGAATTATAAGGGAAATTTTTTTAATGTTTATTTATTTTTGAGAGAGAAAGACGCAGAGCATGAGTGGGGAGGGGCAGAGAGAAAGAGGGAGACACAGAATCTGAAGCAGGCTCCAGGCTCCGAGCTGTCAGCACAGAACCTGATGCGGGGCTCAAACCCATGAGCCATGAGATCATGACCAGGCGCCCCAGAATTGTAAGGGAAATTATAAGTAAAACTGGAATTGTATGTTTCATGAAACGTGAGCTTCTTGTACTAGGTAAAGAGTGTAATTCTGTGCTCCAGGTTAGAAGGCCACTGCACATTTCAGTAATAGAAGATTTTCAAGTTATATGTGGCATCCTTCTTTTCAGGAAATCTTCATGTAAATTTAGAACATGAAAATTTAAAAACTTAAGTGCCCAGTGATCACTGTGTTCTTCAGACTCCTCTCTAGTGAACTCTTTAAAAATCCTCTCATGTGGTTCTAAATTATTTCATGAAAAAGTTATATGTCTTTCCCTTTTTGTCTTTAAGTTTCATAAAAGTTTGGAATCTGTTACCTTTATTCTCAGTTTTTAAAAGTAGGATTTCTGTCATACTCCATATTAAAAGTGAAATCTAGGGGCACCTGGCTAGGTTAGTTGGTAGAGCAACTCTCGATCTCAGGGTTGTGAGTTCAAGCCCTATGTTGGGCAGAGATGTCAGTTTAAAAAGAAAATGAAATCTAAATTCCATCGTATCTTTAATTTACACTTAAGGAAAATTATTGCATTTTAGTTTTCTAAGTGACATTTCTTATCTTTTGCATTATCATTTATATATTTTTTTAAGTTGTGTTTATTTATTTTGAGAGAGACAGAGACAGCGCAAATGGGGAAGGGGCAGAAAGAGGGAGAGAATCCCAAGCAGGCTCCGTTGTGCCTGCGTGGAGCCCATTGCAGGGCTTGAACTCATGAAACCATGAGATCATGACCTGAGCCACCTGGGCATCCCTCAACATTTATATTTTAATCCTGTCTTCCAGATCCTAATTACAATCCCATTGTTACTGAAATTTTACATTTAATGTATATTGGAAGCAATGCAGGGGAAAGGGAAAGAACATAGTCCTTGAAGTTAGACCAACTTTCCTATTCTTGGATAAATTACTTTGCTAATTATGGGACTTCAGGAACTTTCATCTTTCTGAGTCTTGGTTTCCTCATATGTAGTCTGAAAATTATGAATATAAAATTATAATTATGTATGTAATATTCTTTGACTTACAGTAGGCACTTAGAAAGTAGTACTTAACATTATTCTGTCATAGTCCTCAGGTACATGTTTTATTTTACTTTTATCCCATGGATTTTGGAAGATTGTAATTAAAATGAGAGCCCAAGACAAAGTTTAGTTTTAGCAAATGTTGAAGATGTCAAACTTTTAAATGTGACATTTGCCTATGGTTGTGTGATTCCCCTCAACCCGTCAGAGACTACTGGAAGTCAATAGAAGGTATAGTTATTCCACATTTTTTTTTGTTTTGGTGATTGCCCTTTTGAAGTATATTTATTGAGGTATAATGTATGTACCATAAAATTCACCTTATTTTTTTTTAATGTTTATTTAGTTATTTATTATTTGTTTATTTTTGAGAGAGAGTGTGCACTTGCAGGGGAGGGGCAGAGAGAAAGAGAGAGAGAGAGAATCCCAAGCAGATCTGTGCTCAGCAGAGCCTGATGTGGAGCTGGATCTCACGAGCCGTGAGATCATGACCTGAGCCGAAAAAGAGTCAGATACTTAACCGACAGAGCCACCCTGGTGCCCCCAAATTCACCTTTAAAAGTGCACATTTCTTTTGAGTTTTAGAAAATTTAGACAGTTGCGTAACCATCACCACAATCCGGCTTTAGAACACTTACATCATGTACCTGTTCACAGTCAGTCTCTGCTCTGGTACTTTTTGTCTCTGTAGAGACAATTTTTTCTAATTTTTAAAAATTGTATATAAATAGAATCACGTAGTATGTGCCTGGCTTCTTTTATTTAGCATGATACTTTTGAGATTCACCCATGTTGTTGAATATGTATTGGAACATATTGTATTGCTGCATAATATTCCATTGTATGGCTAGAATACATTTTATTTATTTACCAGTGTATGGACATTTTTCCAGTTTGAGACTATTATAAATATTTGCATATGTCTTAGGGTAAGCATCTGTTTTCATTTCTCTTGGATAGATTCCTAGGAGTTTAATTGTTAGGTCATACAATAAGAAGTTGCTAAGACTTGGTATTGTTACTATTATTTATTTTAGCTGCTCTAGTCAGTATCTCAATTTTAATTTGTATTTCCCTAATCACTAATGATGTTGACTATCTTCACAGGCTTATTTCCTACTCATATATGTTCTTTATTTTTTTTTAAAAAAGTGTTTTGTTACATTTGTTTATTTTTGAGAGAGAGTGCGCGCGCATGTGCGAACAGGGAAGAGGCAAAGGGAGGGAGACAGAGGATCTGAAGCAGGCTCATCCTCATTGTGAGCACAGAGCACAATGCAGGGTTCGAACCCACAAACCACAAGATCATGACCTGAGCCGAAATTAAGAGTCAGCTGCTTAACCGACTGAGCCACCCAGGCATCCCCATATGTGTTCTTTGGAATTACTCACATCTTTTGCATATTTTTAAGTTAGGTTATTTTTCTTATTATTTAATTGTAAGCAATCTTTACATATTCTTTGTGAAAGTTCTTTATCCGACATATGTTTTGCAAATTATTTTTGCATTGATCTTGTCTTTTCAGTTTTTAAAAATGTTTATTTATTTTGAGAGGGAGAGAGAGAGAAAGAGAGAGAGAGAGAGAGAGAGAGAGAATCCCAAGTAGAGTCCATACTCAGAGCAGAGCCTGAGACACAGCTCAATACTGCAAACCACGAGATCATTACCTGAGCTGAAATCAAGATTTGGATGCTTAACTGACTGACATACCCAGATGCCTTTATCTTTTCATTTTTTAATGTTTCTTTTGAAATACCATTTTTAAAAAATGGTTTCACTATTAGGTAGATAACGAAATAACATTTATGTAACATTTGAAAGGTATAAAGAATCCTTCTCATTCTTTGGGAATACTTTTTAAAGAAAAAAAACTTAAATCATGTTCTGATCATTTTATTATTGAAACAGTTTCTTAAATATGATTTAAAATTTTAAGTCTGAAAGGAACCAAATCTCTATTAATTATTACCATATTTAGTACTATTAAAGAGTATGAAGAGGTTTGTTAGAGTGTTTACCTAAAAGAGGTCTAAGGCAAAAAACATTCGAATAAGTTATATTAAAAGCTTTTCAACACTATTTTGACAATTAAGAGAATTTAATTGTGTAACCTGAAGTAAGCCCCTGTCTTCATAGTACTTCCTATCTCTGCTCTCACAACCTTTACCTCTGAAGAGCCAAATCTTTTGGAATGGGCTTCTCAAAGGCACCATGGAAAAGAAAGTAGCTACTTAACAAATTGTTTTCAATAAGATTTCTGTTTTGCCTGCCATTTTTGTATGAAATTACATATAAAAAGTATTTTATAATAATAACTGCATGTTTATTATAACTTATAATTAACTTTATTAAGCATTTGTGCCAGCAATTCCTCTTTCTATGAGTTTTACAATGTCTTCATAGTTCAGGCTCTGGAAAAGCTTACATTCTTATGAGTACTGTATAAAAATTTCATTGCAAATTAAATGCAAACATAGAGTCAAATATTAAATCTCTCATCTTTTAAATTTGTAATGAGAAAATACACTTGATTTTACTTAAATGTATCTTTATGAAAGAATTCAATAACTCATTCATTCTTTCAAAAATATTATACACCTGTGATGAACAAAGCTCTCCTACAGTACAGTCTGTATTGATTCATTTTATAATTTCCTCTTCACTTTCTACAAGTGATTAAATTATTAGTATGGTATTTTATGTATCTGTTAGCATGTTATCACGTAAGGATTTTATCCTCCTCCTCTTTTTGGTTACCTCTTCAAGTCCACAGATTTTATGCAATGATTGTAGCTCATGAAATGCATACTACTTTGATCTGTGACCTTTTTGTGGTGCTAATCGGGTTCCTGATATCATTATACCTTACTCATTAATCATATTTCCTGCAGCCCGTCAGGCAGCCAGACAGCACAAGTCCCTGTTTTCAGCCCTCTGTTGGCAGGTTTCTGCTTTTCCAGATTATTACAGACGATACTTTGGCTTCTCATAGCCAGAGCCACATCAAGCTGTGTGTTACAATTAAAGTCAGATGGTCCTCAGGTTGAACAGGGATATAGTGTTGCAGCTGTCTCTCTTCCTGGAACAAACCAGCACCAAGAACAGATGATCTATAGGACAGTGAATAATAACAGATTGTACAGTACTCGCTGGTAGCAGGAGATCACAGAATTAATTAACTGACATACTCATTGTAAGATACCCGGCACGTCTTTTTAATGTATTTGGTTGCCCAAATATTAATTCAAGGAGATAGAGTATTTTTAGCAGCATGATTTTGATGGTGGACCAGTAACACCGCATTTTCTAATTTTGTTAGAGGGCCCTAACTACTATCTTACCTAATCATTTTAATCCTCAGAGTTTTCTGCAAGTATTGAAGATCTAAATGTAGAATTGGTAAATTGGCTAAAGTGTAGGATTTATGGGCAAAAGACAATATCCTGTGTATTTTAGAAGGAAAACCCACCTAGGTCTCGTTAGTCTTTCAGGTAAATAAATTATATTTTCTTTATTCTGAACAGTTGGAATCAGGGTAAAACCAAAACAATCCTAACTACATCCCAGACATTGGCCTGTGTTATTTAATATTACCTGAACCAGAAAAAAAAAATTTATTCCAGAATTGCTTCAGAAATACAAATGAGAAACAGGCTTTCATACTTTAAAATAGTATAGTACTCTGTGAGTTCAGACTGCTCATCAATTATCTTTACAATATAATGTTGATGTTATGGACCTATATTATATTGCCTCTTACAGCCCTAGAGTTTAAGCTGAAATAAGAGACAAAGAAACCCATACACTAAACAGTAATGATAGGTCTATTTTTAAAAGTTGAAATGGAGCATTTTGTTTTAGCTGAAGAATGTCTAACTTATTCAAATTATAATAAAAGAAATTCATTCATTTAAAGGTATTTACTGAGTGCCTATGTGTGACCAGCAATTTTAGACTCAGTGAATAAGAAAGATGATATCCCTACTCTTCTGGAGGTTACTTCCTTTTTGATAACTTAGGTTTTTGAAGTAGAAGGCTTCTCAAGGCTGAGGGGTGTCATGAATCTAATAAGGAAGGCTTCTATTGATGGATTGTCCTAAGGTTACCAGTTAGAATCACATTTGCTTTTGTGGATCTTCTGTAGCTTTTGTCTTCTCTACTATTTCAGAATGGTGATGTGAGTAGTTATTTCCTTGAGAAGGTAAAGAAAAATAAAATGAGTTATTTATCTCCTTTTCAGATAATATATGGACAAATTAAAAATGATGATATCTTTTTATATTTTTGTCTGAGAAAATTTTCAGATTTCTCTACCAACTTTGTTTTTATCCTGTTGCTAAAATTTAAATTTATTCACCTTAAATCTTCTTAGATATTATATCTCTGAAGGAATTAGGTCAGTCTTTTATAAGTTTTTCCTTTGAATTTGGAAAATTTACAAATCTTAAGTGATGACAGAATAGTTGAGACTATGCATCTTTTGTCTTTACTGAAAAAGTGGTATATGTACATATAGCAAGACCTACAGCTTGAGATGACTGAGTTTGTAATGGTATAAAATTTGATTATTGTAATGCCATATTATGTCCCAATTTACAGTGTTTAGCAACACTTGAAGGTTGAGAAGTTTGAGATTTGAAAGGCTTTGCACTTTTTTTTTACCTGTATTCACATCCTTGGTTCCATTTTTGAGGAAAATGGCATTAAAAAATGTTTCTTAAGAGAGCTGACCAGACAATATTTTTCTGTTCTTTGGAATAGAATTAACAGGAGCTAACATAATTTTTTATATTGTTCCTTTTCCTGTCGACTTTTCATTTTCCACATTGATAATGATGTGGCCAAGAATGTAAATAGCCATGATGGCTATAGTCTATAATCGTTCTCAAATGTGGACATAACCCTCTCACCCTTTCTTTACTCCCTACATTGGTCAGACCCAAAACTCTGGGGAATGGAGCAGATAGTGTGTGAAGTTTGAAAATTAAAAAATACTATTGTTTGGTTTGTTTTTGCTCTTCATATATAACTTACTTTGAAATTCTAGTTTGAAAAAGGCATCTAAGTAGGAAAAAGGATGTTTGGTGTTGTTAGGTTATTAATTCTCCAAAATTTATTAATAAATTAAATGTAAAAATCAATTCAAAGCCTCATAGGTTTTGTTTGTTGGACTATGACAAACTGATAGTAAAGGGGAAAGGGCCAATTATGGCCAAGACCTTCTCTGAGAACAAGAACAGGTTTCGGGAACAAGAACAGGTTTTGGGGACTTGCTTTATTATATATAAAGAATTATTATAAAACTATAGTAATTAGGGGAAACTAGTAGAAGTAGACTAACTGAAGTGAACACAAAACCCAAAAACAGACCAGGACAGCTGTTCGGTTGTAGATCTTTGGGAACAGAAGGACTTCTGATTTTATGGTGCTGTGATAGTTACTTTACTAATTTCTTAGGGCAGCTGTAACAAAGTGCCACAAACTGAGTGGCTTAAACAACAGAGATTTATTGATTCCCAATTCCGGAGGTAAGAAGTCTGAACAAACTTCAGTAGGGTTGGTTCCTTGTGAGTGCTGTGGGGGGAGGAATCTGTCCTAGGCCTTATGTTGGCTCATACACAGCCATCTTCTCCCCATGTCTCTTCACAGCATTTTCCCTCTACGCGTGTCTGTCTCTGTGTCCAAATTTCCCCTTTTTATGAGGATGCCACCCATATTGGATTAAGGACTCACCCTACTCCAGTATGACCTATGACCTCATCTTAACATAAATAATTACATAAGTAATGATCCTATTTCCATATAAGATCATATGTTGAGTTACACAGAAGTTAAGATTTCAACATATGAATTTTGGGGGATATAGTTCATCCATAATCGTATCAATGTGGAAAAAACGAGATCAGAATCATTCTCATACCATAAACAAAAATTAAAGTATATTAAAGCTTTAAATATGAAGACAAATTTGAAACTTTTAGAAGATAATACAGAAAGATTCTTTTGTGATCTTGAAATAGGGAAGAGTTTTCCAAACAAAAAACAAAAAGTGAAATATACATCACATTAATTGGATTTTGGATGTTAAACCAACCTTGCATTCCTTGAATATATCACACTTGGAGGATAAAATCCTTTTAATATGTATGATATTTTGTTTGTGTTAATATTTTGCTGAGAAATTATTACTTTTGAGGATGTTTGCATCTGTATTCATGAGGAATATTGGTATATAGTTTTCTTATGATATCTTTGACTTTAATACCAGGATAATACTGGGCTTATAGAATAAGATATCGTTAAGTGTTTCTTTCTCTGTTTTCTGAAAGACATTTTAAAAACATTTGGTGGAATTCACCACTGAAGCTACTGGACATTGGCTTTTCTTTGGAGGAGGATTTTTATTTTATTTTACTTTATTAAATATTTATTTTGAGAGAGAGAGAGAGAGAGCACATGAGTGGTGGAGGGACAGAGAGAGGAGAGAGAAATCAAAGCAGGTTGCATGCTCTGCTTGGAGCCACATATGGGGCTCATCCCACAACCATGAGGTCACAACCTGAGCCAATATCAAGAGCTGGAGCTAAACAGACTGAGCCACCCAGGCATCCCAAGGAAGAAAACTTTAAATTACCAGTTCAGTTTTTTTACTTGTTACATGTTTATTCAGACTTTCTGTTTTTTTCTTCAATTGGTTTCAGTAACTTTTGTAACTTATTTCTAGGAATTTGTCCATTTAATCTAATTTATTGGTATAAAGTTGTTCATAATATGCCTTATTTCAATTTCTCTAAAGTTGATAGTGATGTTACCTCATTCATTCCTGATTTTTGGTAATTTATATCCTCTTTTTTTCTAGGTCAGTCTTGCTAAAGGTTTGTCAGTTTTGTTGAACTTTTCAAGGACCTAGCTTTTCATTTTATTGATTTTTCTCTATTTTGTTTCTGTTTTTTCTTTCATTAGGAGATCACTCTAATATTCATTATTTCTTTTCTTTTGCTTGCTTTGAGTTTAGTTTTCTTTTTTACAAGTTTCTTAACTTGGGAAAGTAGGTTTTTATTTCTTTTCTCTCTTTGCTAATATTGGCTTTTATAGCTATGAGTTTCCCATTATGTGCTATTTTTGCTGCATCCCATAAATTTTGATATTTTGTTTACTTATTTTAATTCATCTCATAACATTTTCTCATTTCCCTTATGATTCCTTTTTCGACTTATGGAGTATTCAGAAATAATATTGTTTAGTTTTCAAACATTTGTGAATTTTTCAAATTTCCTTCTGTTTTTTCATTTCTAATTTAATTTCATTGTGACTAGAAAATATACTTTGTATGATTTCTCTTGTTTTAGATGTGCTGAGACTTGCTTTATGACCTAGCATATGGTCTGTATTGAAGTTTTCTCCATTTGCCCTTATGAAGAATAGGTATTCTGCTGGCATTAAGTGTTCTATAGATGTCAGTTGGTCAGATTGTTTTATTGTGCTTAGGTCTTCATATCTTCTCTGTCTTCACTGATTTCCTATCTATTTCAGTCCATTTTTGCTAGTGGAGTGTTGAAGTCCTCAAATGTTATCATCTCTTCTGTCAGTTTTTGCCTCGTGTATTTTTGCTGTTCGGTGTATGTGTTAGTTTCCCACGACTGCTGTAACAGATTACCAAAAACATGGTGACTTAACACAACAAAAATTTATTCTTTCACAGTTCTAGAGGCCAGAAATCCAAAGTGAGTATTACATACCCTTCAGAAGATCTCCGCCTCTGTCCTCACATCACCATCTCCTCTTCTGTCTGTAGTGAAATCTTTCTCTACCTTCCTCTTATAAGGATGCATGTGATTATATTTAGGGTCCTCCCTGATAATCCAGAATGAAGTTCCCATCTCAAGATCCTTAATTTAACAGACCTTTCCCCATATAAAGTACTATTTACAGGTTCTAGAGATTAAGATTTAATCCGCTTTGGGGGGTGGTGGGGGGTATTTTTCAGCCTACCACTGTGCATATGTGTTTATAATTATTATATTTTTCTGATGAACTGGTTTTTCATTATAAGTTGTCCCTCTTTGTGTCTAGTAGTTTTTAGTCTCTTTTACCTGATGTTAGTATAGCCTAGTCTAGCTCTCTTATGGTAACTGTTTGCATGGTATATAGTTTTCCTTTCTTTGACTTTCAACCTATTTTGTATTTGATTCTGAACTGTGTCTTTTGTAGATAGTGTATAGGTAGATCATGTTATTTATCCAGTCTGATAGTCTTTGCCATTTAATGCTATGATGGATGTGGTTGGATTCATGTCTGCCATTTTGCTAATTAGGTTCTTTAGTCTTGGGTCCTTTTGTTCTCTCTTCCTCCCTTTATAATTTTCTTTTGTATCAAAGAGATCATTTTTAGTGTACAATTTTATTTCATTAATTTTTTATTATTAAATTATTATTTTATTTTTTATTATTATTTCTTTCTTGTAGTTGTTTTCTTAGTCATTTTTTAGGCACAGTATGCATCTTAATTTATCTCAATCCACTTCATATTAATACTAGCTTAATTTCAGTAGGATATAGTGACTTTGTTCAAACTCAGCTCTGTTCATCCCCCTCTACTTTGTGCTATTATTTATGTAATAAATATATTACATCTACATATGTTATAAACCCACTGCACAGTGTTATGTATTGTTGCTTTATGCAATCTATATCTTCTAAAGAAGTTAAGAAAGGAAAAAATACTTATTAATTTTATTTACTACTCTTACTTTGATAGAAATATTCCAAAATGAAAAAGTACCTCAGATACTCAACATCATGTAGGAGTGGGATAATTCCCAAATAGAAAAAGTTGTGTAGAATTGAAGTTTGTCCTTTAAAATACCAATGTTTTCACTGTGTCTCTTGAAAAAAATCCTTTTATAAATTGGAATACACATTTCCCTGTCTCTTAAACAGAGAATTCTGAACTTAAATATCCTTTTGTGGATTACTCATTGTTAAACATTCAGTTATTTTCTGTGATGTCCTGAAAAGTTATTGAGATATATAAAGCTTTTTTGTTCCTTAATTAAAATGACCCACATTCCTCTGCTTTCTTTTAGCTTTTCTGTCAGCATTTCAAAGTTCTTTCCTGTGTCAGCTGTCACTTCCTATCACTTTTCTCTGTCAGGGTTTCCATCTCTCTAAAATGTTATATCATTTTACGCATATATGGCAAGGTAAAAGCCTGAGGGATGACCTAGTGACTCCCACCTTTAAAGTTCATAAGCTTTGTATTTGTTTTCTTCGTGGCCTTCAGTTGCTTTGAGTTTTGATATGTTCTAGATTCTCTGAAGACCTGAAATCTGAATTCTGGATAAATGAAACATAAACTGTGTTTTGTTTAGTGACATATTATTGTGTGGTATACAAGCAAAATAAAGTGAAACGATACCTTATCTAATTAAAGTACATTAAAGTAAATTTCCAACATTCTTGTTGGAAAAACATTCAAATCTGTGTTTATTCTGGAGTATATAACTTTCAGTGACTTTCTGCTAACATTATTATAATGTATTTTGTTAAAATATTAACATAACATAAAAAGCATTTTAAATTTTATAAGAATAATAAAATAATCATTTCCCACATGTATCCCCATGTATCTACATAATTCTGAAAAGGATTGTGTCTAATAGTGATTACTTATCCCCGGAGACTTCAGCTTAATGTGGAAGTGTGGGAGAATACAGATTTCTTTTTCTTCCTGACCTAGGAACCTACAGTGGTTGGTAGCTTCTAGCTTCTAGGAAACCTACATAGGTTGTGTTAACATCTCGGTTCTAGAATAACTTCTAGTTCCTAGATTATGTCATTCTTTTCTCACACACCACAGTCTCTGCCACATGCTATTCCTATTGATTGCGTGAACCTACTCCTTTTCTAACCAAACTATATCTTAAAACTCATACCTTACCCTTACCACCACCCCTTCAAAAAGCAAAATAAAAGAAAAACTTGCAAACAGCTTTTCTTGTAACTCTCATCTTCCTCAAAATCTTTCATAAAAACCTCCATGTATTACCCTATGGCCTTCCTATAACTTGTTCTCAATTTGTTTTTCTACACCTATGACTCCCAGGTCCTTGTTTACTGGACCTTCTCTTTCTTTTTATATATAGAATCCTGGTTTCAGGTGTAAACTGTATCATTTACAGTAGTGTATTTTAAAATGTGGTGCATGGAAAACGCAATCTGTATCAGAATCCCCTGGAGGTACAGTTAATTATCCGTACAGTGATTTTTTTTTTTTTTTGCTTTTATTTGTATTCCTGTAAAGTTTTGGCTGAGAGAGAAGGTGCTAGCCACAAAGAAGAAATATACTTATTACCTTGACAGTTATTTTCCTCATGGCAGATAATTTTGCTTTATATGTTACCACTTGCATATTTGTTTAGTACGAGTTAATAACCAAAATATCCATCAACAATTGGGATGTGAAGAAAAAGTAAGCAACGGCCATGTTAGACTGATGCCTCTACTCTCCAGTACAGTTTTTCCCACTCTCAGGTTGCACAGAAATTCACTAATGCTTTCTTTACTGCTTGCTTCACTTTTTCATATTTAGGTGTCTGGTCCATGATTTCTGGTATGAAAACAGATCTAAGTTTATCTTTATTCATACGGTTAACCCATACCATTTATTTTGAAGTTCATATTTACCCTGCTTTGAGGTAGGAAGGGAGTCTATTTTTTTTTTTAACTTTTTATTGTCAAATTGGTTTCCATACAACACCCAGTGTTCATCCCAACCAGTGCCCTCCTCAGTGCCTGTCACCCACTCTCCCCCTCCTATACCCCCCTCAACCCTCAGTTTGTTCTTAATATTTAAGAGCCTCTTATGTTTTGTCTCCCTCTCTCTCTGTGGCCTTTTTTCCCTCCTCTTCTCCTCCCCTATGGCTTTTTGCTAAGTCTCTCACAGTCCACCTATGCGTGCAAACATATGGTATCTGTCTTTCTCTGACTGGCTTATTTCACTTAGCATAATACCCTCCAGTTCCATCCATGTTGCTACACATGGCCAGATTTCATTCCTTCTCATTGCCGGGTAGTATTCTGTTGTATATACATACCACATCTTCTTTATCCATTCGTCGGTTGATGGATACTTAGTCTATTTCCATGATTTGGCTATTGTCGAAAGTGCTGCTATGAACATTGAGGTACACGTGCCCCTATGCATTCAGCACTCCTGTGTCTCTTAGGTAGATTTCTAGCAGTGCTATTGATTGGTCGTAGGGTAGTTCTATTTTCATTTTTTTGAGGAACATCCACACAGTTCTCCAGAGTGGCTGCACCAGTTTGCATTCCACCAACAGTGTAGGAGGGTGCCTGTTTCTCCACATCCTCACCAGCATCTACAGTTCCCTGATTTATTCGTTTTAGCCCCTCTGACTGGTGTGAGGTGGTATCTCAGTGTGGTTTTGATTTGTATTTCCCTGATGATGAGTGACATTGAGCACCGTTTCATGTATCTGTTGGCCATCTGGATGTCTTCCTTGGAGAAGTGTCTATTCATATCTTCTGCCCATTTCTTCACTGGATTATTTGTTTTTCGGGTGTGGAGTTTGGTAAGTTCTTTATAGATTTTAGACACTAGTCCTTTATCTGATATGTCATTTGTGATTATCTTTTCCCATTCCGTCGGTTGCCTATTAGTTTTGTTGGTTGTTTCCTTTGCAGTGCAGAAGCTTTTTAATCTTGATGAGGTCCCAATAGTTCATTTTTGCTTTTAATTCCCTCACCTTTGGAGATGCGTCGAGTAAGAAATTGGTACAGCTCAGGTCAAAGAGGTTTTTTTTCCTGCTTTCTCCTCTAGGATTTTGATGGTTTCCTGTCTCACATTCAGATCCGAAGGGAGCTTATATCTCCTTTTCTGGCAACTACCATTGAACCCCTAGCATAGTACAGAATAAGTACTAAACAAATAATTGATGAATAAATATGTAAATAATTTAACTTATTACTTTAAGTTCTTAACGTACTTTAATGTGCCGACTTCGGGGGAAACAAATAAGCCTCGTTTTTGGTAAATTTAGTGCTTGTCCAGAGCAATTTAAGTTCTCTAGAGGTTAGAAGTCAGAAAGAGAAAGAGGAAGAAGAGGTAGATTTTATAGAAAATTTAACCCTTGTGTAAATTAGTAATGTACTACCAGGTACAGCTGGAAATTTTCCTTTCTGGCAGGGACTAATGATAATGGTTGAAGAAGATAAGTGAGACTAATGGGCTCACAACGTGAGACTGGAAGTTGAATTCACAGATGAATGTTTACTCACCCAGTTCTTTTCATGACCACCGTTGCTCTGTAGGGCTGGGAAGACGTTGCCTCCAGCTCCTCACTGCCTTTGTTCCTGGCGCTGAGCCATGTCACCCACACTGGCAGTGTACCTGAGAAGCATTATCTTTGCTGTGGATTTTCTTCTGCCTGTGGGTGCTGTCATGTGACTCTCTGCACATTATATCTGCACATTATATCTGTTTGATTTGCCAATAAGTGGTATATATCCAACAAAGTTTTTTTTTGCAGCTAAAATGTTTGTGTAAACCAGCAAATTTCCTTGGTCATAGTAGCCAGAAAGTGACCTTTTACCATAATAAGGCAGGCAGGCAGGCAGGCAGGAAGGAAGGAAGGAAAAGGAAGAAGAGGATTGTTTCATGTTTTTCCAGCATGATTATTTTTTATGGTCTGGTTGATTCTTTTCACTCTATATTTTAGAACTATCATTAGAAAATAAGCTTTAGGTTGAATATCATAGTACCTTCAATGCCAGTAAACAATGAATGGTTGTGGGATTATTGTATAAATATGAAGAGGGCTCTTCACTGAGAGCAGAGAGCCTGTTGCGGGGCTTAAACCCATGGACCATGAGACCATAATCTGAGCTTAAGTTGGACACTTAATGACTGAGCCTCCCAGGCACCCCTCTGGTTTCTTATTTTTAAGTAAAGGCAAATTTAGTTTGCATTATTGTTGTAATATTAAATATATTAAATTGAATGTCATAGTGCTTGAATTTTACATGATACATTTCATATTTTTCTGGGGCATTTTAGAATTCCTTGCTTGAATCAGTTCCTGAATTTTCTTTTCTTGCTCTCTCTTCTCTCTCCCTCCTTCTTTCTCTTTTTTTTCCTCATTTTTTTGTTCACATGTTTATTTATGCCCTACTCGAACATGAACATTAAAATCTTTTTCTACATCTTTTTGAGAATAATTTTTAACCTACAAAAAGTTGCAAGAATAAAAATAACACATAGAGCATTCATAAGCTCTTTGGCCAGTGTAACTATTGGTGAGATTTTTTATCTGAGCTTTCTCCTTTCCTTCTCTTCTGTTCTCATTCTCTGTGTGTGTATACACATATAATACACACACACATGTCTAAATACAGCTGACTCTTGAATAACCGGGGACTAAGGGTGCCAACACCCAGGCATATACAGTCAGAAATCCACATACAACTTTGACTCCCCAGAAACTTTGATTCTCCAAATAGCCTACTGTTGATCAGAGGCCTTACCAATATCATAAATCATCAACACACATTTTGCATGTTATATGTGTTATATACTGTATCCTTAAAGTAAGCTAGATAAAAAATGGTATTAGGAAAATTATAAGGAAGAGAAAATGCATTTATAATATTGCATTGTATTGATAATATAAGTTCTCATATATTTATTGAAAAATATAATATATTTATATATATGTATTGATAATATAATTCATATATTTATTGAAAAAAATTCATGTATAAGTGGACCCATGCAGTTCAAACCTGTTGTTCAAGGGTCAACCATATATGAATATATATAAAATACACACACACAATACTTTTACTGAATCATTTGAGGGTAAGATACATACTTCATCGTCCTTTACCCCCAAATACTTTTGTATATATGTCCTAAAAGTAGGGATATTTTCTTTATATAGCCACGGTAACACTTACCATTTCATAAATTTAAATTAACAAAGTACTTTACTTTCCATATGTCAGTTTTGTTAGTTGATTTAATAATGTTCTCTGTCGAGTTTTTACCCTACAAAGCAGGATCCATTGTAGTATACGTTATTACTTTTAGTTGCCACGTAAGTTCTGAGAAGTCACTTTTCCTATACCCTGCTATACCGGTCTTGGGGCCGTTCTGACAAAGTACCACAAACCGGATGCCTTGAAGAACAGAAGTTAATTGTCGCACACTTCTGGAAGCTAGAAGTCCGAGGTCCCGGTGTCCGCAGGATCATGCTTCCTCCAAAGACAGGAGGGCAGGACCTGTTCCAGGTCTCTCAGTTTTCGGTAGTTCCTTGTCTTGCAGCAGCAGACCTCTCATCTTCATATGGCATTCTCCCTGTGCGCACGTCTATATCTGTGTCCAGATTTTCTTCTTTTTCTAAGGATACCAGTCATTGAGTCAGGGTCCACCATTTGACTTCAGTTTAACCTCATTGCCTCTCTGAAGATCCTGTCTCCAAATAAGGTCACATTCTAAGGTTAGAACTCCAACATCTTTTTGGGGAGAACACAACCCATAATAGTTAACCTTGTATATACATATTAAATATGTGTATTTTTTTGCTAGGGCTGCCATAGCAAAATACAACAGACTTGGTGACTTAAACAATAGAAATTAATTTTTCTGTGGTCCTGGAAACAAAGTCCAAGATCAAGATGTTTGGCAGGTTTAGGTTTCTTCTGTGGCCTGTTTTCTTGCCTTGCAGGTAGTTTTCTCTCACTGTGTCTTCAGATTAACCTGTCTTCTCTGAAACATTCTTTGAAATAATCTTTTTATGATCCACTTTTGTTTCATTAAGCTGTTTTATTGCTTTCAGTTATACTGAATAATTATACCGGAGACTTCTATATAATGGATTCTGATTCAAATCCCTCTTAAAAGTAAAAAAGCATATGTTGTGATCCAGATTCCTTGAAGAAATTTCATTTGCATCTAGGAGCGTATTAGTTGTATGTTCGTGGATCATTCTGAGAACATTCTATTTGGCACCATAAGAAGTCATATAAAACAACTATTTTTTTTTACACCATATCTAGATTTGTATAAATCTTTATAAGCCTCCCTGAATTAGAGGCTCTCACAAATGCTGCTTTTAAAATACCGTGGTGGTTAATTACAGTCTTTCTGACTTTGTAACATACATAAAGTTTACCAACCTTGTGTGACATAAAAGATCCTTCACAACTGTCTGCCTACTTCCCCAACTTCAACTCTAGTCATGCTGATCAACTTAAACATCTCAAAAGTTGTATATTCTCTCACATTTTATAAGCTACTTCCTTTGCCTGCAAATATTCCACATAGCTACCCCAACGGATACACACACATACTTCTTCCTCACCCTTCTGTTTTACTGCCTCTCCTCCCCCACTTCTACTTAATTAATTTGTTGATCGTTATAATTACTTTACAAGGTATACCTATGTGAAATCATCACGGTGTACACTTTAAACATATACAATTGTCAGTCGTACTTTAATAAATCTAAAAAAAATTAAATAAAATTATGTTTTTATATATGATCTCTTTACATAATAAAAATATAAGGAAATACACCAACAGCTTACTAGTTGATGCTGAGGGAGAGGTTTTCTCTTTGCTGCTAAATTTTCTTTAGTGAGTAGCTCTTTTTTAAAAAATATAATTGTCAAATTGGCTAACATACACTGTATAAAGTGTGCTCTTGGTCTCTGGGGTAGATTCCCTTAGTTCATCACTTACATACAATACCCAGTGCGCATCCCAACAAGTGCCCTCCTCAAGGCCCATCACCCATTTTCTCCTCTCCCCCACCCCCCATCAACCCTCAGCTTGTTCTCTGTATTTAAGAGTCTCTTATGGTTTGCCTCCCTCCACCTCTGTAACTATTTTTCCTCCTTCCCTTACCCCATGGTCTTCTGTAAAGTTTCTCAGGATCCACATATGGGTGAAAACATATGATGCCTGTCTTTCTCTGACTTATTTCACTCAGCATAATATCTTCCAGTTCCATCCACGTTGTTGCAAATGGCAAAATTTCATGCTTTCTCATTGCCAAGTAGTATTCTATTGTATACATAAACCACTCATTCATTGGTTGATAGACATTTGGGCTCTTTCCATAATTTGGCTATTGTTGCAAGTGCTGCCAAAAACATTGGGGTACATGTGTCCTTATGAATCAGCACTCCTGTATCCTTTGGATAAATTCCTAGTAGTGCTATGACTGGGTTGTAGGGTAGTTCTATTTTTAATTTCTTGAGGAACCTCCACACTATTTTCCAGAGTGACTGATTCTGTTTGCATTCCTGCCAACAGTGCAAGAGGATTCCTGTTTCTCCACATCCTCACCGACATCTGTTGTTTCCTGAGTTGTTAATTTTGAGTAGTTCTTATTTTTAATAAAAATAAGTATATTATGTTTGCAAAGTGGTAATGGGACTATATTATATATTAGAAAAAAAGTTTAGCAGTCTTCTGTGAAAAAATATTGATAGAATTTTTTTTAATCATTCTAGAGAATCAACTACTAATAGAATACAAGGGTCATTGGTTTATTTGTTAAATAGGGATTGATTTAAAATGTCTAGGGGCGCCTTGGTGGCTCAGTCAGTTAAGCACCCAACTCTTTAAAAAATATATATATATATATATTAATGTTTGTTTATTTTTGAGAAAGACAGAGCGTGAGTGGGGGAGGGGCAGAGATAGATGGAGACACAGAATCCAAAGCAGGCTCCAGGCTCAGAGCTGTCAGCACACAACCTGACATGGGGCTTGAACCTGCAAACTGTGAAATCATGACCTGAGCCAAAGTCAGACACTCAACCAACTGAGCCATCCAGGTGCCCTGAGCATCCAACTCTTGATTTCAGCTCAGATCATGATCCCAGGGTACTGAGATCAAGCCCCACATCCATCTTATTTAAGATTCTTAACCACAGAGCCTGGTTAAGATTCTTTTTCTCTCTCCCTCTGCCCCTCCCTGCCTGTCATTCTCTTTCTCTCATTAAGAAAAAGAAAAAGTCCCTTGCCCAGGAACTAACATTTGACAATTGCCATATGAAGTGAATAAGTTTATAGTCTACAAAATGTATGAAATGACCAGGAAATAATGGGATTTTCTATATGGCTGTAGCATATTTTCCTTGGGCAAGAATAGCCAATGAGAAGGCTTGAGAAATAGGTTGAGGCATATTTATGAAGAAGCCTTTATACCTTGCTAAGGAGTACTACGGAGTGCTAAGATGGTACTTCATCTTACAGACAGCCAGGAACCACTGGAAAGACAATGAATTATATTTAACTTATGCATTAGGAAGGTGACAATGTGAACTTTTGGCTAGAGTTGGGAAGGAGGGGAGACTGGAAGATTAGTTAAGAAGCAGTTAAAGGGAACTGAGCAAGAAATGATGATGACTATAGTTAAAACAATGACAGAGGGGATAGAGAAGATATTCTACATATCTGACATATAAACAGAAGTTGAAGGTGATCTTGGGATTTTAAAATGAGAGTACTGGGTGAATTATCTTGCTAACAACTGAAATATGTATTATAGGAAGAGGAAGAAATACACTTTTTGAGAAAGATAAAGTCAGTGATATATGTATCATAGTTAACACATTTTTGATACGGTTTTCAAAACATAGTAAGCTAAGAAATTATAATAATAAGATAAATGATAGTTCCATTAAATGACTTTTAAAACCCTGGTTATCTTACAGGTATAGTAATAGATAATATTACCATGTAATTGATTGAGGTAATTAGAACATCTTTTCCAGACTCTTCTGGCTCATTTTCACCATACCAGCCTTTTGTATCTCTTATTTGGACTAAGCTTCTTTCTAGTATCCCTACCTCTTTATATATTTATTATCCTGCTGATGGATCTATCTTCCAAATGGGTAGTACAATCATATTATTCTCTTGCATTTAAATCATGACTATAAATGGAAGTCCTTTTTACAGAACTGCCCCCCACCAATTTCACCATTGAGACCTCAGTTTACATAAAAATTATGCCTGTAGTAGGAATTGTCATAGAAATTTTCTGTCTCTGACAATCTATTTTCAAATATCTTTTATAGTGAGTGAAGCTGTTCCCTGTAATTTCTTCCTATTGATCTTTATTCCATTCCCCAAGACCCAAACAAAGCAAATTTAAGTCTCATTTTAGTCATTCTGATATATGGTTGATCCTTGAATAACATGGGTTTGAACTGCATGGGTCTATTTATACATGGAATATTTTTCGTTTTGCAGTAAGTATTCTAAATGAATTTTCCTTATGGTTTTCTTAATAACATTTTCTTTTTTCTAGCTTACTTTATTATAAGAATACAGTATATAATACATATAATATACAGAATATGTGTTAATTGACTGTTTATGTTATTGGTAAGGCTTCCCATCAACAGTAGGCTATTAGCAGTTAAGTTTCTGGAGAGTTAAAAGTTATATATGGATTTTTGACTGTGTAGCCCCAGGTTGTTCATCAGCATACTGTATAAATAAGAGCCATGACTACAGAGTCTTTTTTCTGTGAAATCCCAGGTGTATGTTGTACTTTTCTTATGACTTTCTTTACTCTGACATGTATTATACCACTATAATACTGCTGCTATTAGCCTAATTTTTCTTCTTTCTCATTATGGGTAAATAATGGCTTAAACTTAAGATTCCAGTGTATATTCAGTGATAGACCTACAGTTCTAATTCAGGTCAATTTAAGTAATAGAATTAACATATGTAATAGATTTGGTCATGTGTTTTACACTTCCCTATCTACTATCTCAATAATTTTGTAAAGTTGTATGATAAATTCATGAACATGTATGATACATATATACTCAGAATATTAGGAGAGTTGTCCCAGATGTTCAGTATCAGCTAACTTGTGACCATGGTCAAATTACTTAACCTTTCTTGACAGTAAGTAGGTAATAGATATTAAATAAGGGCAGTAGGTTTTAAGCATTATGACAGATTTAGAATAGGTATAATATTGAATGATCACATGGCCACTGACACAAGGGAATTCTGATGTAAAAGAAGATGAAATCTTCTTTACTGTGGTAACACAAAATAATGATAGGTAACACTTTTTTTGGTATGAAAATGCATTCAGTAGAGAAAATTAATGGGTGAGCACTATGTCTGAGTTCCTTACAAGGACATCTGAAGTTATTTATTACTCCTGTGAAAATGTGTTCAGCCTACTCTTTACGTAAAAGTGTCTGCAATTCATGCATTAAATGTTTATAATCTAGCACTGTTGATAAAATATGCATTTCAACTCCAAAAAATTAGTGGTTATGGATAACATGAAATTGATGATCCCATAAAAGAAATAAATTATGAATTCACAGTCTGGAGTTGTAGAGTTGAAGGAGAAAGATTTTATTGTAATGCATGACTTGCATGTAGAGAAAAGCATTTTTAAAAAATCTTTTTTCAGCACATTTCTTTTATTGCTTCTAAAAGCCCAGTGTAGTATTCAGCAAATATTTATTGGTACCTACCGTTTGCCAAATACTTTGCTCAATTCTGGGAAGACACAAAGATGAATATTAGAGAACCCTGCTCTGTAGGAGTTTACCATTAGTAATGGAAATAATCAATACAGAATGTGATAAACTAGAGCATAGATGACAGAGCAACTAACTTTGTTAGGGAAGGAAGATATTTAAGAGACATTTGAGCTAGGTATTGAAGGATTTTCTGACTCTAAGAAGTAATTTCATGTTTGTATGTGGTTGATCTTTTAGGGCTTTAATCTGATTATATTGCCTTTTTAGACTGTACATACATATCGTGTTTTTCTAAATACTATTTTTTCTAAAAATGATTTTTACTGCTGGTTTTCTAACTTACAGTTTTCATATAGGTCACAAAGTAGTTGTTTAAATGGAGATGGAAAGTTTTTTTTCTAAGGTAAAATCTGAGCTGGTAGGCAATCTAAGGAATTAGGAAAAATCTAATCTATGATATCCCCCGTTACTTCAGCCTTGTTCTTCCATCGCCTTGGGTTTATTCTTATTTTACAAACAGCTTTCATATTCACATTCTAGCACTTTGGAAAGAGAGAAGCAGCTTCTGTTTTAAAGGATGTGACTAGGATGTTGAGTGCATCACTTTTGCTCACATCCTAATTTCCAAAATTTAGTGTCCTGGTTGTTGTTAGCTATGTGAGATTTTGGGCCGTGTAATATCAAGCTCACCTCCCTAAAATTGTAAAGGGGGCTAGGTCTATTCCTAAAAGTAAGAAGGATACAATGGATTAGTGGGAGAGATTTAGTAGTTTATGCTACATAAGAAATCAGGAAATTGATATATAGACTATATCAGGAGAAAATTTCTGATTTTGTACTTGGGAGTTTCTAATAGAGTAGTTTATGTGGCCTTGTTATTGTCACCTTATTTTTATTAGAACTGTCTTTGTCATCCTTTCTTGTCTTTCCTGATACAACCTGAGAGGAACAAAGGCATTAATAGGAAGAAGAGAGAGTCGCCTAGTAGTAGAAAGAAGAAACTTAAGAGGATTACCTTGAGTCCCTGGAAGACAAAATTTTTGTCTGTTATATATCCCATTTCCTGTGGAACAAGAACTCTTTGCAAAAGGAAGGGAAGGTCAAGCATTCTAGAGTAAGAACAGCAAAAAACAGGTGAGAAAATGTTATTCACAGTTAGCAGTAAAGTCACTACCAAAGTGTGATTGCTCTATACTTCTGGCCCTTATCAGAAAGTAGGAAAAGTAGGTCACCAGGGAAGAAATGTGTTGTGGCAGAGTAACAGAGAATATGGTATGAGGCGGATGGTCCAGTAAGATAAGTTTACCATTCTCAGTTCTCAGAAAAGATGTTACTAAATATAGGAAACATATTCAATAGATTAGTTAACTATTTTCAGTTCTCAGGAACGATAGCCAAAGTGTAAGTTTTGGTAAAGCACATTCTGTGGTTTAAATTTATCAAGAAAATGGATGTGTCAGGCAGGTTCAAGAAAGGTTTAGTCTCTGGTTTTGTACTTATTAAGAAAAAGGCTCTTCTATATGAGAGAGTTGCAGAAAAATCTTAACCCCTTACAGAAGGAAGCCTTCTGTGTTTAATTCCTGATATATGCTGAAGTATCAAAGTATAAGGTAGAATTACCAGTCAGAGTGCCATGTAATTGCACTGAACTTTTTGTATTTTCAAGTTCTTGGAAAGATTAGAAGCTCACTTCTAAATAACATTAGTTGCAGGTGTTCCATCATCCTCATTCACCAGCAAAAAAAAAAAAAAAAAAACCCAAAAACAAAAACTACACAGAAATAGAAATCCAGATCCTAGTACTCTCACAACAGATTACTGTCCCACATTTCTTGTTCAACAACACTGACAATATGTGCCATATGAACTTCTTGGTGAATTTATTCATTATTAACCTTGCCACCTACAATGGCTTCAGTAAGACTGCTGGTACCTGCGAGTGAGACTAGTAGACACATTCACGGCTCATCCTTAGAGTTTTGATTCTTCTCTTGATTCAGGTCATAAGAAGGTAAACTTCTGAACAGTATTAATCTCCTTTAGAAATACTTCTTAATTTAAATGTTCTTAGCATTAAAGTTACTGCCTTTATAAATCAGACTCTTATGTTACGAGTGATTCTTTTGGCTCTCTTACAAATGTATAAATTGAAGATATCATTCATTTTTCTGCATGTAACAGTAATCATCTTGAATCATGCATGCTAATAGTTCTTTACATTTCTTTATTTATCCAACAGTTAGTAGTGTCACTTCCCTATCTAGGCTCTAGAGCAGTGTTGTCCATTAAAACTTTCTGTGATGATGGAAATCTGCAGTACCCTTTTTGGTAGCCATTGGCCATATGTGGCTATTGTGCACTTGAAATGAAATGTCACTAATATTACTGAGGAGCTGAATTTTAAATTTTAACTAACTTAAATAGCTATAATTAGCTAGTGGCTATAGTATTTGCCTTACAGCTATTGAGATACAATGGTTAAAAATAAGGTGCCTACCTTCTTGGAGTTTATACTTTTCTACTGTGATATCCATGAGCCAGTTTAAGCACCTTATTGTATGTAGCCTCACTAAGTCTTGTAAAAAATTGTATTACTTGTTTCAAAACTTTTTAAAATTTTTTTAATGTCTATTCGTTTTTGAGAGACAGACAGAACATGAGTAGGGGAGGAGCAGAGAAAGAGGGAGACACAGAATCTGAAGCAGGTTCCAGGCTCCGAGCTGTCAGCTCAGAGCCCGATGTGGAGCTCAAATCCAGGAACTGTGAGATCATCATCTGAGCCGGTCAGATGTTTAACCGACTGAGCCACCCAGTCACTCCTCAAAACTTTTAATTTTACTTCTGGCTATGGACTGTGTTGTGTCTCTGTAAAATTTTTATGTTGTAGCCCTATTCCCCATGTGACTCTACTGGAGCTAGGGCATTTAAGGAAGAAATTAAGGTTAAATGACATCATAAGAATGAAACCTCTATCCAGTAGCACTGGTATCTTTTACAGTAATCAAGCTATGGAAGCAAGCTAAGTTTCCATCAATAGAGAAGTGGATAAGGAAGATGTGGTATGTGTATACAATGGAATATTATTCACCATAAAGAGAATGAAATCTTACCAGTTTGCGGCAACATGGATGGACCTAGAGGGTATTATCCTGAGTGAAATCCGACAGAGAAAGATGAATACCATATGATTTCACTTTATATGTGGAATCTAAAAAAAAAAAAAAAAAGTACACAAATGAGCCAAGAAAACAAAACAGACTCATTATAAATACAGAAAAAAAAATGGTGGTTCCCCTAGGGGACAGATGTAGAGATAATGGGGATAATATGTAAAGAGGATTAAGAGGTACAAACCTACAGTCATAAAATGAGTAGTCGTGGAGATGTAAAGTACTGCTTAAGGAATATAGTCAAAAATACTATAATAACTTTGTATGGTGACACATGGTAAGTAGACTTACCACATTGAATATTTCCTAATGTGTATATATGTCAAATCACTATGTTATACATCTGAAACTAACATTGTATGTCAATTATACTTAAATTAAAAAAAAAAAAGAATTGGTGGCCTTATACAAGAGGAAGAGACCCCAGAGATCACTCTTTCTCTGCCTTGTGAGGACACAGTAATAACTCTGCAGTTCTGAAAGTGAGGAAGAGAGCTCTTACCACAAACTAAACCCTGTCAAAACCTTGATCTTGGTCTTTCAGCCTCCGGAACTTTGAGAAAATAAATTTCTGTTGTTTAAGCCACTGAGTCCGTAGTAGTTTGTTATGATAGCCTGAGTACACTGGGACCCTCCCCTCCCCCACTCTCCAGACTTCCTGTTCTAGTTTAGTATCATGATTCTTTAACCTCTGTACTTTGTATAAGCTGGTTGCAAGTAACTGTCAAATCTAATTTTCCAGGGACAACTCTATATAATATAGTTGCTTTATTACTTCATCTTATTTTAGCATTATTTTATACATCTTGGCTTCCAAATAATTTTTACTCAAATTTCGTATATGCTTTAGGGACCATCTTAAATTTTACTTCCTTGAGGAACTTATTCCCCTATTGCATTCCTTCTCCCTCTTTGAATTGCTATAGAATTTAGGTATTCTATAGGAATTCCTACAACTTAATTGATGTTTCTTACTTTTCCATTTGATGTTCTTAAATATGTAAAATTCTTCTAGGGTTAGGATCTTACTTTTTTTATAAACGTCAGTCTTCAATTGGCTTAATCCTGATGAAGAGAAGAGAGAATTGACTTACTTAGGCCAAGGGAACTTATTGAACCAATACAAATTGTAGTTTATTCAATATATCAGGCCTAGTAATTTGAAAAAATGTGTTTGGTAAATCTTATCTTTGGATATTATACTGAAATATTGAGCAGGTACTTATTTAAAACAAGAACTCTGTGGTATTTTACCTGGTGTTCTGGAACAATGCAGAGGTTAGGACTGCAAAGTCTGACAGGACTTTGAGCCTTTTTTTTTTTTTTAATCAAAGTGTGAATTAAAATAACAGGAGAGTATTATTTCATAGGTTCCTTTAAGAAAATTCATGTTTCCAATTTTCCACTTCTCTTTAGTATCATATGGGAATATTGGTATGTATGCTTTTATTTTGTTCAACGATGCTCTATGAAATCATATTTAGAAAACATTAATGAAGTAAGTGTTAAAAATAGGTATTTTAAGTATTTTTTCTCATTTTAAATATTGTAAAGTACTATTTAGATAGTTAAGGAGAATTCTCATTTTGATTATTAGAAAGCTGAGTATCTTAGTTATATCTTTTCACTAGAGCTGCTGTTCCGCAGAGTTAAATCCATACTTAGCATAGTTTGGCAAACTAAATCTGAAGTCACTGCATCCTGGTTGTTTAGTAACCCACTGGCAGCAGAAAGATGGCAGTGTTCTTTCCAGGCAGTTTGTTCATCCAAATATCAAGACTAGGCCTAGTCTGCCTTATATGTCTATAGCTGCCAATTTTCCTGTGGCTTCTTTATTTCTTTATCCCTCTATCCAGCTGCTACTCACAGCTATTGCCACATTTGCCCTCTGGCTCCTGGGATAGAATGCTTAGCTTCCCCTGAGGCTGCTGTTAATGCTTCCTTTTTACTCTGCTGGCTGGGAATGCACTTGGCATCCACAATCTCAAACCTCTCCTCCCTCTTTTTTCAACAGACACCAAGCACTTAAGTAGCACTTTCAGCCTCCACCAGTTATCAGTAGTAGCTTTCAACCCCTCATTTCTGGTCTGGTAACTCAGCACACTGTCCCGAGAGAGCTTGACTAAGCCAATTTGCCTCCTCTTCCCTCTTTCCTGTGTCTGTCCATCTTCCTTTTCTCTTTTTCCTTCTTATCCATTTCCTTGGCTCCCTTTCTTTTTCTTAACTCTTCCTGACGATTTTTTCTTTTTCTTTTTAGTATAATAGATGCCACAGAATTAGGCAAATATTTGTAGTAGAAAATAAAACAATAGTAAATACTAAAAATTTTTAAAGTTTGCCCAATATTTTAACAGTCTCAACTCAACAACAACAAAAAAAGGTGTTTTGTTTAATACCTTAGTTTACTGGCCTATTATATGGCTATAATGCAGGCTCTGTAATATAAGTTCATGGGGTTTTCTTTTTTTTTTCTTTTGTATGCAGAGTTGTAGATTTTGTGTTTACATCGTCTACTTGTTCAAGTCAATATATAATGTGGGGAAAGGTATGATGTTTTATAAGGAAATGTTTTATAAGGAAAAGAAAAGCCCTTTAGCTATATTTGTTGTTTGTGTTTTGTCTGAAATGATTTTTGAATGTGCGGCTTGAGTTATTTTTCAAACGAACTCCCTTCTGAATACTCTATGAATGTTAGCTTTTCATTTTTTGAGTCATGGTTTGTAAATGCCTTTGGAAGTTTATAATCTAAGACTTCTGACCCAAAAATTAGAAAATAAAGATAATACCTGTTAATTTGGGACTCAAGAATAACAGTGTTCTGCAGGCCTTAGTCATTAACTGCTGACAAGTCTGTAGGACAATTCTAAATGGCTGCAAAATAGAAACATGAAAAACTCATACTGATAGTAATAGACCTGAATACGTCATTGAAAGCCCTTATTTCTTCCTACCTTTATTCCCCTTTATTTTAATGCTCTACTGTAGAAAAAAAAAAGACTTCAGGTGAAGTTGTGTTTTATAAATAATCCAATTATATATTCTTTTTCTATAACTCTGTTTAACCAAAATATATATTCTTTTACTCTTACTCTGCATGTAAATCTGCATTGTAAAGGTACAGAATATCTTTCTTATCATAAAACCTAACATGTGTTTGTTTAATTCGTAAGGTCTAATATTGGGTTTATGTTTAAAGGAAGCATCAACCCCAAGAAGTGATTTACTTACCTTTTCAGAACCTTAGGTATGAGTCTCAACAACTCTGTTTCTTTGCTGAGACGAGAGGAAAGGGAGGAGCAGGAAAGGAGAGGGACATCTGCTTATTACAATCCTAAGTAAAACTTCTGAATTTATAGCTCTTTATGAAAGAAAGTTTTATATATAGTGTTTCACAGCCTTTTAAATACATATATAAACTGTACCACTGTTCCTTAATGTTTGTATTAAGGAAACAATAATCAATAACTTCCTTATTATAACAAATTGAATATACTTTTTAAAGGTGCACACATGACCCCTGGTAGACAGTAAAGCCACACGTACCCTCTTTCCATCACCGCTGCGGCAGACGGGTGGGTGCTGACAATTTCAGCATTTAGAAATGATTTTTGAGAGTGTCTTGCTCTAATATAAGCCCATTTTAAAAAGTTCTACCCTCAGGAAGTTGCTACTTCCATTTTGTTAGGCTCGTTTTGTGCTGAAAGTACTGAGAATAGAGCAGTGATGCTCTTGGTTCTTCATATACCTTTTGTTCATATACAAAGCCTTGGGATACTTCAGTCATTCAAGGTATCATGCCTGCGTGGCAGAACCTCTCAATTTATCTACGTGCTTCATGCCTTTGAAAAAAGATATTTTTAAGTCACCCTTAGAAAATTGACTGAAAAAGTATAATTTTTTAAAGTAGTTTTTCCTTTGCTGACATTAGCAAATGTATTTTTAAAGAGCAATATAACTTTTTTGAGCAATACTGCCCAATTTCTGTATGCCATACTCCTTACTGATGTCCACATAAAAATATGTGCATTAATGCTCATAGAAGCATTACTCTTAATAGCCAAATAGTGGGAACAACCCAATGTCTATTACTGATGAATAGATTAACAAAATATTGTATATCCATATCAATTAATGTTATTTAGCCATAAAAAGGAATGAAGTACTGATAAATGCTACTCCAAGGATGAACCATGAAAACATGATGCTAAATGAAAGAATCCAGGCACAAAAGGCCATATATCATCTCCTTCCACTTGTATGAAATATCCAGAATAAGCAATCCATAGAACACAAAGCAGATTAGTGGTTGCCAAGTGGTAGAGGTTAGAAATCTGGGAGTGAGTGCTAATGTATATGGATATCCTTTTGGTTTGATGAAAATTTGTGATGATGGTTGTACAGCTTCATGAATGTACTAAAACCCACAGAACTGTATACTTTAAAAGTGAATTCCATGAAGTATGAATTATATTTCGGTTTTTAAAAAGCACACCAGTTGTCATTTGCATTCAGAAATTATATGAAGGGGGGCACCTGGCTCTTGAATTCAGCTCAGTTCATGATCCCAGGGTTGTGAGATCAAGCCCCACATTGGGCCCTGTGCTGAGCATGGCACCTGCTTGAGACTCATTCCCTCTCTCCATCTCTCTCTCTCCCCCCTGTCCCCTCTCTCCCTTACCCCTTCACCATTCACACACACTCCCTCTCACTCACTCTCTCTAAACTATAAAAAGAAATTGTATGAAAGGATTTAAGTTGTCTTAGAAAAACTCAGGAGCTTTAGAGCTAAGCATAAATCATATAGGTACCTTTAGAAGAGTCTGTGAGGGGCACCTGGGTGTCTTAGTTGGTTAAGCGGCCGACCAGCTCAGATCATGATCTTGCGGTCTGTGAGTTCGAGCCCCGTGTCAGGCTCTCTGTGCTGATAGCTCAGAGCCTGGAGCCTGCTTCGGATTCTGTGTCTTCCTCCCTCTCTGCCCTTCCCCTCTCATGCTCTGTCTCTATCTCTCAAAAATAAATAAATGTTAAAAAAAAGAAGAAGAGTCTGTGAGAATAAGGCCACTTAAATTTAGCTTGTCAAGCTGTTTTCCTAAAGAGTAGTGTTAAAATGTATGCAAGAAAAATGAACAAATAGAAAATAATGAAAATATGTCTTATTTTCTTTTTGGATTGCTAATGTGTACATTCTATATAAAATGCAAATTTTCTTTTTAGCAAATAGTTCTCAAACTTTTAGTGTTTCAGTTTCTTTAAAATGCAGATACAAGGATCTCACACCATGCTTGCTAAAATTGATTCCGTAAGTTTGAGGAATAGGCCTTGGAATAATTTTCTAACTTCCCAGGGGATCCTGAAGTAGATGGGTTTCAAATCTCTTGCCATCTTTGAAATATTTTAATTTTGTATTTATTTAATTTCATGAATACGACTTTAGCAACATAACAACCAGTGATATGAGGCTAGTGTTTGAAAACAAAGCCAAGAAGTCCAGCATGAAATGGTTAAAATAGTTAAACTAGTGCAGTTGAAGATGTTATTTATAAGGAAAATGGCAATACTCATTCATCATCAGGACATATCCTATGAGTTATATTCCCAGTAGTAATGATAGTTTTGGAGGGTTTTTTTGTTTATTTCTGTTTGAAACATCTCCAACCTAATTCCTTTTTCAACTAATAGCATGGATATATGACTCTCTTTGCTGAGATCAGAGGCCTGTCTTTGACTATGAAATAAATGTACTTTTCTCTATGTGCAACTGTAGGATTGGACCTGTAACAGAACCCTCATTGCTACCGTCTTCTTTGCATTTTAGTCAAAGAACAACCTTTGTTTTTATAATGTAAACTTGATATTTAAATTTGTAGCTTCTAGTGATGTTTTAAATTATGGAATTATTACATATAGGCATTAAAGATACATTTTGTTCCAATATTTACTTTTATGTAGTGGTTTACTATTAGTATGTTTTATTAATGGATAAATTAATAATATGTGAGAAATTATTAGTATATAATTAATAAGAATAGCTAAGATTATTGTAGTGAATTTTATATTCTGAATCTAACATATTATTTTATTGTCTAAGTAATTGGTCGGATACACACTAGTCATATTTATAACATATTGTGATTCTGTTTGAAGACATTTGCACTATCGCTTTCATCATATTGAAGTGTTTTTTCTATGTTACATATGTAGTAGATATGGCAGGATTTTCCTACATTACATACATATTAAACTTCCCTTTGGATGTGGCTGTAAGTTCTGTTTACCAGAATTCTTTTGGCTCTTTCTTCCTTGTCCATAAGGCAGCCTACTAGCTTTGTTCAAAATCAGTCTCCCTGTCTCTGATGGTTGCACACAAGTAGGCTTGTGTACTCCTGATATTTCCCAGCATTCCACATCTTGAAGTTATTTTTAGTATCTGGACTTCCTTTTTAGAAAATTGATCTGGGGAGTTTGCATTCATGTACATTCTTTAGACAATTGAGACCTTTGAAATTATAATAAAAGACATTAATAAAAGTATGTTTTATTTTCATCTGAAAATATGATTTACTCGGGTGCAGAAGAAATAGAAAATGTGAGTGACTATGATCAGTTTATGAAAAGCAGCAGTATTATTATGTACCTTTTAGGGATCACTGATTAGTCAAGCAGAGAACAGTAAATGGGAAAAAAATTAATAATATTTCCTGCCTTGATGAGAGGATCAGTGTTCAATGGAGTTCAAAAAGCAAACTGGAAACGTAGCTTATAATTAATCACTTATATATCAGAAGTGAGGGTTTGTACTAATAATAAAATGTCTTGTTACTTCTAATGATTGACATGATTTGGAATGCTCTTGAGAGCAATGGCAAGATATGTGAAATTTAGGAAGATATAGACTTACTTTTTTTAATTCAAGTGATTCTCAAGTCGCAGAATACAGATTCTATTTTTATGCCTATGGGGACCAACAAGGATAAGGCTCTTTGTTAATTTGTTTTAAGTTTTTATTTATTTATTTTGAGAGAGAGAGAGAGAGGGAGTGAGCATGAGTAGGGAAGAGGCAGAGAAAGAGGAAGAAAGAATCCCAAGCAGGCTCTATGCTGTCAGCACAGAGCCTGATGTGAGGCTCAAACTCATAAACCGTGAGATCATGACCTGAGCTGAAACCAAGAGTCAGACGCTTAACGGACTGAGCCAACCAGGCACCCCAAGGGTGAGGCACTTTTAAATTAGGATAGAACAAATATTTAAAGCTGATATGATAGACTCCAAGTTCCTATAAATTGGGCATTGGTTTATAATCATGATTAATTACTTATGTTATTTACAGTGTATTACATTATGAAACCTGACCTATCATCTCCTAAATGGGCATGTGTCTTATGGAAAACTGCAGGTCCTGGGGCACCTGGCTGGCTCAGTTGGTTAAGCATCCGACTCTTAACTTGTGCTCACGATTTCGCAGTTCTTGAGTTCGAGCCCCGCATTGAACTCTGTGCCAACAGCCCAGAAGAGTCTGCTTGGGATTCTGTCTCCCTCTCTTTCTGCCCCTCCCCCATATGGGTGCTTTCTTAAAAACAAAACAAACAAACAAACAAAAACCGCAGGTCTTATAGAGACAAGAAGTACTGTTTGTTAAAGAGATATGACTTTTTCCTCTCCCATTCTGAGGATTGAAATAATCCTCTTTTTCTAATGGTTTTAAGTCAAGTCATAGTCTACATCAGCTGCTATGTTATATATCAATTCTTTAATTTACTTGGTAGAAATGTTCACTGTGAACTGCATAGTTTATGAGTGACACCTTGAATGGTTGATTATGAATCTGGGGTTCCATGTGCAAAACAGCATGAAGTAAATTGTTGTTCTGTTGACTGCATATTGGTAGACTCTTTTAAAGTCCTAAAGTGCTTAAAGGCCTAATCATCTTTAACAGCAACTTTAACCAGTAAAAAATAGCTCCTAAATAGATTTTATTCCTACCAAATTATTTTTTTTTTAATTATAATAGTTTATTTTCAAATTGGTTTACATATAACACCCAGTGTTCATCCCAACATGTGCCCTTTTTAATACCCATCACCCCTCTCCCCCCTCCCTCATCCCCCTTACCCTCAGTTTTTTCTTAGTCTTTGAGAGTCTCTTATGTTTTATCTCCCTCCCTCTCTGTGTCTTTTTTTTCTTTCCCCTCTTCCCCTCCCCCTGGTTTTTGCTTAGTTTCACAAAGTCCACCTATTCGTGGAAACATATGGTATCTGTCTTTTTCTGACTGACTTATTTCACTTAACATAATACCCTCCAGTTCCATCCATGTTGCTACACATGGCCAGATTTCATTTTTTCTCATTGCCACTTAAACATCATAAAAGCCATATATGAAAAGCCCACAGCTAATATCATCCTCAATGGGGAAAAATTGAAAGCCTTCCCCCTGAGATCAGGAACACGACAGGGGTGTCCACTCTCGCCACTGCTATTTAACATAGTGCTGGAAGTCTTAGCATCAGCAATCAGACAACAAAACAAAATAAAAGGCATCAAGATTGGCAAGGAGGAAGTCAAACTTTCACTTTTTGCAGATGACATGATACTTTACATGGAAAACCCGACAGAATCCACCAAAAGCCTACTAGAACTGATTCAGGATTTCAGCAAAGTTACAGGGTACAAAATCAATGTACAGAAATCGGTGGCATTTCTATACACCAACAATGAAGCAGCAGAAAGAGAAATAAAGAAGCTAATCCCTTTCACAATTGCACCAAAAACCATAAAATACTTAGGAATAAACCTAACCAAAGATGTGAAAGACCTCTACACTGAAAACTATAAAAAACTTATGAAGGAAATTGAGGAAGACACAAGGAAATGGAAAAACATCCCATGCTCATGGATTGGAAGAATAAATATCGTCAAAATGGCAATACTACCCAAAGCAATCTACACATTCAATGCAATCCCAATCAAAATTGCACCAGCATTCTTCTCAAAGCTAGAGCAAACAATCCTAAAATTTGTATGGAACCACAAAAGACCTCGAATAGCCAAAATAATACTGAAGAATAAAACCAAGGCGGGAGGCATCACAATCCCAGACTTTAACCTTTACTACAAAGCGGTGGTCATCAAGACTGTATGGTATTGGCACAAAAACAGACACATAGACCAATGGAATAGAATAGAAAACTCAGAAATGGACCCGCAAGTATATGGCCAACTAATCTTTGACAAAGCGGGAAAATGTATCCAATGGAAAAAAGACAGCCTTTTTAACAAATGGTGCTGGGAGAATTGGACAGCAACATGCAAAAGAATGAAACTAGACCTACCAAATTATTAATAGTAGTAGTATTCTGGTATGAGATTAAGAAATTATGACCGAAGAATGCATAATAATAATAATAACTTAAATTAGTATATATTTAACACTTATAAATAGTTTTCACTTCTTAGTCATTTGAGCCTCATAATGTCCTTCGAGGCTGGTAATGAAGATACTTCTAATTTTATAGAAATTCACAAAGGCTGATAGGCAAGGTTACACAATGAATAAGTAGGAAAAATTCAAAATGACATTTCCAGAATCCAATGCCATTAGCCTTTCTTTCTAATTACATATTATAGTACTTCATAATTTATATTATTTGACCTTTGGAAAAATCCTTTGTTGTAGATAGAATAAGTATTATAGGTTAGTGGTTTTATAATAAGTCATGCTATGGAAGTCCTAGCCAGAGAAATTAGGCAAGAAAAGGAAATAAAAGCCACCCAAATCAGAAAGCTAAAAGTAAGAGTGTCATTATTTGTAGATAACATAGTCTAATATACAGAAATCCTAAAGACACACAAAAACTGTTAGAACTAATATAACTATTTGAAAAGGAAATTAGAAGAACAATTGCATTTATAATAGCACCAAAAAAAACAATAAAATACTTAGGAATAAACTTAATTAAGGAGAGGAAAGACTTACATGCTGGAAACTACAAAACATTGATGAAAGAAATTAGGTACAAACAAATGGCAAGACATCATGTGTTCATGGATTTGAAGACTTAATGTTGTTAAAATGCTTATACTACCCAAAGCAGTCTACAGATTCAGTGTAATCTCTATCAAAAATCCTAATGTCATTTTTTCCCAAAATAGAAAAAAATAATCCTAAATTGATATGGAAGAACAAAAGACCCTGAATAGTCAAAACAATCTTGACAAAGGAGAACAAAGCTGGAGGCATCACAGCCACTGATTTCAAAATATGTTACAAAGATACAGTAATTAAAATATTATGATACTGGCATAAAACAGACATATAGACCAATGGAACAGAATAGAGAACCCAGAAATAAATACATGTATATATGATGAACTGATCTACAACAAGAGTGTCAAGAATATACAGAAGGGAAGGGATAGTCCCTTAAATAAGTGGTACTGGGAAAACCGAATAGTCACATCCAAAAGAATGAAATTGAACACTTATCCTATATCATATGCAAAAATCAACTCAAAATGGGAAGACTTAAACATAAGACTTGTATCCATAACTCCTAGTAAGAAAACATCATGAAAAAGCTTTATGACATTGGTCTTGGCAATGATTTCATGGATATGATACTAAAAGCACAGGCAACAAATACAAAAATAGACAAGTGGGCCTGCATTATACTAGAAAGTGTCTGCACAGACAAGAAAACAATTGATAAAAGGCAACCTATGGAATGAGAAGATATTTCCTTTAAAAAAGATTTTTTACATTTATTTTTAAGAGACAGAGTGAGACAGAGCATGAGTGGGGGAGGGGCAGAGAGAGAAGGAGGCTCAGAATCCAAAGCAGGCTCCAGGTTCTGAGCAGCGTTCAGCATAGAGCCTTATGTGGGTCTTGAGCCCACAAACCATGAGATCATGAGCTGAAGTCTGATGCTCAACCAACTGAGCCAACCAGGTGCCCCGAGAAGATTTTTTCAAACCATATTTCAGATAAAGGCTTAATTTCCAAAATACGTAAGGAAGTCCTGCAACTCAGTAACAAAAGAAACCTAATAATCTAGTTTTAAAAATGTGCTAAAGACTTGAATAGACGTTTCTCCAAAGAAAACTTCACACTAACAAATGCACAACATGTGTGAAAATATGCTGAGTCATTCTTCATCAGGGAAATGTAAATCCAACTACAATGAAATATCATTTCATACCTGTTAGAATGAGTATCCAAATTAGAAAAGATAAGTCATAACACATAGGTGGATCCAAAAGATATTATGCTAAGTGAAATAAGTCAAGGAAAGACAAGTACCATATATGATTTCACTCATATGTGGAATTTAAGAAACAAAACAAACAAACAAAGGAAAAAGAGACAAACCAAAAAACACACACTTAACCATGTAGAACGAATTGGTGGTTACCAGAGGGGAGGTGGGTAGAGGCATGGGTGAAATAGGTGGAGGGGATTAAGAGTACACTTATCATGATAAGCACTTAGTTATGTATTGAATTGTTGAATCACTACATTGTACCACTGAGACTAATACAACCTTGCATGTTAATTATACTAGAATTAAAAATAAATAAAGAATGGGAAGGTGGTTATCTGTACTGAATCATGAAGTTGAGTAAAATAAAGATTAAGTATTGACTATAGGATTATACGATGTATAGGCTATTAGTGAACTTGACAGTGGAGTTTTGATATTATGGTTTAAGAAATAATAGAATAAAAGTTATTAGAGCTAGTGAAACTATAAAAAATTTCAAGAGAAACAGAGATTTGGGTAATAAATTGCAGGTGAACCAGGAGAAAAAAAAAAGACAAGTCCTCATGAGGATGTAGAGAAATTGGCGCTCTTCTCCACTGTTGGTGGGAGTGCAAAATGGCTGAAGTAGCAGAGCAGAGAAGGGTGTTGTTGTCTGGCATGAAGAGAATTGAATAGTGGCTAACACTGGCAATAACAGTCCCGGATGAGTCCTACTTCCTTTCTGATATTGAATGTGCCAGAACCTCTTTATCTCTAGACTAATTTCGTACTTGTTCAGCCCATCTAGAAAACTCTTTCCCCAACTGCTTTGAGTAGCTCATTTTTATCCTTTAAATCTCAAGTCATGTCACCTTTCTAGAGGAACTTTTCCTGCTCATTCCGTTCAAAATTCTCAGTTACTGTGTATCTCATCACTTTTTCTGTAGCACTAATTCTATTTGACATCATCTTGTTGAATAGTTTGTATGTTAATGTCAGTCTTCCCACAAAAAATGAGAACAGAGACTTTGTCAGTGTTTTTCCACTGCTTATGTCCATAGTTTTTAGTACAACCCCTGACATGTATGAAGGACCCCTGACACTAAATGAATGTATAGTGGTAGAATAAATGAATCAACTTAGGGTCAGAGGATTTTGTGGCTGAGGAGGTTAAGTTGTACAGCAGAAAGGGATGGTCATTTGTGGAAGACCTAGTACATGTCAGCCATTATTTTAGGCTTTCTTTCATGTTTTATTCTTGCTCTCTAGATATATTGCCCGTATTTTAAGGAAATTGAGGATTACTAAAAATAACTTACATATTTGTCACAGTTGACTTGGAGGAATCCATTGATTCTTAAAAAGATTCTGAGTCAAGGATGATGATAGACTGGTTTCTGGTCCTACTGAGGAAGAAACTATTCTCTTTCAGATGGGAAGTCTTCTGAGGCAGTCCCATGTGCCAACGAAGAGAAAAGGAAAATACCGTTGGGGGCCAGATAGAAGCCATATTTCTTGAGACGTTAGGGCCATCTGCAGAGCTTTCAGTTCTTCTTAGTTTGGATTCTATACCTAATCACCTTCTTTCAGTGGAGAAAAGATCAAAATTCAACTAATTTATTTAAAAGCTTTTTTTATGAATCTAAAGCAGGGATCAGCAAATTATGGCTTATGGGCCACATCCAGCCTGCTGCCTGTTTTTGTAAATAAACTTTTATTGGAACACAGCCACCATGTTTGTTTATATTGTCTATGGCTGCCTCTGAGCTACAGTAACAGAACTGTAATTGTGATAGTGATCATATGGCAAAGCCCGAACTATTTACTATCTGGCCTTTTATAGAAAAAGTTTGCCAAGGCCTATCTAAAGCATAGTTAGCACTGGGGCACCTGGATGGCTCACTCAGTTAAGCGTCCTACTCTTGATTTTGGCTCAAGTCATGATCTCATGGTTCATGGGTTCAAGCCCCGCACAAGGCTCCAGGCTGACAGTGTGGAATGTGCTTGGGATTCTCTCTCTCTCCCTCTCTCTACTTCTCCCCTCCTTGCTTGCTCTCTCTCTCAAAATAAAGAAATAAACATTTTAAAAATATATAGCATAGTTAGCATCAAAGCATAAACAAAAATAAAACCAATTCTTCCAAAAAACCGACAATGAAAAATCTATAAAAATCACAAGATTACAGTGATTAAATTTCTAGCTGACCTTAAACATTTAGCCAAAGATGGGACAACTCTTAATTTCCTTTCCTGCTCTAAATCCCTGCTTTTTAAATTTCACAATTGTTTATTTAGATGAGATCATTGTTCACTTAGAGAGCAAACAAACAATTCTTTCGTTTTAATGCATTTTTTACACTATGCCATCAAGTTGAGAGAATTTACCACCCATTTCATTGAATCATATATGTTCTGTATTTTGAAATCTATCTCAAAACTGTCTTTTCTAAAGAAGACTTCCTGAGTAATTTAGAACCACCCTGTGAGAACAGCACTTCTAGTCTCTTACACAAATATATCTAGTTTGAATAATGCATAATTTAGAAATATGCAGGGAAAGTGGAATATTTTGCTTAATTTTATGATCAGCTAACTCAGAAATCACATATTTACTACTTTGGTAAAAATGACATGATGACAATGTTACTTTGTTTCTTTAGCAGGCTCTTTGATATCTCAGGGTCATCAGTATATTATTAATAGGACTCTCAGTCTAAGAGAATCTGGAGTACTATTGTTATTTTGCTCTGCTATCCATGAAATTCAGTAAGCCCCTCTACGTTTCCCTCAGGGATGATAATCTGGCTTCTGTGTGAACGCTTTAGTTGACAGGCGAAAACGCGTGTGAGTGTGTTGAATAAGGGAAAGAGTGAAGGAAGAGGAAATTGAGGGCATTCTCTCATGAGACTTGAGACTAAGAAGTAGGTATGTATAAGTGAATAGTTTGTTTCTACCCCAGCCCTACTGCCAGCTGCTTACACATAGGAGTCCTTCTGCAGCTATCTGTTAAATTTTTATGTTAATCGCATTCGAGTAAATGAAAAAACATGTACAGAGACACACGAGAGAGAGATTATTTTGGGTAACAGCAATCCGGTCTGACTAATGAAGAAAAGAGAGTAGTTGCGACTTAACACCATACAGAGAGTTTGAGGTCAGATATTTAAAGGGACTCGAATGCAATGGTTAGGAGTTGGACTGACTCTCCCAGCAGAGGAGCATTTAAGAATTTTGTGGAGAAGAGGGGTATGACTGAGGTTCCAGTTTACGAAGTTTACTCTAGTAGCATCATATAGGATTGAATGAAGGACGAGTTCAACAGTTATGAAATCAATTTAGGAGGCTTTTATGTCCAGATAATATGAGACTGAGGCAGAATGGTGACATTGGGAATGTGTGGCACAGAAGGCAAATATATAGGTAGTTTTGTAGGTTTTTGTATCTGAATAGAAGTTAAATGGTATTTTAAAGTTTTGACTTTAGGTGACTGGAAGATGGTGGTGAATTTAAAACAATTGGGAAGTCTAGAAGAGGAAAAGGTTTTGGAAATGGAGTCATATTCATCCTTGGACATGCTTAGTTTTAGATGTTGCCACCCAGGCAGAGGAATCCTGACAATTTAAGTTCTAGAGATAGAGCAGAATTTGCACATTGTTGGTAGTCCCTGGGCAGTATAAACCTGCAGAAATAGTATTCGATGGAATGTTTTTCATCTAAAATGATTTTTTTTTATTCTCACTCTTTGTCTAATAGGTTGACTGTTCTCCCTCCTAGTATTTAGAAGATATCATTATTTCCCATTTTTGTTCTTACTGTTGAGAAATCTATCTGCTGTTCCTTTTTAGATGGCTTGTAACATTTTTTCAATTGTCCAATATTTTGCAGTTTTATGATGATGTGTCTAAGTATGGATTTATTTTTAATATTTTTAAAAATATTTTAATGTTCATTTTTGAGAGAGAGAGAGAGAGACTGAGTATGAGCAGGGGAGAGACAGAGAAAGGAGACACAGAATCTGAAGCAGGCTCCAGCCTGTGAGCTGTCAGCACAGAGCCCGACTTGGGGCTCAAACCCATGATCCATGAGATCATGACCTGAGCTGAAGTTGGACACTCAATTGACTGAGCCACCCAGGCTACCCTGGATTTATTTTTATATTCTGCTTGGGATTTATTTTGTATCCTGAATAAAGATTTGTGTCTTAAGTACCTTCTGGGAAGTTTTCAGGAATTATCATTTTGATACTGTCTACTCCCCATTCTCTCAATTTATTCTTCATAGAATTCCTTTTAGATGTGTGTTGGACCTTCTCATTCTATTTTCATAGAATGAGAACAAAACCTCTCTTTTATATTTTCCATTTTATTATTTCTGTGCTCTGATTTTGTAATTTACTCATATTTTTTAGATCACCGATTGCCTTTTTGCCTACTTCAAATCTGTTTTAGCAGTCCGCTATAAATTTAGATAATTTTTTTTCCCTAGAATTACTTTGGTTCTTTTTCATATCAACTTAGGAAAATCATCTTCTTAAATTCTCATTGTTGTATGCTTTTAATAGCTTAAAGCAGTTACTTTAAGAGCCCTATTCAAGATTACTATTATCTTATTACATCTGTGTTGTTCGATAATACTCATGACAGTATTTCCTCATATATTTGGTAATTTTGGATTGTGTGCTTATCTTTAGGAGAGCCACTACCCATTAGAATCCTTGATTTATACCATGACTCTCCAGTGTTTTGCTTTTCCTCTTCATCATATCACAGCCTAGGACCAATTAGTATGTAAATTTAAGACCACTTGGTTATATTTTTAAGTCCCATGTCTATTTAAGGAACAGAACAGTAGATACGAATTCTTAGGGAAAGCTTTCCTACTCTAAGCCCAAATGCAGACAGATAAATTTTTCCTTCTATCCTTTTGTTGGTAGATGTTTCTTCTGGTCCGCCTTTTTCTTGGTGCATGACTCTTTGTGGGTTCCAGCTTTATGGGTGAAAATACCTCATTTCCAAGGTATTGTCTACTTTTTCTACACGAACATTAAAAACCAAGTTCCTCAGTGACAGAGACCAGAAGAAAACACCCAGGGGTTACCTTTACCTGTTTATAACTTGCTAATACAGTTTTCTCATTGATTGTTGTTAATTGTTGGTTTGTGACTCCTGGGGATTTCTTTTGCTGTTTCCTTTCTAACTCAGTTTTCAGTTAAAAGCTTACTTGTTGTTTTTTCCTTTGTAATTGATAGGCACAACAACTAAATGCACTATGGGATTCTCTGTTTCGTCCTAGAACAGAAAAAGGGCATTGGGAAAAATTGTAAAATCACCTAATCTCTGCATATGAGTTAAGTGTGGTACCAACATAGATTTTCTGGTTTTGATATTGTATAATGATGTAAGTTGTTAACATTTGTAAAAGTTGGGTGAGGGGTATACAGCAAATGTACTATTTTTGTAATTTTTCTGTAAGTCAAATTATTTTAAAACAAAGTTTTAAGAAAGCATATTTGTTTTTATTTAGCATTTCTGGGTGTCCTATGGTAAGAGAGTTTTCAGATTTATTTCTGAAATACATAAAATAAACAACCTGATATTTTAATAAAAGGACTTGGTTCCCATCATTAAAAAAAAAAAAGAATAGAGATCCCTTCCTTCCCCATATTTATATTTCTAGCCTTTCTTTAAAAGTAGAATATCTGACCGCCCTGGAACTACATTACTGCATGGCAGCATCAGTTAGAGCTAAGTGATGCCACACCTATAGATAGGCATATCTCTCTATGTTTCTTCTTTCTCTTTCTACTGGTTTGTATCCAGTTTGTCTTACTAATTTATTTTTTACCTACCTAGTTTTCATAGATATTTAAATACATAACTTTTGGTATACCAATTAGGAGAGAGATCAGTGTTGGAGATAGAGATTTGGTGTGTATCTATTTTGAATGGTAGTTGAAGGTAGAGGGAGTTCATGACCTAACCTTATGTAATATGTGGCATAGAGGCAAGAAATCCAGGGACAAACCCTAGGAAATAATTTTCTTCTGAGAGCAAGAAGAGAGAGTGGAACCCACAAAAAAAGATATCCATGGCAGCTGGAGAGGTAAGAACATATGATGTTAAACATAAGAAGGAGGGGGTTTTTCAAGAGGAATTGGACATTAGAAAATGTGCTTCAAAGTGGGTCAAAAGTACCAAATCCTGATGTGATACTATACTTTTAACTTGTTCATAGATATACTTCTTATCTTTCCTCCTTTTGCTCTTCCATGTCATTCCCCCTTCTCTGCTCTCCTTTAAGCCTCAGAGGGCTGATCACTAAGGATCGCAAATGGCAAGTAGTAGATAGGAGAGCAGGGGAAGAAAGAAGTAACATTTATTCCCCACCATTACCACTTCTAGACTGTAGATCTTCTTCAGCTACTGCTACACGCAGGTAGTTTCCCTTCTGTAACTTCACTACTCAACAGTCTCTAGTAATAATAATTCCTCCCTTTTCTCCTTCAGGCCTGTGGGTTGTAATGCCTTCCCATTGTGATAAGTCTGTAAGTTTCTCAAAATGTCTTTTTGGTTCCCTTGACCCTGTATGTGAGTTGAACTTTCATCAGAATTCCATCTAATTGTACCATCTGTTTTCTGCTAGGACCCTGACTAATATATTAAGTATATTAGTTATTCTACAGGCTGGGTTGTTTTCTGTTATGTTTAAAATACTGTATCTTAGAGTCTTATTATTTCTCTTTCATGTACATAAGAATTCTATACTTTTGATTTCTTACTGGTATTATTTAGGGTGTCTTCATTGTTTTCTTATGTACAAAGGAAAGGAGTCTAAAACAGGAAAGCAGATTTGCCAGTTATAGCATGTGACTTCCATATCTGGGCCCAATGTGGGTCTAGTGTTCTTTGCTTCCCAGCCAATAGAAAGATAGAAAGGAAACATGCCCATGTGTTTTGAGCTGATCTACCCAGAAGTGGAACACATTATCAGTGTTCATATCTCATGCACCATAACTTGGTAACATGGCCTCATCACATTAGAAGAGAGAGTGGTGAATGTGTTTCTGGCTTAGGTTTTTTTATTAAAGACAGTAAGAGTGGATGCTAGGTGACAAATAGTCTCTGCCACAATAGTTCACCCTCACAGAAGGACAAAAATTTCATTTCAGACATAAAGGGGAGAATATTGGCAGCATTTAGTAGGAAATTTCAATAGAGTGTGGTGAAATCTAGGTCTTAAGGAGTTGAGGAGTGAAGTACAGGTAAAGAGATTGTGGATGAATGAATGTGCTTCTTTTGAAGAGTATGCTATACAGAAGAGGTGATTCTGAGATATAAAGGAGTTAAGGGAAAGATTCTTTTTAGGTAGCAGAATCCGGGTAGTCTCAGAGAAGAAATAAGTTAGAAGGGAAGAATTGAAAAACCAGGCACATAGCATAGTTTTAGAAAATGTTAGGACACTTCTTACCCCAAAGCACAGGGAAAAGAGGAGAGCTAACATTAAAGTGTAAACATTTTGCAATGGAGAAGAAAGTCAAGAAAAAGTGATATCCTCTTTTTGAAGTCAAAGGCCAGATAATCAACTGAGAAAGTAAGGCAGGATTGTAATTTAGAGTAGCCACTGAAAGGAGTATGATATTGGTGAACTAGAAACATAAAATAATCAGAGTAGAATTTAAGGCCCAGCTGAAAACAGAGAGCTTAGATTATGGTAAAACTGTTGGTATCTGTTTTTATTTTTCTGTAATGAAATATAGCAGCCTATATATAAAAATCTAGCAAAATAGATCATGAAATTTCTTAAGATGAAGTGTTAACAAAGTAGGATGGGAATAGTCAAGTTGGTGAAGTGTCTAGGTTGCTTATAAAAAATATAGTTGAAAACAACCACCATGGAGTCTGGTATGGATTAAAATAGATCAGGGAGGTCTGAGGAAAATGTAAACTGGAAGATGTGTTAGTTATCTATTGCTACATATATAACAAATTACTCCAATATTTAACAGCTAAAACAACAGTAGGCCTTTATTATCTTGCATAGTCCCATTGGATCAGAAATTTGGGAATGGCTTAGCTAGGTGGTTCTGGCTCTTTATCTCTCATTAGATTGTAGCCAAAATGTTTATTGGAGATACAGTCATCCAGAGAAATGACTGGGCTAGAAGATGTGCTTCTAAGATGACTTGCTCATGTCATTAATGAGTTGACCAGTGACCTCAGTTTCCTGTGACAGGGACCTCTCCCTCCATAGAGCTGCTTGAATAACTTTACCATATGGCAGCTGACTTTCCCAGAGCAAGCGATCAAAAATAGAGGAGGGTAGGAGGTACAGTATCTTTTGTGAGTTAGTCTCAAAAGTCCCACCGTGTTATTTCTGCTCTATCCAATTGGTTATAGAGGTCAGCCGTATTCATTGTAGGATGGAACTAACAAGAGCATGAATACCAGGAGGTAAGAATCATCAGGGGCCATTTTGGATGCTCACCACCACAGAAGGAAACCTGGAAAGAGAACTGACATCTAAAAAGAACTTACTCTGTACCAGGCATATAATTTAATTCTTATAATAACTTTATGAGAAATGTATTGGTTTTTCATTTTAGAGATGAGTAAATTTAAGCTCTACGAACTTAACTGTTGCCAAAAACTTTATAACATCTCAGCCAGGCTTGGATTCAGGTTTGTTAGCCTGTTCCCATAATATTTCATCATATGGAGAGAAAATATAGTTGTAGTTGTTTGGGTCATCTACTTTGAAGACATAAGGTTGCTTGAGATTTAATTGATATAGTTTATGCAAATCATCACTGTACTCAAATACTTATTGGCTGTTTTTATTATATATCATTGTAATTTAAGAACTAAAGGAGATTACAAGAAGTAAGGGTAAATAACATGTTTGAAAGAAAAATTAAATGGCAGAAAAGAGGCCATGGTTATTCAAGGACATTTAGATTTGAATTGCTTGAATTATTAAGTCAAAGTATATTAATGCTTAAAGGGGACTACATTGGGCAGAGAAGAAAGACTTCTAAGAGAACAACCATTAGTATGAATTCTGAAGCCACCAAGAATGATGACAGGGAATAGAACTATGACCCAAAGGCTGGAATAATTGAAGGAAACGGTATATCTTCATAAAGGCAGTTCATAATTTGCTTAAGAATAATTTGATGAAATATTGACATGAGAATATAGGCAGTATTTTAAGTTTTAAGCTTTATGATATCTTGAGTGTTGATTAATGCAAATTATATTTTTATCTCATGAATATATAAAACGAGGTATTTCTTTAATATTATTTGTACATTTATATAAAAGGTTATAATACCTTAAGTGAACACTTAAGCTCATTTTATGCTTTCCTCTCTTGCTCTCTACACCTCTTTGTACATGGTTGTTTTCACATCTGTGTCTTCACTGGACTGGAAGCTCATCTAGGGCAGGTACAAAATGCCTCATTCATTTATCTTTGTCCCACACTGTGCCTAGCATAGTGTGCTAAACATAATAATAGATAGTGAATATTAGATAAATTAGCAGCTTGCCAGGTCATACTTTTTCAACTCACTCTGTAAAGGAGATAGATTATATTCATACTGGGATATGCTTATGTAAATGATAAGAAAAGTATGAATTTAATATTTTTTAATGTTTATTTAATTTGAGAGAGAATGTGTGAGCAGAGGAGAGGCAGAGAGAGAGGGAGAGAGTGAATCTCAAGCAGGCTCCATACTAAGCATGGTGCCCAGTGTGGGGCTCAATACCACAACTGTGAGGTCATGACCTGAGCCAACATCAAGACTCAGACATGCAACCGACTGAAACACCCAGGCATCCTAAATCTAATATTTATTAACACGTTTCATACTCTAGGCCTTAGCACATATGGTGGGAATGAAGGCTCTGAGAATCCTTTAAATAGGGCAACCATCCTCCTTGCACTTCAAGAAGTAGCAATTAAAGCCCCTAGTGTGTATCAATAACTGTGTTAGAGATGGGAACCAAAGATGAATGAGCTGTGAGTCATGTCTTTAAGATAGCTCAGTGAAGGAAAAGACAGACATATAAACATCATTTTAAAAATTAATCAGCTTTATTTTTTAAAGCAGTTTTAGTTTGTTTGAAAAATGGAAGGAAACTTAGAGTTCTATACACCCCTTACTCTCCATCCCCCTCTTCTCTCTATTATTAACATCTTGAATTAGTGCGGTACATTTATTATAACTGATAAACTAATATCAATACATTATTATTAACTAAATTCCATATTACAGTAAGGTTCAGTTTTTTGTTGCACATAGTATGGGCTTTGACAAATACATAGTAATACATCTTTACTATTACAGTACCATACAGAATAGTTTCACTGCCCTAAAAATCTCCTTTGTTCTACCTTTTCATTCTTCCCACTCCCACTACTCCAACCACTCCTGGCACTCCTACTCCTGGCAACCACTGATCACTTTATCATTTCTATAGTTTTTCTTTTTCCAGAATGTCATATATCGAGAATCATACAGTGTATATATATAGCCTTTTCAGATTGTCTTCTTTCACCTAGCTATATGCATTTAATGTTTTTCCAAGTCTTTATATGGCTTGATATGATGCCTGATTTATTTTTATTATAGAATAATATTCCAGTGTATAGATATACCACAGTTTATTTAGTGCTTCAGTTACTAAACTAAACTTAGATTTCTTCTAAGTTTTAGCAGTTGTTAATAAAATTGCCATAAACATTCATGTACATGTTTTCATGTAGACATAAATTTTCAGCCCATTTGGGTAAATACCAAGGAGTGCCATTGCTGGGTCACATGTTAAGGATATATTTAGTTTTTTAAGAAACTGGCAAACTGTATTCCACGAAACAATGTTACTCCATTAAACTTCATCCTTTATGTTCTTAGTTATGTTTTAAGGTAGAGTTATCACAGTGGAGGTGTTAAGATAGAAATATCATAGTTAACAAACATAAACACAAGAAGAGAATAGGAATAGTCATGAATAGTGCACTAAATGACAGTTCTAAAAATAAGAGAGGGGAAGATGTCAAGAAAATGTGAGCATCAGATTTGTAGAATGAATGTTCGGTTTTGGAAGAAAATTCCATAGGTAATAGTGGAGAATTCTTTTTTTTTTTTTTTTTTTTTTTTTTTTTTTGAGAGAGAATGTGAGCATGAGTGGGGAAGAGGGAGGAGAGAATCTTAAGCAGAATCCATGCTCAGCACAGAGCCTGATGCTGGGCTTGATCCCACATCACTGGGTTCACGACCTGAGCCAAAATCAAGAGTCAGACACTCAACCGGCTGACCACCTAAGTGCTCTGAGAATTCTTTTTTAAAAATGTTGCCTCATTTGGAGTGCCTGGGTGGCTCGGTTGGTTTTGTGTCTGAATCCTAATTTTGGCTCAAGTCTTGATCTCTCAGTTTGTGAGTTTGAGCCCCTCATCTGGCTCTACGCTGACCATGCAGAGCCTGTTTGGAATTCTCTCTCCCTCTCTGCCCTTTCCCTGTACTCTCGTGTGCGTGCATGCTCTCTCCCTGTCCCACCCAAATAAATAAACTTTAAAAAATAGTTTTAAAATGCTACCTTATAGTACTTTTAAAGGTATCACAGGCAATGTTATGTGGAAAAACAGACTTAAGCATCTTCGAATTAGAAAGTAATTCAAAAGAACTGGACTCTGTGAAACTTTTTATGAATAACCCATTTGTTATATTTATACATTTTTAATATCCTACAATACATAATAAAGTTTGTGTCTAAAAAGTTTGACAGCTCTTTCAATTAGTATAAAACTAAAATCCTGCATGATAAAGCATTTTGTTTTCATTATTGTAGCTCTTTTTATTTCTTAGCAATATATTATATAATCTATACATCTTATAATCAGTGGAGTTTTAAGTCTGTGAGATTAGTATATTTTATATGTGTTCAGTAGGTCTCGACTAAAGGTTGTTTTATTCTTAGAGCTGCCACAGCAGTTTTTAAACATTTTCAACATCATTCTCTTACCTATAAAAAGATAACATACGTTAAATTCTAGTTTCTGTGCTTTTATAGCTAAATTATATCAGATCAGTGCCACTGACTTTCTCATTCTAACCAGAAGTTCTGGTAGATATATATGTCTTTGTCAAGTGTATTTGATAACATTTTTCAATACATGTCCTTGGAGAAGAGAAATGTTGAAATAATTAAAAAGATACTGAGATAGTATTTCTTAAGAACAGGGTATTCTTAGTATAGTATTTTAATAGTATCAGTTTCTTATTTTATACTTTATATTTAAAGTAATACTCTCCTTTGGGTCTAAATTTACTAAGTCTTCAAATAGCTATCCAACTACTAGGAATATTGGGTCTTATAGTGTTTAAATGATCGAATTCAGGGTTCATTCATTAAAAAGAAGTAGCCAGATTGGAACTCTCAGCTTCTGAATCCTCTGTACCTTATCCTTACAGTTGGCACTGTCAGATATTTAAATCTTGGAAAAAGTTTAATCCATTTTCAGGCTATGTTCCAGTAGATCCAAATATGGTACACAGAAAGACATCCATCCTGTAAACACGAGTGAGAGGAAAAGAACAGTTAGATAATACAGTAATGTTTTTAGATGTGTACATAAGAAGCTCTTCTTAGAAAATGTTTTTTAAATTACTTGACATCAGCATATGTAAGTTAAACAGGATTTGGTTCATAGTAGTTTCTTCCTTTAGAACTGTCTTCCCAAGAGGGATGATAAAGTGAAATATAAACACCACATGAGAAAGTGAACTGGTTTCTAAACATTTCATTGATTTTTTTTAAATAAACAACTTATCATTTTTACCTTTAGTGTGGGTACAATGTCTCCTCAGGTCATTATGTAATGAAAAGTACATTTTAAATGTTTTTATATGTTTGATAGAGTCCAAATGCTTCAGTAATGGTCTGACTTAGTTATTGTTTACATGAGCTTTTTTTTTGTTAGCCTATGAGCCAGTACTTTGTAGGTGCTTTCCAGAATGATAACATGATGCAATGTAGTTGAAATAAATCAGCCTTCTTTTTTAAAATGATAGTTTAATGGACAACTTAGTTGTTGTTGTTTTTTTTAATCTATGTATTTGAGTGGTCCTACTGATGGGGACATTTTCTGCAGGTTAGATTATGAACAATGGGTTTTTCTGAAAGTAAGTAGTGACTTAGGAGTATTGTGATTTCTCACTTCCACAAGAAGTGAAAATTGACACCAAGAGAAAACCAAGCAGCACAGAATACTGTGGAAATCTGGAACCTGGCATCTTGGAGAATGACGATAACTCTTCAGTTACTAATGGCTGAGTTTGAAGAACCACTTACTCTCTTTGTGTTGTTTTAAATCCTTTCAAATAGCATATGGTGGTGACCTTTAAATATATATACTGGGGCACCAGGCTGGCTCACTTGGTAGAACATGCAATACTTGATCTCAGGGTTGTAAGTTTGAACCCCACAGTGGGTGTAGAGATTACTTTAAAAAATAAATCTTAAAAAAAAATGGAAAAAAAAATATATATATACTGTTTCTTAGTCTGTGCCTTTTTAATACTGTCACTTCTAAAATGATAGAAAGTAGTCTGAGACAGAGTTTAGGGTTATGTTGGTAATCTTAAATCTGCTTATATTTCCTTTGTTGATATTAAAGTCATTATCAATATTTATAAAGGGAATATTTCTCATAGAAGAAATTTGAAAGAATTAGCTAAAACCTTTGGACTAATATTTACTCCTGTCTTTGTGCTTTTTATTGGAATGCATTGCTAAAAATGGTTCAGGGTGTAAGCAAATTACTTCATTTTGATTCTAGATGCTGAGCTCCTAATAGCTTTTAAATTTATACAGTTTCTGTGTAGCTGTCAAAACATTTAATTATATCATGCCCAAAGGTGTAAAGCTGTCAAATAAATCTAAGTTTAGGCGTAAACATTTGCTAAGTTGCATGTGCTACTACACCATAGTTGGTACTGGACAGCTTGTGAACCTGTTTTAGGGGAAGGGGTGTGTCGAGGAACATTAACTCAGCAGGTACAGAACAACATTGGCCCAATGAATTGATGATTACTTGTAAAACAGCAGGTAGTAATGCCCCCAGTCTTTATAATTCCTCCCTTTGTAAAATAAAGCAGACTAGAAAGTGTATTGGATTCCTTGGCTCGATTTGTACTGTAAGAAAGCCTTTTTTTTTTGCGGAAATGTGTACTCTCTTTCCTTGCCTTAACATTATTCTTTTTTTTTTTGTTTTCCCTTCAAAAACAAATGTACTCCATTCGTACTTTATAACCTTCTCCCTTTCCACAAGGGATCTCTTGCATAGGAAGAATAATTCCTATGGCACTTATAAAAGAAGCATTGACCCTGATCGACAATTATCTATGTAAACATTTTTTAAGCTTTTTAATGTGTGATTGATAAATAAAAAATATGTTTATTCAATATGTACATGGATGTTGTAAAACATCTTTAAAGAACAGGAAATTTTAAAGTTTTGTGTTTATCTGGTCATTTCATAAATAAAAACTTGGGATATTTGATGACATTATTTGGAGGTAGATTGGTAGCATAAATACTAATGCAGACTTCACTAATGCAAAATTCACTAAGAGGTAGGGGAGTAAAGTAAATTAGTTCTACTTTGAAGCTTTTATTTTCTTCCCCTTTCAAAATGAATGGGAAGGCCCTTGAGAGGCCCTTGAATGAAAGCTGCTTTTCATTAGTGCTACCAAATACCTACTTGAAAGAGTTGAGTTCTAACTGAACACCCACACAAGAGAAAGGGAAAGCTTCCTTTTTCTACTGGAAGACCATCAGCTAAATAGCTCTTGGCTTCTCTTTTCCAATCAGGTGGTTTCACATCAGAGTTAATTACTCCAGTCATTTATTCTAATCACCCTCCTCTTATGGCTAGCTGCATTCTGTCATGGGGTGGCATCGTTTGAAGCCAGTTAAGTTTGAAAACCACTGCAGGGTACTTGAGGCTCATTAGTGAGGCCTATCCATGCCTGGCTTTGGATTTGCTCCCTGATTAACTCTGCATCTCTCGGCCTTGCTCCCTCCTCCCGCCATCCACCAGCCCCCACTCCTCAAGGCAGTTGCTCTAAAGAGGAATGTTTCAATTAACTCTTGCTTTGCTGTTTGTCTTTTCACCTACATATTTAAGAAAAATTTAAATGCTTATAATGCTCATAATATAGTTGATAGATTCTGGCCTTGTAACTGCATCCTTTGCGTTGAATTTAACTGAAAAGGTAGATATTCTGCAAAGAAGAGTTGTATTTTGAACAACAAAGGAGGAAAATGGTGGCCTCTCAGAATGAATACATCTATGTCCTTGATCCAATTCTCTTAACCTAATAAAGGTCATGATTCCAACTCTGATTTTATAAAACTCTAGGGTGTCTTAAGGCTTTTCATAGGAGTTATCTGGAAAGCTTTTTAAAAATCTCAAAACAGATTTATTTGTTTGACATTGTTGTTTATTATTATAGTAGTTAAATTTAAAAGTGTTTGCCAGCTGGCACATTTAAGAGATGTTAACATCACAAATGCAAATAATGTTTGTGCTGTACTTTTTAAAAAATAGAAGAGATAGAAAAGAAAAGAAAAACAGGGAATCAGTATCCTGAGTAGATCGTTCCAGACAGTGTTATTATATGAAAGTATTTTAAACATTTTCCAAAATTAACAAAAACATGCTAGGTTTGGTAGTTAAATGAAAATGTTTGTTTAACTAGGAAATGAGAGAAATTGTCTTGGTTCTTTTTACATGGTAGTTTGATTTAAAGAAATCAAATAGTTCGTGGATCAAAATAAAATACGATACACATTAAAATACATGAAATCACATTTTTTAAGTTGGAAATGTCCGTGAATGTTCAGAAATTAGAATGAGCTCTGATCGTTAATTCTTGTCCCAAAATAGTTTAATGGATTGTTTATTAAGAGTCTTAGATGTAGCAATTAACAAATATGTTCTTATTCTTTATCTTGCTCTAAAGGGTAAATTTTTTTTTAATCTGATTTTTAAAATCCTCCTAATGAATATACAGGTAAATTAATGGATAAGAGGCCTAGAATATAAATTTATTTTTCAGTTCTGTAAGTATTTAATGAATGTATACTATACTCAGTTCCAGGGATGCCGATAAAATCTCTGTCTCTCAGGAACTCACATTTTAGTGAGGAACACAGAAAAATAAACTGTAATACAAAGTGAGTGTATTAATTAACCAAAAAGAACAAAAGAACCTGTAAAGAAATAAATTGAAACAGGTTGAAAAAACAAAAGGACCTCTAAATAAAGCCTCCAGGTTGACATGGCATATTAGGTTCGGCAATTCTTAATAATGATGTTAACAAATGGTATATGTGAAACTCATTGACAGTAACTCATAGTATGAAATGGTTTCATAATTTTAGAATTTTTATACTGTAGCTTTGGCATATACCATTCTGTTAAAGAATTTTTCAAGAGGATACGTAGTGGTTAATAACATGGCTTTAGGAGTCAGATCTGGGTTCCTGCTGCAACTCTGACATTTAGTAGTTGTGTGATATTAGGCAATTTACTTAGCATTTTAGCCTCATTTGTAAACCAGTTTTTAAAAATGTAGTGCTCATCTCATAAGATTATTGTAAGATTAAATAAAATAATCCATGTAAAACATTTAGCATAAAACTGGGTGCATCATAAGCACCCAATAAATGTTAAGTGCTGCTGTTATTGTTATTACGTTGTTGTTTAGTTGGTTAGTGAATTTCTTCCATGTTGACCTTCAGATGCATTTTCCCTGCATAATATATTGTCTTTCTGGAGTCTTTGTCAAGTTTATGATTGACATCATTTGCTCCATCTTCCTGACATTGTTCAGGAGAAAATAAAATCTTGAAAGATGGTACTGTAACCTCTACTTCACTTTTTCTTCCTTCCATGTAATCATCCTGCCCCAAATTTGATTGTTTGGTTAAGAAACTGTAGACATCTTATTTGCAATGGTTAGTAATCAGAGAAATTCTTCACATTTTCTAAAATTCTGCCAAATTAGCACTGTATCAACTGGATAAAGTTTCTGTGGTCAATTTCATGCTTCCCATACAATGCTCGAAGATCATAGTCCCACAGCATAGACAATGAATTGTGCAAAATCTCGAGAATTTCTTAAATGCCATTCATTCATTCAACAGACATTTATTAAGGGCCTACTGGGTAATTAGGTCTGTGATCACAAAATTGGAAGAATATGACACCTGCCCTTTTGGGGCTGTCATTATGAAGATCAAACAGACATGGCAGTAACTAATTAGAGACATAGATTAAGTGATGTATTTGTGTATTCATTCAACAAATATTTTGTGACTTCCTACTACTTATTAGTCTTTGGGAAGATAATAGTGAGAAATGCAGCATAATACTAACCCTTTTGGAACTTTACTGTTTAGTGAGAGAGATGGACAATAAATAAGAAATTAAAATAAACATAACAACTGGTGATAATAATAGTGTTACATAACAAAAAATATAATACTTGTGGTATGTACCATGAAGGAGACACACAGGCTGCCATTAAACATTTAACATTTATTAGTGTGTGTGTATGTGATTTTAAAAACATACTTATTGAACATTGGGGTACACGAGCCCCTATGCATCAGCATTCCTGTGTCTCTTGGGTAGATTCCTAGCAGTGCTATTGCTGGGTCATAGGGTAGCTCAATTTTTGACAATAGCCAAATCATGGAAAGAGACCAAGTGCCCATCAACTGACGAATGGATAAAGAAGTTATGGTACTTATATACAATGGACTACTACGTGGCAATGAGAAAAAATGAAATCTAGCCATGTGTAGCCACATGGATGGAACTGGAGGGTATTATGTTAAGTGAAATAAGTCAGTCAGAAAAAGACAGATACCATATGTTTCCATGAATAGGTGGACTTTGTGAGACTAAGCAAAAATCAGGGGGAGGGGAAGAGGGGAAAGGAAAAAAAGACCAGAGAGGGAGGGAAATAAAACATAAGAGACTTTCAAAGACTAAGAACAAACTGAGGGTGAGGGGGGTGAGGGAGGGGGGAGAGGGGGTGACGGGCATTAAAGAGGGCACGTGTTGGGATGAACACTGTGTGTTATATGTAAACCAATTTGAAAATAAACTATTATAAAATAAATAAATAAAACATACTTATTGAGATATAATTGATATGTAACATTAGTTTCAGATGTACAATATAGCTATTCAATATTTGTATAATTGTGAAATGATCACAAGTCTAGTTAACATCTATCACCATATTTGGTTAATTATTTTTTTTTTTTGTACTCTGAGACAGAATGAGGAAATACCTTATTTTACTTCCAGAAAAGGTTGAGGAAGTCTTACCTGTAGGAGACTACATTTGATCTTAGTCTTTATGAATGAGTAGGAGTTTGCTAGGGAGGGAGCAAGATGCTGGAAAGGGCATTACAGTTACAAGAAGTAGTGTTAATAAAGATCTTGTTGTTATAGTATGGTATACAAGCTATACTTTATTCGGAAGGTAGAGTGCAATATGTGTATAAGAGAACTGTGAGCAACACCTATGGAAAGATAAGACTGGAACCAGATTGTGTGAGCAACTGCAATGGCTCGTCACTAGTTTGAACTTTTTTCTTTGGTGTAGTGGACTCAAAAGGTGGTTGCCAGGCCAGAAGCATCAGTATTGCCTGAGAACTTGTTAAAAAGGCAAATCTTGGGCTCAAGTCCATATCTATAGAAAGAAACTGTGGCAAGGGGAGCCCAGCAATCTGCGTTTTAACAAGTCCTCCGGGTGATTTTAGTGTATGTTAAAGTTGGAGATTCACTGCTTCAGGGAAAAGAGAAGTGTCGGAAAGTTTTAAAGAGAGTCATAACTTAGCCGGGTTTTAGATAGCAGTTATGTATGGAGGAGGGATTGAAGTGGGGGTGGGGGGATTCTAGAGATAAAAAGAACAGTTTGGATAGTGTTAGAATAACTGAACTAATAAATAATGAAGCACAGAACCAAAAATAGTCATAGTGGAAGAGAAAGAAAGAATGAATTGGAAAGATATTTTGGAGGCTTTTATTGTCTGATTAGATAAGGTTTTAGTGGAAGAAGAAAAAGGAAAAGTCCAGATGACTGCCTCATTTCTGAATTGGCTGGGTGAACGACTATATCCATAATCAAAAAAGAAAGAAAGGAAGCAAGTTTAAGGAAAAAATTCTTTTTTTTTTTTTGATGCATTATTTTCATTTACCAGAAGCACACCAAAATAAGTAGTCTAGTGGGCAGTTGACATTTAGACTTGAAACTCTGGAAATGGTGATAATTGTCAATTGAGGTAGTTGATGTCTAGCTCAACTAACCTGAGTTACATCAAAAACAAGGGCCTGGGACTGAATCATGAGGAGAACTAATACTAAGGAGGTAGATGAAAAAGACCCTACATTAAAAAGCGAGGAGGGTCACCTGGCTGGCTCTGTCAGGAGAGCATGCGACTCTTAATCTCAGGGTCATGAGACCCTGAGAGTTCAAGCCGCATGTTGGGCATAGAGCTTACTTTAAAAAAAAGCAAGTGAGAAGGAAAGTCAGAAATGTAGAAAGAGAATCTGGAGGTAGGGTATCAAAGAAGCTTACAGAAGAGAGAGAAACATAAACGCCGTAATGCAGAGAAGTAAAGGGGGATAAGCATCCATCGGATTCAGACGGTTGGACGTGGTAATCTTAGCAGAAACATTTTTTGTGGCATTACCTATAACAGAAAGATAAGAGATTAGTTAAGTGAAAGGGAGGTAAGGAAACATAAATAATAAATTTACTTAAATCTTTCAAGAAGTTTAGATTGGTCTCATATTGCCTGTTTAATCATGGATGCATAAAAATAATTAAACAAGACTGACCCTATTAATTAAACATTATTTCACTGATAACTCAGAAGGAATCAGACCTACAATTAATTGTCATTTTGAGAATCATAGACTATTATTACATATACTAAGGAATTTCTAGGAGTGGGCAAACAAAAGCTAGTTCTGCTACTAAAACGAGGTACTTTTTATGAGGTTTATGAATATATCCATATTGTTTACAGATTTCACGTAACTGGCTTTCAGCAAACATCGTGTTATCTATACTAAATTGTAGTCTATGGGTGGATGGTAGTTCTTAAAATATATAGCTGATACAGCTGTATAGACAATATGTAAGAATTCTTATCAAGGGCTTTTGAGGATGAAGTTTGCAGATGACGTAATAGTTGCTAGAATTAGGACTTTACCTTTAGTGTAAGAGCGGGTAGTCATAATGCCTTCTTTTGAATGCTGTCACAATTTTTCAGAGATTTGTAAGTGGCTAAAGAATATACATTGCAGAACATTGTGTCTGTTTCATACTTGAATATGTTTTATTTCTGCTGTCATGTCCTTGGAAGATTTAGCCATTCTTCTCTGCCATTCTAGCACTGAGAATTGTAATAACCTCTTTAAAACTGCATCAGAGGTCATTTTGTAGTCTACAGGAGCCTTTGGTTTTTGTAAGGTTTACCTTTATTTTCAGTAAGAGAATCTGTATTTTTAAAAAGGTTAAACGTTGTTAATCCCTGAATTCTGTCTTACATCGAAATGCTATAAAAATCTGAATGCAACTGGGATGAGACGTACAGCATAGGGAATATAGTCAATGGTATTGTAATAGCATAGTATGGTGACAGGTGGTAACTACACTTGTGGTGAGCATAGTATAACATATAGTGTTGTCAAATCACTGTGTTGTGCATGTGAAATTAAAATAGCGTGGCAACTGTAATTCAATAAAAAATCTAATACAGATACAGTATTTGGAACTGAATAAAGCTTTACTGTCCATTGTTGTAACCACTATTCATATGTGGCTATTGATCACTTGAAATATGGCTAGTCTGAATTGAGAAGTGCTATATGTTCTGAGTATAAATTCATGCCAGATTTCTAAGATTTAATACAAAATAAGTTTTACACTGATTGTATTTTAAATGATTTTTAATATTCTCAATTAAATATGCTATCCTAAAATTAATTTCACCTGTTAATATTTTTTGAGTGTAGCTTCTAGAAAATTTTAAATTATACGTGTGGCTTGCATTATATTTCTATTGGACAGCATGAGTATAATGTCTTCGTGATCATTTTGTTTCCCCCAGTTTTTGTTTAGTTTAGTTTTGTTTTGTTTTTTGGTTTGGGCCATCCCAGCATTAAACATAAACATATTTTAATACTTAAGTAGTATGTACGTTTCTGTTATAATTAGCAGTCTTAGATTCAAAACAAAAAGCTTAGGGTTAAGTTCAAATCTACTTTAAAAAGTCCAAAATGTTAACACTAAATTCAAAACTGAATTAATCTCTTACCATATAAACTTTCCTTCTCCTGTATAATTAAGGTCCAAAGTTGAAACCTGAGTTCATCCTAAACTCCCTTTCCTTCACTTTTCACAGTATTTCTCAGTTGGTGTTAAGTAATAACTTCTGTCTTTCTGAAATCTGTCCCTTCTTCACTCCCACTGCTGCTTTCTTGAGGCTCTCAATACTTCTCACATAGACTGCTGTAGTCATCCTAGAGATGACCTTTTGCCTCTCTATTCTTCCTCCAAAGGGACATCTTATCTCGTTATTCCCAGAATCTAGCATAGAACAAAACCTATAGTAAGCACTCAATAAATGTTTGTTGATTGAATGGATGACAGAAATGGTGGTATTTAAAGCTGCAGAATGAAAAAAAGAAACAACTTTTAGGGGTACCTGGCTGGCTCAGTTGATAGAGCATGCAACTTTTGCTCTTATGGTCATGAGTTCAAGCCCCCATGGGATGTAGAGATCACTGAGAAAAAAAAAAAACTTATTCCTACATAATGTATGTGTATACAGTTACATACACAGAGTAACTGCAGATGTAATTTTCTGGCTGAACTTGTCAATGCTTTAAAAAAATATTCAACTTTGCATCATATTCTTCAGTTCAGGTTTTTCTTTATTGGATAGTCTTCGAAGTGGTGATATAATAAGTGTTCTATTTTGCCAAGGATTTTGATTTGCCAGTATAAGTTTATAGCATTCAGTCCAGGGAATCATTGGTGCCATGAAGACAGCTCCTTGTTTTTGTCTGGAGTCCCCATGGGATTAGACTACATCTGGCAATAAGTAGGGATTCTGGTCTGGCCATCTTCAAAGGCAAGAGACTGCTAGTATTTATCAGATCTATGTGGATAAGCAAATGGGAAGGGATTAATTTTTTTTGGTTTTGTTTTCCTTCCTTTTGTAAGTGACTATAAAGTAAGAACTTCAGAAATTCACACACCAAATAAATATATTTTCAATGTTGTTGAAGAGGAAATCTATTCTTTTTTCTATACATAGACAGATAATTGAGAAATTTAGATTAATACTTTAATTACTTACGTGTATTTTTATCTAGTTTACCTTAAAGACATAACAATATTTTACAAAGTTCAATATTAATTTTCCAAGGATACTTTCCTAAATCTTTTTAAAGGGTTGTACATTTACTACAGCACTTTTAAACATTTTAACATCTGTATTAGGAGATCATGGTGGCATTTGGAGGCTTTTGTTGCCTGTTTATCTGTGTGGGAAAGTTTACCCCAAATTACTTTCTGAGGAGAATCTTGAACCTGTCTTAGGAGAGCATAGGCTACTATCTCTTTCAGGTGAAGGTGGGCCTGCCTTTCCAAGAGGCTCCTCATACTCTTCACATTTTTGGGATATTATTAGTCCTGTGACTCAGTTAGCTGTTGTTGAAACATGTGGCTGTATATTTAGCTGACAAAATAAAATGGCTGCATTCCAGGTACTTGTCATGGAGTGTGATCTAGAATTTACCATTCAAAGCCTCACCTAACAGAAATAATGTTTATGCAGGATTGCCTGAAGAATATGTAGTCTCTCCACTTGTCTATACTTTAAATCTATCCCAGGATTAAGTCAGTCCCTCTGAGAGTCACATACCTGGATTCCATCATATTGCCAAGGGAGGAATTTCTTATCTCAGGAATAGAAATAATGTGTTTTTCTAGGCCATCTGGTTTGTTTTTACATTATGGTCATTTTTGACTCTTGTAAGTGTTCGTGTTTCTTTCTTTATGTTGCCTGCTAGAAAGCTTAGGAACAGATACGTGGCACACCTCTAAGTCTATACAATTTCATGGCATCATTGTTACGTACTTCTTATTTTTGCCTTACCTTCACTTATGTTAAATTGATTTTATCTTGATGCATACGCATTACTTTAAGCTCTGTGAACTGTTTTCTGCATGAAGTCATGCAAAATGCAAACACATAATAAAATAGATGGGTATATCTATCATTTAATTATAGCTGTTCCCCATCCGTTCTTACTAAAATAGAATTTTTTTAAAGTTCCATCTATGTGTGTTATACTGTAACTAGTTTAAAATATTTGTATATTATGAATTCCTGGGTTTCAGATTAAGAGTGACCTAAGGTTGAAATGTTAATTAAATGTTTTAATGTTCTGTAGCTCTAAAGAAAATAGTTGGATAAAATGTCAGCATATAGGACTATTTTAAACATTAGAAAAAAATCATCTCTCTGAAAAGGAGGGTAATTGTACAAGTTTGCCTAATCCTTTTGATCTTGGCACACAGCAATACAGACTTCAGCTGAGATTAAAACTATGAATTTCAAAGGAAACATGGCCTTCAGTGTGTAAAATATATAACAGCTGGTTGACTAGTCCATTTAAAACTACACAATAACAATCGTAGACAGAATGATTCTCCTGCCAAAAGATGCACAAGTGCTTGATGGTTATATCAAGATATGAGACTAACTCACACTTTTCGTTAGTAATGATATAAACGTAGAAATGAACAGCGCGCTGCCAGCTCCAGAATCTTTCTTCTGCCCAACAGTTCAAGGGCATTTTAGAAGTACAGAACTCCTTTTAGTGATTTCTCTATCTGCTTTTCAGCCTGAACTTCAATGTGTTGTGACTAAATTACATTTTTCTTAACCGTCAGATATAATTTTTATTCTTAGCATCTCACAATTTCTTTCTCTAAATCCTTGATTCTCCTTTTTTTTTCTTCTTCGACATTCATGACTTACTGTTTTTAATGTTACAGCTTCACCCATATTTTTAAGCTTTCAAAATTAAACTTTTCTGTGTAAATAATATGTAATTCGTTTCACGTTTTTGTTATATATTTATACTAAGGTAAATATCCGAATTCTGAAGCACTGTGATATTTGTAGTTAACATAGGACAGTGCTAAGCTCATGTTAGATTATAGTTCACCACATATTCTAACATTTTCACTGTTGTGTTTCATCTGGACAAGTAACTGTTTATACTTTAGTGCATTTTTTAAAATGAGGATTAATGTGGATTTTTCACTTTTGAAAAATCCCATTTGGCAAGTGAATTTACATTCTGAATTCATATCTGTCCAATTACAAAAAAAATGGTTTTTTCTGTGACCTTTGGTCCTTGAAAATTTTGATGTAATAGCAAATTTTCTTTACTATTCTTTAAACTTATTTAAAAGAAGGAATTTATAGGTAAATTAAAAATTTGCTATGTTTGCTTGGATTCATCACAAATTCAGAGCCAGCATTTAAGGAGTTAATGTATCTTATTAGGGGGACAGGAAATCTGGCAACTATTGCAGAAACTAGACCTAATGGTGCACACAAACAATTTGTCAGTCTTCTTAAATGTGAATAGCTTTCCGCAAAGTGGCTGCTCTTGCTTTGTTTGAACAGGCTAAACTTTTCCTTTTTGGACTTTAAATCTTAGAAGTGAAATGTGATCCACATATTCAATCAAAATCATTTAATTCAAAGCATATTTTGATTGGAACAAAGTTGACATGGAAAGAAACTCTAGAATAAAAAAGTTGAAAGGACTTTATATCATATATTTAGCAGGAAAATTTGAAACAGTTCTAATTAGGCTGAAAAAAACAGCTTTCTTCAATGTAAATTACAAAGGTCATATATCAATGTTAAGGAAACATTACCACTAGTGTTTGAAATCCAGCACATGCAAACATAACAGACCAGTTCATTTTAAATCTGTGTGTATATATGCGTGTGTGTGTGTGTGTGTGTGTGTGTGTGTGTGTGTGTGTGTTTGTAGGAAGAAGGCTGTATTACATGTATCTGAAGTGAAAAATACTTATATCTGAAGTGAAAAATACTTAAAATTCCAAGTTCATAATGTTCTGGCCAATCCCCAAATTAAGCCACATTAACTCCTTTAAAACATGTGATCTACACTCAAATGAATTAATACTCAATTTATAAAAGTACAATTAAAATTTTATAAAACTAATTTTTATTTTTCTGTTTAAAATATGATTGGGTGCCTGGCTGGCTCAGTCAAAAGTAGATGCAACTCTTGATCTCAAGGTTGTGAGTTTGAGCCCCAAGTTGGGTATAGAGGTTGCATAAAAATTGTTTTAAAAGTTTAAACTATGATTAAATACATCTTATAATTAAACGTATACCAAGACAAGAGGGTGAGTCAGTCATTTTTATTTTCCTCTGTGATACTTACAGCTGATGCATTTTGAGTCTTGGGATTGAATCAGGTCTTCTAGAGACCTGAGAAGGGAAGTGGTGGTTTGGTGTGCAGATATGTGTATATGTGTTCCACAGACCTACTTTCTTCTGTTGCACAATTATTTCCTTACTTAAAAGTTTGTAAATACTGCTTGATCCTTTTTTTTTTTCCATAAAAATAATTTGTCCTATAGTTATCAGTAGCTTTTATTTAGTGGCTTTTAAAAATGGTGTGGTATGAGAACATTTAACAAGAATATAAATAAAATTAGCATAAATTTGGGAATAATACACAAATAAGGTTTTCAGGTCTTGAGTTAAACAATTACCTTTCTTTTGTTAATTAAAATTGGTTTCCAGTGTGCCTGGGTGGCTCAGTCAGTTAAGTGCCCGACTCTTGATTTTGACTCAGGTCATGATCCCAGGGTTCATGGAATAGAGCCCGGCATCAGGCTCGGTGGTGTGCATGGATCCTGCTTCGGATTCTCTCACTCTTCCCTCTGCTCCTTTCCCCCACTGGTGTGCTCTTTCTCTCTAAACACTTTTGGGGCGCCTGGGTGGCTCAATCGGTTAAGTGGCTAACTTTGGCTCAGGTCATGATCTCACAGCCTGTGAGTTCCAGCCCCGCGTCAGGCTCTGTGCTGACAGTTCGGAGCCTGGAGCCTGCTTTGGATTCTGTGTCTCCCTCTCTCTCTCTCTGCCCTTCCCCTGCTCATTCTCTGTCTCCCAAAAGTAAATAAAACTTTAAAAAAATTAAAATAAAAGCTTTTAGGGGCTGCTGGGTGGCTCAGTCAGTTAAGCATCCGTCTTCGGCTAGGTAATGATCTCATGGTTTGTGAGTTCGAGCCTTCCATTGGGTTCTGTGCTGACAGCTCGGAGCCTGGAGCCTGCTTTGGATTCTGTGTCTCCCTCTCTCTCTGCCCCTCCCCCGTTCATGCTCACTCTCTCTCTCTCTCTCTCTCTCTCTCAAAAATAAATAAACCTTAAAAAGTTTGTTTAAATAATTAAAATAAAATTAAAAATTTAAATAAATAAAATTGCTTTTCTTGATTTTTAAATTTTTACATTATTTGATTATTTGAAAATAAAAGGAAATTGCTAGAGTTATCTCTAAAGCATACATAGATTAACAAACACATTTTCAATGCCTTTTATTTTAGAGTTTTTATTCCCAAATAGCTTAGAATTTTTTGGAAAAAGCAAGCCATTTCTATATAAATTATCATATTATTTGATTGTACTATAGGAAACAACAGTGATTTTTTTAAATATTTTTTATCCATAAATAATTCATTTCCTTAATGGGTTAGTTTCAGGAAAACACAGATTGCATTCTTTCAATGAGATTTATTGTAAGACACATTCATATATGTTATAATTATTTCTGACACAAGATTACACAAATGAGTTGTTTATGAATAATTTACTATTATCTTTATAATATTATAGCTTGAATTTGTTGCTCTTCTGCATGTGGACCAAACAAATGCAAGTTGCTAATAAGTGTTTGTATTTGACATCTGTATACTGTACTTTTTAGCATATCTCAAGTGTTTTAGTCTCTGCTTAATAGATCTCATTAAAAAAGCAGATATCAGCCCCAAGACAGTTTGTCAAGACTAATATGAGTCCCCCTGGATTGGATTGACAATTTGTGTGAAGCTTCATATGATAGTCTTTTCATAGTCTTATTTGATCCTTAACAATTGGACATTAGTCACGGATTTATTTTATAATAACTCAGATGAGCTGAATATTAGTGAATTGTGTTGGACATTTTAGTGGATTTTCTTTTTACAGATTTTACTCAGAGCACACATTGGATGTAAATGATGTAGCCAGCCTGCTAAGGGAGTACTAACAATTGATTGGTTAGGTTTGAGAGCAGCATGGGAAGAATGTTACTATCCCCTAGCTGCAAACCGTATTTAACTCCGGTCTTAATGAGGACTGTCTGACCTAAAGGCTTTGAAAAATCACAAATGCTCAGCATTGCACTGTCATATTTTGTTTTTTTGTGACTACAAATGTGGATATAAGTATTTTATATAAAGTATTTTTTTAAACTTAACATATAAAAAGGGATTTAAAGAATTTTAATATGTTTTATGATTTATGTTTTTGAATTTCAAAAACAAGGTGTAAGATGTATTCTCAGGGTATTCTAATTTGAATTAGTTGGATTTCTGTCCCTCAATAATTTTATTCTGCTTGTCTTGACCTCTTACCTCAAGTCTTTACTAAGTATTTATTATTGTATACCTTTGGTTAGGCAGTTGTTGTTCGCTACTACTAACAGGATGTTAAAGTCCTGAACTAACTTTTTCTGAAATGATTTTAAACTTTTTTGGAACTCTTATAGCCATAGCAGTTGTTCTTTTGTATCCCTTTTTAAAGCTTTGGTAAATTGCAAGAAATGTTTGAAGACCACTAATGAGATTTTTAGTTTAGTTTTTAAAAATGTAAATAAAATCTACCCATGAAAGTAATTGGTTTCTCAATTTCTGGAAAAGATTTTGCCAATAATTCCATGAATTGCTAGGCATCCTCTTAAGGGATTGACCAGTATGACAGTGTAAAGGGAGGGGTGAAACAGGGCACAGTGGTCATCTCTGCACCTGTGTGTGAGGTGTAACGGGCATACGGTGTCTTTCATTTCAGCATTTTTGCTTAACATTCTGATGTAGAATCAAGACATAAAGGTTTAAGCATCAAAATGTCACCAACTTCACCATTTTGAATGTGCATAAAGAAATAATCAACCTTAGGAAAACTCTCAATTCTTTGATGACACATAAAATAAAATTGCACTGGTTTTTAGAGCTTTAATATTGAGAAAATTCTCTTGTACTTCATCATTTGCTGAGCCTTCTGGAATTTTATAGTCTCAAATCACAACACCACGGACACTCAGGAGACTTCTGACTGTTTTATCTTATTAAACAATTTTGAAATCATTAATTTTTAATTAGCTTGGATGCAGGGTTTTTTTATTGTTTCAATAGTGTGTGTATATGAACTAAACGTTTTTTATTTAAACTACTGGCGAGAGTATTATTTACATAAATAAGTGTAGGTTCTTTCTAAGAGTACATACTGTGAATTTGCTTCATACAGCCACACTTTTTTTGTAGACTCAGAGATATTACATGCTAATCTGTTATTGGAGGGCTTTTCAGCAGTTTATTAACTCAGATTTTGAACAACTTAAAAGGATGTAAGCTCAAAGATATGTGTAGTCCTTCCCTGATTGAAAGTTCTAATTAAGTGAATTGGAGAAAATTAACTGAAATTAGCTGTCAGAAAGTCACATTTAAATGAGTGATGAGCTAGTCTGGCAGTAAACATTTAAATGATATAAATTGCCATTTAAGTGTATGGTTTAATGTTTGTCATGCATTAATGTGACATGAGACTGCAGTGACAATCAAGCAGCTTGCTCTAATTTGAACATATTTAGGGCTTTTGTGTGGAGTGCACTGCACACAAATTAAGACAATTGCTGTTTTTATGTGTCACTTTAAACATGGCCCCCACTCCCCCATCCCAACTCAAGGCCCAAGTTAATGAAACAAACGTATCATTTTTGTGTGCATCTTCCATTAATAATTCCTGAATTTTCAGATTAATTTTAAATCTATGTACTTATTACAAGCTCTTCTCCAATTTCAAATAACATTTGCAGCACTTTTGTGCGCTCTTAGCTTTTTATTAAATTTATAAATAAAATGTTTTATAAGAGATGTCTAAAACAGCAACTTTCACAGTCGAAGCTAGCTAAATATTTTTATTTCATTTCAGGTATATGTTACAATAGGAGAATTGCCTAGGGTTTTATTTACAGCATTATTTTTTGCATTTTACATCATATGTGATATATTGTGAAGTCATCTTAAATATTATTAAAGGAAATACTTGAATTCAGTTGTAAATATCTTTCTTCTTCATAGGCATTTATTTTAGATAGGGATTTTTTTAACCTTTTATTTTTTAAGTAATCTCTGTACCCAATGTGGGGCTCAAACGCACAGTTCTAAGATTAAGAGTCACGTGCTCCACTGACTGAGCCAGCCAGGTGCCCCCACAGGCACTTATTTTAATAAAGCAATACTTAACACAAGTGTATACCTGTGAACTAATAGGAATGTATTTTTCAAGATGGTTCATATCTTACTGGTTGCTTTTATGTAGAAGTTACTCAATTTGTTTTAAAACCCACAGATTTCTTTTTATGATTTTGACAACATAGCAAGCCACACCAAAAATATATCACAGCCATTTACTTATTACACTAAAATTAAAAATTTCTATGAGATACATCATCTGACATAATTTGGTATACTTCATATCAAACTTCAGCATTTGTCTTAGAGCTCTGTGATTTAAGTAGCATTGTTTATTGATAATCGAGTCCTTATGCCAAACTTTTCTGGTGAAATAATTTTGAAGAACATTAAATAATACAAATATGCATTCTTTTATAAAAATGTCTCTAGTTTTTAATCTCTTTTATGTTTATAACCGTATTAAATGCAGCAAACACTTATTGGCACTTACTGTGTGTGTGGGACAGTGCTGGTAACTGGGAATGTAATGATGACCTCTCAGTGGGTCTGGCACCCAGCATTTCTGCTAAACAGTTGATTAGGTGCATTCATTCTTTGTGGAGCTCTGTATGTTAATAGCATCAAATTTTTTTATCTGGTTTGATATTAATACCTAGAATACTATTAGTAATTATAATTTAGTATTTGTAAGTATTCCTCCAAAGATCAAATTCATTGGCATAAAAACTCAGTTGAAATCACTAAATAATTTGCTTATAATTGTTTCAATAGGTAACAAAAGGTTTCTATCTAGAAAAATCGTAAACATTTCAGGTGGATAGTGAATGTTTCATGTTTTCTCTCTTTGAAGCATGAATTGGGTACCTGTCAGGCCCCGAGTTACAAATGTCATGAAGACAGACCCAGTCCTGACCCTCACAGTGCTTACAGTATTGTAGAATAATACTGAAATGTAAGCGATCTAATATAATTCAGCATGACAAGTGCCAGAGAAAGTTTCTAATTATAAACAAAGGAGAACAGATTCTGGTGGAAAATAGGACATCAGAATAAGTCTGTTCCCAGTAAATTTAGTGTAAAACTTTACTGCTTGTTCTAAATTTCTCTCTATATTTTAAAAACTGAATTTGGCATAATAATATGATCTATGCCCTTTTTTTTTTCAGGCCCTGGAGAGTGAATTTGTTTCCTGCCAGCTTCACCAATGGATCGATCTCATTTTTGGCTATAAACAGCAAGGACCAGAGGCTGTTCGATCCCTCAATGTGTTCTATTACCTGACCTATGAAGGAGCTGTCAATCTGAATTCAATAGCTGATCCTGTACTGAGGGAGGTAAGTTATCTGACTGGATCTCCCAGGTATCTTAGGACAAGACAGCACTAGATCTCATCTTCCTCATGCTCTCAGTTTGCTTATGATGAAACTGAAACCGCATGAGTGGAGCGACTTAAGCAGAATAACCTTTCAGTTCATCACCTACCCGGGACTTGAATCCAGGATTTTCCTCCAACAAAATGTTTGAGTCAGTATGAAATGAGAGCTTCTTCAGTTTGAACCCATTAAGGGATCACTAATCATATTTATAATTTTTATAACTTTAAAGGCTACTCACTAAAGTATTAGGAAAATAGGGATTATTAAAGAAATAAGGTTGTAAGTACAAATCTGTTAAGCATGACAAAACTCATGTGTGTATGTGTGTGTGTATATATATATATATATAGTACATAAGCATATGTATAACCATGTAGAAATTAATAGTAGGAAGGAAGTCTAAACCTTCCTTACATCATCAAACTTGGGCTTAGAAGTTATTGAGACTTCTTTTATCTTTGTCATTTATATTCTTGTGTAAAACACTCAGAACATGGTTTTGACAAAAACAATATTCACCAAAAATTCTGTGTTTAGCCTTGATTATTTTTGTATTTTTAATCTAATTATGCATCCTCCTAACTCTGACATTTATCATGTGCAAAGATCATAGCAGATCACCTTAAATATCTTTACAATTTTAGAACAGAAGTATATTTAAGAAACCAAGACTGCTTCATAGGGAGTTTTATATCACTTTAAAGGGAACATTATTTGTAATAAGGTTTGCCATTTTTAACCAACCCTTGATGCATTCCTTTATAATTCTACTTATGAACTGGTAATATTGACAGTATATAATAAGTATATGTTTAAATGTAGTTGCCTGTATATATTAGTGCCAGATGAGTACACAAACAGAAGCACCGTGTATTAGATGTACTTTTGTCTTACATTGCACAGGTTTTGAATTGTTATTTTTCAGTTTAATGTATTTAATGGATTCTTAAAGGCTTTTCTAATGTTTCTAATATTTTCTTTGAAGATGTTCCTTATAGTACAGGGCCATTTTATTTTATTAAAGCACAACTGATTGCGTGGTACAGAATGTACATAGTTCCATATATGAAATTGAGGTTACAGCAAACATACAAATGGTGTTATAAAACAGTATGTAATTTCATTGTTAGAATAGCAGAAGCCAGTTTCCTTCTTTGTTTTAAAAATATTTGAACAATGTTGCTTTGTTCAAACTTATGTTGATGTCCATAATTCTTCACCAGATACACTACCTATTTTGTTTTTTCATGTTCCCTTGTAGTAATTATTCATATATCTGCATAGCTACTTTATGACTAAAATCAGAGTACAGGTTTGATTTTAGAATCTCCTGTTTTACTTGACGTACCAGCATATTATTTTATATTGGTATAATCTATAATTTTAAAATTCCATAATATTCTCTAGAGTTACTATGAAGATATACTTAACACTTTCTTCCAATGTAAGGTCCTATTTTTTGAAAAATACTTTATTGGGTTCTCCAAGATGATAGAACTACACCTTCCAAGTCATTAAAGTTTATTCTATATTTGCATGATAAAGAAAGGCTCTCAGCCAGTATCCTTGTGAAGTTGCTAGTTAAAAAGTGAAACATCTAATTAGCAGATTGTTTAAGAACACAAATGGCTCTTTGTTTTAAGGTATTTTTTTTTCCCTTTCTCTGTTTCACCCCTTCCCCACACCCGCATCTCCTCTGACAACTGCCAGTTTGTTTTCTTTATTTAAGAATCTGTTTTTCGGTTGTCTCTTTTTTCTTAGTTTGATTTTTTCTTTTAATTCTTAAACTCCGCATATGAGCAAAATCATGTAATATTTGTCTTTGACTTATTTCACTTAGCATTATACCCTCTAGGTCCTTCCATGTTGTTGCAAATGGCAAGATCTCATTTTTTATGGCTAAGTAATATTCCATTGTATATATATGTATGTTTTGTATATATGTATTTGTATTTGTGTGTGTATACGTATATATATATACGTATACACACACACACCATACACACACACACCATATCTTCTTTCTCTATGAATCTATAGAAGGACACTTGGGTTGCTTTGATAGCTTGGCTGTTGTACAAAATGCTGCAGTAAACATAGGGGTGACTATAACATTTTGAATCCGTATCTTCCTTGTCTTAGGGTAAATACCAGTACTAGGATTACTGGACCATATTGTAATTCTATTTTTAATTTTCTGAGGAGCCTCCACACTGTCTTCCACAGTGGCCGCACCAATTTGCATTCCCATCAACAGGACACAAGGGTTGTTTTTTTCTCCACATCCTCTCCAACGCTTGTTATTTCTTGTCTTTTTGAGTTTTAGCCATTCTGGTGGGTGTGAAGTGGTGTCTCGTTGTGGTTTTGAGTTGTATCTCCCTGATCATTAGTGATGTTGAGCATCTTCTCATGGCCATCTGGAAGACTTTTGGAAAAATAAGTTCTTTATATACTTTGAATATTAACCCTTTATTGGATATATTATTTGCAAATATCTTCTCCCATTCGATAGGTGGCCTTTTTGTTTTGTTGATGGTTTCCTTTGCAGTACAAAAGCTTTTCATTTTGGTGTAGTCCTTATAGTTGAATTTTGCTTTTGTTTTCCTTTCCTGAGGAGACATCTGGGAAAATGTTCCCTTTTGATGTCAAAGAAATTACTGCTTATGTTTCCTTGTAGGAAGGAGTTTTATGGCTTCAGGTTTCACATTTAGGTCTTTAATTCATTTTGAGTTTATTTTTGTGTATGGTCCAGTTTCATTCTTTTACATGTAGCTGTCCAGTTTTCCCAGCACCATTTATTGAAGAGACTGTCTTTCCCCTCATTGTATATTCTTGTCTCCTTTGTTATAAATTAATCTACCATACATGAAAGGACTTATTATTCCTGGGCTTTGTCTTCTATTTCATAGATGTGTGTGTTTCTTTTTGTGCCAGTACTATATTGTTTTGATTACTACAGCTTTGTAGCATACCTCAGAATCTTGGATTGTGATGACCTCCAGCTTTATTCTTCTTTCTCAAGGTTGTTTTGACTCTTCGGGATCTTTTGTGGTTCCACACAAATTATAAAACAATGATGAAAGAACTTGAAGATGACACAAATAAATGGAAAAATAATCCATGTTCATGGATTAGATGAACCAATATTGTTAAAATGTCCATACTACTCAAAGCAATCTACAGATTTAATGCAATCCTTATCAAAATATGAACAACATTTTTCACAGAACCAGAACAAATGATATTAAATTTTGGCTCTTTGTTTTTATTCTGGATTGACTGCCTGTCTTCCTCACACACATCAGTGATTTACCATATAATATTTACAGTATAATGTAAAAAGAGTACTGTCGCATGAAACTTTCTGCAGTGACTGATGGAAATATTCATTATTATATGTACACTGTCCAATATAGTAACCACTAGTTGCATGTGGCTTTGTGCATTTGAAATGTGGCTAATGTGACTGAAGAACTGAATGTTTAATTTTATTTATTTCTAGTTAATCCAAACTTAAATAGCCCCATGTGGCTAGTGGCTACCATATCGGGCAGTGGAGATCTAGAAGAATGTCATATATCTTTGGTATTTTCTGAATCCATATTCTAGGCATGTGGTTAGACAATGGGAGAGTAAATGTTAAATTAACTTTGTAGAATATTTGAATATGGATATAGTCCATTTAGACATTAGATATATAGTTCAAATGTATGTATAAGTTATAGTTTTGCTTTCACCTTAAACATATGAGGACTTCAAATAATGTTTTTATTGTGGTGAAAATATAGCATGAAATTTATTATTTTAACCATTTTTTATTATAATTCAGTGATATTAAGCACATTCACATTGTTGTGCAGCCCTTACTACCATCCGTTTCCAGAAGTTTTCCATCTTCCAGCTTAAACTCTGCATTTGTTAAAATAGTAACTCCTCATCCCGCCGCCTCCCACCCCCCAGCCTTAGTCCTTGACTGTCACCATTCTACTTTCTATCTCCAGGAACTTAACTACTCTAGGTACCTCATCTAAGTGGAATCATTATAATACTTATACTTTTGTGGCCAGCTTATTTTTCTTAGCATAGTGTCTTCAAGGTTCGCCTATGTTGTAGCATATGTCAGAATTTCCTTCCTTATAAGAATGAATACTATATCCATTGTTTGTGTATACTATATTTTGTTTGTCCATTCATCTGTTCATGGACATATTGGGTTGTTTTCACCTTTTGGCTATTGTGAATAGTGCTTCTATTAGACATTGGTGTATAAGTATCTGTTTAAGTCTTTGCTTTCAGTTATTTTGTGTATATATACCCAAAAGTAGAATTGCTAGATTGTATGGTAATACTATGTTTAACTTTTTGAGGTGCTGCCTTACCAAATAAGTTTTTAATATTTATTTTTCTAGATCAACATTTGCTAAGGATGATTTAAAACTTCTTCTTTAAGTTTCATTGGCTTCCTTTTTTTACCCACAACCCCGAGTAGTTATTTACTAGCAAATTAAACTCTAACTGGAGAGTTTTCCACTTACACACCCAAATTTATTTTTATATTATATAAAAAAATGGCCTATTATGTTCTAAGTATGGTAGGTACTCAATATTCTTGAAAGATGAATATAGTAGTGCCCCTGACCCTTATCCTTGGGGGATATGTTTCAAGACCCCCAATGGATGCCTGAAACTATGGATAGTACCAACCCCTATTCATGCTATGTTTTTTCCTATACATGCTTAGCTATAATAAAGTTTAATTTGTAAATTAGGCATAGTAAGAGATTGACAACAATAACCAATAGTAAAATAGAACATTAAAACAAATACTATAATAAAAGCACATAATAATATACTATAATTTTTATTATAGCCATTCCGTAGCATAGTGTTAAATTTTGTGACACAATGCAGTGTGATACAGTAGAATAAAAACAAACAAGCAGATAGATAGATAGATAGATAGATAGATAGTTTAATTCCTAACCCTGATGCCTACTAGTTGTGTGACTTGGATCTTCCATAGACTCTGTTCCTACAATAGAACTGGTATGAGAATGCTCACCCCATAGAAAACTAGACAGAGTATAATACATGCAAAGTATCTGGCGTGGTACCTATCTTATCATAAGTATTTATCACGTGTTAGTTCCTTTCCTTATGGTGTTCTCTGTTAAATTCCTGGGTTAATAAAGTCAACCATAAAAAGAATATGAATTACTGATCATCATAGAAAGATCATAAGATGCTAACACTAGATAGGTTATCAGAGACTCTTTCCTAGAGGACACATGCAGAGTTCATTGTAAAGTGGTGCAAGGAGAAAACAGAAAACAAGGGTAAGCCATTAATTTATTCATTTTTTAAACAACCTTTTACTAAACCCAAATTCTATAATAAGGTTAAAAAGTTGAAAAGTAAGAAGTCCCTGCCCTCATCAGCTTGAGTTGATTGTCTAGTGTGGAAATATGGATAAGTAAACAATTAAAATATACTGTGATAAATTCAGTATAGAAGTAAGTACACTGTATGTATGCACAAGCATACAGAATAGGCACTAAACCTAGACTGCCAGAATCCAGTCCTGTTTTCTGGGAAATGAGAGGCTATAGATTGAAGGATAAATGAGAACACTAGGTAGAGTCATGAGCCAAGGGTATCTACACAGAAGAAAGTATAAACGCTTTCTGCATTTAGGTGAGAGAGATCATGATGGAAGAATGCAATGAACCAAAGGTGATAGGGTGAGAAAGAAAGACAGGACCATACTCTAAAGGGCCTTTAATGACATAAAAAGTAATTACAAGTGCACTATAAGGCATTGAATTATCAGTTGAAGGTTAGTGACATAACCACATGTGTGTTTTAGAACCTATTTGAAAGAGGATTAAACAGATAAGAACTGAAAGATACCCACCAGATTATTCTAAGAGTCACTGTGTGATCTCACAGAAAGTAGCTTAGAAGCAGTGGATGGGACATGAGCAAGAAAACACAGTGATAAAAGGAAGGAATTGAAGGGAGAATCTTTAATCACTTTATTGAGAAATAGATAGCTCACATATGATACAATTCACCCATTTAAAGTGTACGATAGTTTTTAGCATATTCATAGAGTTTTACAAGCACTACCACAATCTAATTTTAGAACATTTTTGTCACCACAAAAAGAAACTCCATGCCCATTAGCAGTCAGAGTTTTTTTTTCTTTTTTCATGGGTAGATATTTGACCATGATTCTATGTTAATGGGAAAGATCCAGAAAGAGGGAAGCCTGTCAAACATACATGAAAGAAAGAATGTAATAGACTACCAAACTCTATGAAGAGCTGGAAAGGAACAAAATCGATGACACCGATAGAGAGAAGCACTGGACAGCAGGGAACAATACTGCCTTGTCTGAGATTAGAGAGTAGAGGTTAGTCTGAGGACTGGTTTAAGTAAATGTGCAGGAATGAGGGGGAAGGGCAACAAAATTATGAGGGTTTGTATATTAATGTTGAGATAATATTTATGGAAATACCTAACATGATGGGTGCTTAATAGATGCTCAATAATAAATGATTACTTCCTTTCCATTCTTTTTCTCCATTGTCAACAGCAGGAGAGTGGGTGTACAAATACATTGACTAGAGAAGGGGTGTGTGTGTGTGTGTGTGTGTGTGTGTCTACGTGTAAATATATATGGAGAGAGAAACAAATGGGGTATTGCATGGCAAAATTATGGTGGAATATATAAAGAAGGATCGAAAGTGGAAGGGTAATTGGTGAAATTGTTAAATGGTAGATCTAGGCTGGTTTGGATAGATAAGGAAAGGACTGGTAAATTGGAAGAATTTATTCTTTCATTCATTTATACAACAAATATTCGTTTTATTCAAGGTACTAAAAATACAGAGATGAGCAATAAAGTCAGACCAAATCCCTCCCCTCATGGAACTCACAGTGTAATGGGGTGCACAGAAAATAAGCAGTAAAGATTAATCTTAATTAGTGATAAGTGCTATGAAGAAAATAAGGCTACGTAAGGGGATACAGAGTGACTTGTGAATAGGGCACTATTTCAGAGAGGTTACTGACAGACTGCCTCTTTACAAACAGTTTCCTTCCAACCTTGAGATTGGAGTAAAGCTATACAGGCTGGTCCAGGAAGGTAGCTCCTACTGCTCTAACCCTGGCCTGCCATGTGCTTGTAACGCCCATGCCTGGGCAGCCTCCAAGTCAAGTCTTGTCATAGCCTCTTGCTAGTTGTAAAGCTCCGCTATTGCCCTTTCTTTGTTTTGCTCCCCACCCCATCTCCAGGCTACACTATCTTTTCTTCAGAATCTTGTTCCCCTTAGACGCTTTGACATCTCTAATACTCGTAAATTTGTGCAGACACATGACTTATATTAAAACATTATCTCTGTAAGATCACAGTATTGGGACCACAATAGATTTGTGCTTCTCTAGTATTAAAAGCAGACTAGACTAGACTTCTTTCTGTCAGTAACTATAGTTTTACTTATTTCTGTTCACTACCATATATTTAGCTAAACTTGGAACACTTAGATATTCACAGAGAGGCAAGTTGTTTATGTACAAGTCATGTATTTACCTACTACTTGGGAAAAGCTTCATTTCTCTTGAGAAAGTTTTATTTTAGAGTGAATGGTTAATACATATGGCATAGTAAGTGATCATAAAAATAATCTCTCTATAAAAAAAGCACTAAACGATAGAAATAATAACCATAAGAGGGGGAAGAATAATCAGAGAAACAGCCTGCAGCACATTAAACTTTTATGTTGTTTTTAATTTTTAGAAAACAGCTGGGTTATCAATATACAACTATGTCTACATTTACATATATCACACACCAGAGAGAATTGTTTTTGAGGCAATGTACTATTTTTCTTTCAAATATCTATGACCTCCACTAAAAGATATATTTAGCTTTTATTCTAACAGACTTCTTTGCTCTTTATTTCTGTCTCTTTGATACTATTTTTGTTCTTCTTCTCTACTTTTACTATTCTTTAATCTGTTCTATTTTCCAGCATTATATATATTCTTTTTTTGCATTTAAAAAGTGAGGTATAATTGACATACAACATTATATTAGTTTCAGGTATACAATATAATTGATATATGTATATATTGTGAAATGATCACCACAGTTTAATCTAGCTAACACCTGTCACCATACATATATATAGAAATTATTCCTGTGATGAGTACATATATTCTTTCATGGACAATGTATAAATAAATAAAAGTTGGTTATTTTCTTATCGTTAATTCTACTGAAGTTGGTTTGACTTCTCTTCCATTATACGATCTTATCAAACCTTTCTAGGGTGCCTGGCTGGCTCAGTCGGTTGAGGATGTGACTCTTGATCTTGGGGTTGTGAGTTCAAGGCCCATGTTGGGCATGGGGCCTGAAGAAAATAAAAAAAAGAAAGAAAACATGTTTCTAACAGCATTTCAAAAAAACTACGATTGAGGAAAGAAGAAATTAAGAAAGAGAAAAATTAGGATAATTGAATTCAGAGTCAGATACGAGTAAGAATAAATATTTTTATTAAGGACAAAAACCTTCTAAAATCTAAATTCACAGAATAAATATATAATGAATTGAATATTAATTATACAAATAATTTTTCTTTTCCTAAAAATGTAACATAAGTATTTACCTTACTTATTTTCTTTAAATATATTTAGAGTATAATTTTATTTACAAGTGTGGTTTCTAGAACAATTTTATATTCTTATCTACATACAGTTCAACTATCAATTTTAATATAACTGGTATTTGCTCTATCCAAAAGTTGAGAACTCTGTTATCTAGACCTTAGTATAAGACATTTCATTGATAGAGTTTTAGTACGTCAGGATAAGTTTTAAAAATTGTATGTACAGTGATATACTCTGTCTGAGTTTTATATAAACACTACGTATAGGAGCACAAAGGAGGAAAAGCCAACCCAGATTAAGGGGATAATAACTGCCTAAACATAATCCTTAGGAAATGAGGAGTTAAGTAGGCAAAGCAGCAGAAAGGGTAAGGACATTCAAAGCAGAGAGTACAGCAGGTGGAAAGGGGAATAGTATGACTCTATGACTGGAAAAAACTATGTGGTAAGTGGGGAAGATATGGGAAGTTGGTTGAAGAATAGCTCTATTGACAATAGCCAAAGTATGGAAAGAGACCAAATGTCCATTGACAGATGAATATATAAAGAAGACGTGGTATATTTATACAATGGAGTATTACTTGGCAATCAAAAAGAATGAAATCTTGCCATTTGCAACAACGTGGATGGAACTAGAGGGTATTATGCTAAGCGAAATTAGTCAGGGGAAAGAAAAATACCATATGACTTCACTCATATTTGGAGTTTAAGTTACAAAACAGATGAACATAAGGGAAGAGAAGCAAAAATAATAAAAACAGGGACAGGACCAGAACATAGGAGGGTCTTAAATATAAAGAACAAACTGAGGGTTGCTGCAGGGATTGTGAGTGGGCTAAATGGGTAAGGGGCATTAAGGAAAACACCTGTTGGGAAGAGCACTCGGTGTTATATGTAGGGGTGACTCACCGGGTTCTACTCCTGAAATTATTACTGTACTATCTGCTAACTAACTTGGATATAAATTTTAAAAAATAATAAATTAAAATACAAAGGTAGCAGCTAAGTTGATGGTATCTCCAAAACATATTTGGAAACCATTTATGTCTGTCTGTCATTAATCTAAGCCATTATCATCTCTCCCCTGGCTAGTATTAATATACCTCGTCACCCATTTCTGCCTACAGTCCATTTTCTGCAGAGCTGCCAAAATATTATTTTAAAACTATAAATCAGATCAAGTCACTCCTCTATTTAAACTTTCCCCTTTCACAGTAAACATAGATTAAAATCCACTTCGATCCACGTGATCTGGTCCTTGCCTACCTCTCTGACCTCATGCCATGCTATTCTCTTACTCATTCGTGTGTCCTGCCATCATTTGAAGGTTGTCATTGACTTAGCACTTTTTTTTTGATGGTTGTTTTCTCTGATTATTCCAGATTTTTACATTCTGCCTCCTTGTCATTTATGCCTCACCGTAAAGGTCATCTCTTCAGTGAGGGCTTGCCTTCATACATGTAAGCTAGTTATCTTTTTGTTATTAATTTTAACTTAATCTAAAGCTAGTGAATGTGGTATATATGATACAGATTATTTGAAATCTGTTGAGACTAGACTCACCTTGGACATAGTCAAGTTTCATAGATCTTCTTTATTTTCTTATAATTTATTTTATTGATTGTTTATCATTTTATTTTATTATTATTTACTTTATTTTATTTTATTATTTTTGAGAAGGAGAGAGAGAGAATCACACTAAGAGCAGAGGAGGGAGAGGGAGAGAATTCCGCACAGGCTCCACATTGTCAGCACAGGGCTCAAACACACAAACCATGAGATCATGACCTGAGCCGATGTTGGATGCTTAACCCACTGAGCCACCCAGGTGCCCCTAAATCTTGTATGTATATTTGTGAAACAATGGGTGTTCTATAGTTTTTAGGAGTAGAGGCCATTTTACAGGAACACAGTAATGAGAAGTGGGGATAATTAGCAAGTGTGATTTTTTTTAATTATTAATATTATTGCTCTGTGCTATATTTGAACTTAAACTAAACAATTTCATACTGCTATTTTTCAGTTCTTACGTTCTCTTTTTATATATTCTTCTATTTCTACCCTTAAGCTATCAGTCTTGCTTCTTGTATTGTGTCAAGTATCTTTTTGGGATCCATCCCCCTACTCTACAATTTCTTAGATGCACTAGCCTGAGAAACCAGATTTGATAGAACTAAATTAAAGAAAAAGTAAATAGGTTTGATTACTTTACAAGCTACATACACATAAAGTACAGTCATCAAGACAACATGTCATGTCCACTAAAGTTCAGTGGAACAAAATAGAGCTTCCAGAAATAGGCATATCACATATGAGCATTTTTGATAAATGTGGTATTTTTAATCACTTGGGAAAAGGCTATCTTGTTTAATATGTGATGTTGGGACAGCTAGCTAATCGTTTATATATAAATTAATTTAGATTCCTGTTTCATATCTTAAAGTGGAAGAACTTACAAATGAATGACATATTTGTTTATAATAAAGATTATGTTATGAATATAAAAAATGAAACTACAAAACTTAGAAGATAATATAGGTGAGTAGTTTTATAATCTTGGAATGGAGAAGGCCCATTTTGTAAGTATCAAAACCAAAAGTCATTAAGGAAATTGATGTACTTGGCTATATAAAAACTGAAGTTTGTATACATCCAAAAAAAAGAAAAAACCACCCAAAACTGTAACAAAGTTTAGGAAAGGTAATTCATGAAAGATGAAATACAAGCCACAAATGGTAAGTAGTTCATCCTCACCAGTAATCAATAAAATTCAGTTTAAAATGCAATAACATTTTTGCCTGTTAGACTAATTAAGACTAAAAATAATGAGAACCCTAATGTTAGAAAACAGACATTGTTATGAATCTCTATAGTTTTTTCTTCCCCCCTCCCTGGGAAAGGGTTCTGTTTTCACATTAGAATCTCGGAATAGTTTCTGGCAATTAAAAAAGAAAAGATAAAAGAAAACAACCATTGTCATATATTTAGTGAGGATGAAAATCAGTTTAATCTTTATAGCAATCTATATCTGTTTTTAAAATATTCATGCATTATTTACAAAGAATGTTAACCAAAGCAGTAATTCAACAAGTATGCAGAAAAATATGTTAAGCTGTATAGTTGTTCATGATAGCAAATAAATAAATAAATAGCACATAAATGTCTAATAATAGAGAACTGATTGAATAAATACTTGTAAATCTATATAGTTCAATGCTGTACATCTTCAAAAATATTGCTTTGGAAATATATTTTGCCATATTACTGGGAAAACATGTTATGAACATTCAAATACAAGTTTTATACGTGTATGTATGCATAAGGACAAGTCTGGAATTACAGACTTCAGGATGTTTCTGTGGCAGTCTAACCAAAAATGGTCATTATCTTTGGTTAGTGAGATGATGGAATTTTTCATTTGCTACTTTCTGTATTCTGAAAATTGTTTCTCTTCAAAATCAAGGAGAAAAAGCCAGCTGATTCACAACTCTTTTTCTCTTTTGAAGGGGAAAATGTCTGTTCTTGAAAATCCGAACAAGTAAGGCATGTTAACATGAGGATAAGTAGATCGATTTTGCTTTTGGCTCTTCAGAGGTCTTTTATGATTACTTTCTGTGTTTTGGTTATGTTAATATCTTAAACTTTTTCTCACTCAGAAATCAGAGTACCTCCAGTCTCCTATTTTGTTATTTACTTCACTGAGCTATGATTTTTTTTATACATTTAACAATTTATTTCCTCACTTTTCCCATTATTTTTGGGGAGGACCAAAAAGATCACTTCTACTCATAGGGAAAATATCTTAGATATATCACTGCTAATTATAATTCTTGTCATCGTTTTCTAAAATCAAGAAGGCTTTTGGTCCAATATCCATGAATTCTAGATCTCTGGGTTCACTGCTTAGTTTTGTGTGTGTGTGTGAGCGTGTGTGTGTATGTGTAATTAAATAGTTATATATAAAGGGCTTTTAAAACTTATTCAGCAAAGCAATGCATAATAACTGTAAAAAATTTAAATAAGGCAAAACTATAAAGTTAAATAATAGAAAGCCCCCAAATTTATATTTTGTTAACTAATACCAGAGTCACATGCTGAATGAAGTCAGCTAAAATAGTTCCTATATGATGTGGTTTGATATAAACAGAAAAAAATCCTCTGCCACAAAATCCTTCATCTTATAATAATGCTTAAAACTCCACCATTAGAGATACAGTAATTTGATTACACATCTTTTTTTTAAACAACCGTTTCCAATCACTCAGCTCTTTGTGCATTGGATTTGATAATAGGTTTTGACAAAAGGGGAAATACAGACACAGCACGGGATCTGACCTGCCATTGTGAAGGGAGTGCAGGCAAATCCTGCGGTGTGCAAAAGGTTAGAAGAAGAGGTGGAGAGGTTGAAAGGCAGAAAAATACATTGCTCAGGTAGGTTGCTCAGAAACAGCGTTAATAGGAACAGTAATTGTCTGTGTTTTGTCATCTTGCACCTTGCCAGAAGTACTCACCACATTTCCTCTGGAAGGGTCATTTCTCCTTTACTTTTCAAGCAAATACAGTGTTACTTTATGTTTATGTGAGCTGAGAAATTAGTTATTAATTTCCTTTTGAAAATGGAATTCAGCTCTATTTACATAGATGGGTGGGGAAGAAGAGGAGGAGAGCCATGATATTGCTCAATTTAAAGAATTATATACAATGGGTCTCACAATGTGAAAGTAAAATCTGAAAAATTTCCCCAAGTTGTGTTTAGTGTCAGTGGTTGGTTTTCCTTCTTCCAAATTTATCCTTCCAAATGCCGTTTTAGCAACACATAATCACTCTGAGAAGGTCTGTTTTCCAAAAGCAGCAGCAGCAGTGTTTAAGTTTACATGACCCCAGTTTCATGACAGCAGTAGCAAATCAGATATCTTATCCAAGGAAAAGCATTTTTGGCTTAGAATTCAATCACTTTCATGGTGGGAGTCAACAACTTGTTTCAGCTCTAACACTACTGCAGAACACTGCCTGCAGTGAATCTTTCAGAAAGCATAAACACAATTGGTATTTATAGCATTGTTAACATTTGTTAAATAGTTAAGGGAATGGGCTGTAAGTCTGTTTTAAGCAGGTTGGGCAGGAATCTTTGTTGTGACTGCAGTGAGATTTAAGAGTAGGACAATAAGACAACATGATTACTATGGTTGCGGCAATAGAGTAAATTAGTAGTATTGAATACAGCAAGTTAAGATTTCATACAGCCACAATTCAGAGTGTTACAAAAATAATTCTGAAGTTTCTCTGGCGAGAAGTGTGTTCCACAGATGGCATATTTGACACAGTGCAGGGCAGGAACTATACAATGAAAAGCCAAATAAACAGTAAGGATTAGTCAAGTTTTAATTGAAAACCTACATAAAAAATAACTTGAAATTATGCCAGACTTTCTTGTATATCAAAACCACAGTAAATAGTTTCCCTTAGTCAACTAAATGAACATCAAAGTTGTCAGTAAGGCTGATCTTTATATTTCGCTAGTTATTATTGCATATTGCAGTCTTAGTAGGTGTAGCTAAATTTTACATGCAAGGATATAAAGCAGACATAGTAATATTTTTGTGATTTTTTTACCCTGTCAACTACCCAAGGAATTAGGAGCCATTCTGTCATGCTGATGGCTTCTGTTATGAACCCTTTTGCTTCAGATGCCATCTTCATTCTAAATTGAGAGTGTGAAGTCTCAAAGCAAGTGATTGACTTTTGTTCTCTTAATTTTAAACTAAATACAAGCTTCTAGAAAGGGTTAAGATAAAAAAAAATTGCATGGATTTGAAAAATCTATACAAGATTATTTGCAGGTATGATAGATTTCTAAGTTTTCAGAGTAGCAACTTTAAAAACATTGCGAACAAAGACGAGGAAGTTTACTTAGAATATAATCACTGTTTTTAGTTTTCATTTTTTTTGGAAAGAAGCAACTGAAATTCTTTCATATTTGGGAAATTCTGGAGTCAAGTGCAAATGTTTTATGTATTAAGAATTATTAAACTGTGCTGTAACAGTAAATTTGTTGTCTTACCCCTCTCTGTCCTGCCAGTACTATATAATTGGTGTGTGTGTGTGTGTGTGTGTGTGTGTGTGTGTGTGTGTGTGTGTACCGTCTTTCAATTCTAAGTTCCTTGAGATCAAAGATCATGTCATCTGATTCCTCACTGTACCTCAATTCATTATTCTTACACAGTGGATGTTCACAAATATTACTGAGAAAATAGACTAAATGATTTTTACCAAGTGAATGATTAAATGACTGCTTATTCTGATTTCAAGAAATAATTATTTCATGTCTAAATACAATAAATTAACTCTCCTGTTTTTTTTTCCTAAAGACATTTGCACTACGTTTTCACTGTTTTCCTAGCATTGGCAACCTCTTTGAAGCAACATTTCCCTTATTTTTCTAGGCAGGCTGCTTTATCTACTCATTTCCAGTAGCTAGAGATGGAGGTGTTTTGAATGAGCACATCAATGTTCTAGACAGAGATACTGTTTGAAATTATCCATGAACACAGTGCCGCTGAATGTTATTGAGTGACGTTTGTTTCTGTTGGTTGTGTCTGCTCTGACTAGCTGGTTTCTTTCAGATTGGCAGCTGGGATTATGCTGCAGTGGATGGACAGCTATAAGAAGTGGAGATTGTAGTAAAGCTGGGCCGGGCCTCAATTTAATGTGTGTCTGGAATGTATGGGTTCAGTTAAATGCACTAATGGAATATCTATGCATATTTTTACAATTTAAAATGGCCTTATGTTTTACCTTACTAACTTCTATAATATTATTGAATAAATATATAAATAAAAATATTCCTCCCCTTTCCCTAATGTTCCCTCTGTGCTGATTAATTACTGCATTCTTATTTTTTTTTAAAGTTTTACTTTACTTAGCAAGCTACCTTTTATCTTTGCTCTTCATGTACTCCTTACCATCATCATGACATGTGTATGCCTCCAGATAACCAATGCATTGTGAAAAACATATAGTTTACTTACAAAATTTACATACTTTTATAAATATTTAATTAATACTAAATGACGACAATATTGCTAAAATGAATGGTTCTATGAAATCAGGTAGACATAAGTTAGGAAATAAGCCCAAATAACAAAATTAACTTTGTAGCAAGATCTCTGGATTTCACAGTTTTTGAGCAATTTATCAGCTGGAGTTGTTCCTAAATGATTAACAAATTCTTCTGGCTATTGTGTTGATAAAGAAATTAAATTTCATAAAGCTGTTATTTAGATTTTCATATTTTTTTATTTAAGACTTCAAAATGGAAAATTTGTTTTTTCTCTATTTTTTTAGATTTTTTTTAAAGTTTATTTATTTTGAGAGAGAAAGAGAGTGCAAGCAGGAGAGGGGCAGAGAGAGAAGATCTCAAGCAGGTTCTACACTGTCAGTGCGGAGCCCGATGCATGGCTCAAACTCACGGACCCCAAGATCATGACTGAAATCAAGAGTCAGACGCTTAGCCGACTGAGCCATTCAGGCACCCCTGTTTTTCCTTATTTAAAGATTTTTTTAATATTTATTAATTTTTGAGAATGAGAGACAGAGCACAAGCCAAGGGAGGGGCAAAGAGAGAAGGAGACCCAGAATCTGAAGAAGCTCCAGGCTCTGAGCTATCAGCACAGAGCCCAACATGGGGCTTGAACTCATGAACCATGAGATCATGACTTGAGCCAAGGTCAGACACTTAATTTCTGAGCCCCCCAGGCGCACTATGTTTTTCTTTATTTTTAAAGTAATACATGTTTTGTGTAAGATGTTAAGCAGTATAAAAGTGAATAAAGTATTAATTTTTATTCTGTTAATCTTTCCATCTACTCCCCACCAGAGATAACAGCCTGTAATAGTTTGGTACATCCCTCCCAGATTTTATACATATATATTCAAGTACAGTATAACATTAGATTGCATGTAACTTGTCCTGCGAGTATTCCACAAGACAAGCAAACATTTCTAATAAATTTTAACTTGATAAATGAGTGATGTCTTACAATATGAGTGGTGTGTGACACTGAATGTCACATGATCAGAACTGAGCCAGTGGCTCTTGAAATTCACTTGGATATACAGTGCTTTGGATTACAAGCATGTTTTTGGAACAAATTATGCTTGCAAAGTAAGGTTTTACTGAGTACATGTATACTCGCAAAACACATGTTAAGTATATTTGTGTGTTTATGTATTTTTATTTTTTACTTAAATGAGGCCATGCATTATATTCTTTGGTAATTAGGGTATTTTTTTCAAGCAGTGTATTATAGACTGGTTTCCATGTCAGATATGCTTAGTTCAACTTAGTCATTTTAATGACTACATAGTATTCCATTATAATAGTATAAGTAGTTTTATTCCAAAAGTTTTACTGTTGGAGACTGTAATATTTGTGTCTTTCATCTGATTCTTTCCTTATAAAAATTTATAGAAGTAGAATCAAAATCTTAGTCTTTAGTTGAAAACATAAAAATTTGACTCTTAAGTAAATTTTTATTTTTCTATATGTCTATGATTTCTCAAAATTAAAAAGATTATGTTTCAAGTCCAAGTTTACAGAGAGTTACTTCTGTTCAATTTAACTTATTTCTTCACTATACTGTTTGGTCTCTATTTTAAACATATATCTGGTTGAGTTTAAGATATACCAATATCCAGGACATTTTTTTCCTGATTGGCTGTTTATCTTTTATATTTATGCTTTACAAAGTTTGAATTCTATCTTTTTTTATTTCTAGGGCACTTTGAATATTTACATTTCAATCTTAAAAGATTTCTTTCAAATAATTTGAGTTACGTACATTGTGTGATCTTTTAAAAATTTTTTGCATTGAAAAATTTTGTTCTGACTACTTAAAAATAACTCTGTATTTCATTTCTTAAGTTAAGAAATTAGTCTGATTTCTCAGTTTATAAATGATGCTTTGCCATTTTTTTAACCAGCTAGAGATGTTATCCAAACAAAATCATATTTATTATATAGATAATTTTTGCAATCTTTTACAATTTTTATGTATTTCTCATCAAGTATATTTACTTGTTATGGGTCATCTTTTGGCCTTAGTAGTTCATATTATCAGGATTTTTGTCCTTAGGTATTAAGTTAACCATATTATGATCAAGTAGTCATTTGATTAGTATACTTTTTTAATTTGCTGATACCAAGGCTAGATTTTTTTTTTTAAGTTTTATTTATTTTGAGAGAGACAGCATGATTCAAGGTGGAGCAAAGAGAGATGGGGAGAGAGAGAATCGCTAACAGCACAGAGCCCCACCTGGGGCTCAATCCCACAAACAGAAAAGACCTGAACCAAAACCAAGGGTCAGATGCTTAAGCAGCAACCACCCATACTGCCGTCTCCCACCCCCCCCCCTGCCCCGCAAAAGCTAAATTTTTAACTGTGACCCCAAAGAGCACTGATGCTGGTCAACTAGACGGCCAGTAAACATTGAATGGAAACCTGTCAAATTTCTGGCAAGTTGTCCTCAACTTCAGTTCAGATTTCTGAAGGGCAAGAGGAAAACTGGCACAAGTAATGATAATTATATGTAACAGTAGAAATCAGTGAATCTTCTTAATGTGACTTTTTTTTAAATACTGAAAAGGGAATTCTGAAATAGAAAATATAAAGTCTTACTTGGAATTTTAAACCTTTCTTGGTAAAGAATTACTCTGTACTCTTAAGACCACTTTCTACAATTTAATTTTGGTAGTGACAGAAAATCTTGATATGTTAATAAATGGAATGAGCTTAATTAATAAGTTATTTTTTTCAATTTCTCTATACCAGTTTTATAGTGCTTTTAGGCATAAATATATAGAGGATAAAATGCAATTTCAGAGTTGTGTGCTTAAAAGAAATGCACATAATGTGTTTACCTTAATTGTATCCAAATGTTTAAGTTATTTCTCTTCCAAACCCATCTTAAAATAAAATTTTACAACTTTATCGTTAGTTACTAAGCGTTATACTGATTTAACTTGTTTTCTCTGTTAGATTAAAAAGACCAGTTCTGAGAAACTAAAATAGTCATTGTTAAATTGAAGCCAAATACCACATTTTCCCTAAGCCAAGTCTACTTTTATTTACTTTTCTTTCTTTTCTTTCTTTCTTTCTTCCTTTCACTCTCTCTAGTGTGTGTATCTATATTCTCTCTATATACATATTCTCTCCCTCTCTAGATGCAGCTATAAAATCGTGCAAGTATGTAATAGTTGGCACAAAAAACAATGGAATACACAGCTTGTTGAAAATATTTTCATAATATTTCCATTTGGAAATCCATTAATAAATTCTCTAGGTAATATTTGAGATGCTGTTTATAAAATATAAATATGTGGTTTTACTGGAATGTCTCAGGGTATTTGCATAGTCTTTTTTATTACTATGTATTTCAACATCTGGAATGCTGCCTGCCGAACTCAGGTTTTATTACAGAAAGTAGTAACAGGCTATTTGCAGAAATAATTGGGAATTGATGAATAAGAATGTTAAGTAATAAAGTAAGCTTTTTAGTAGAAATGTTTAATAGAATGTTTTATTCAATGCAGGGCTGCTTTGTAATAGTGGTAGGAGTGTATCTTGGCTGCATCCCTGCTGAATTATGTTAACTCGAATGGCCATTCATTCTTTCAGCAAATATTTATTGAGCACCTACTGTATGTCACACCTCCAGAAGCACAAAAATATTTGACAAACTCTAGTCTCAAGGAGATTTATAGCCTAGTCAATGAGGCAGAAATTATTAACGAGTAATTAGAATACTAGATGAGTAAATAGTAGGGACCAGTGCACATTGCTCTAAGAGCAGCAGGGAGGGCCAGCAACAGTCTGGATGAGATCAAAAGTGAGATTTCCCAGAAGACAGAGATGCCTGAGCTAAGTCTTAAAGAATGAGAAGGAGGCAATGACACAGAGAAAAGAAATAGAAGAAATAGGAAAAGAACACAATCTATACAAAGTATGACACATTGCATCTCACATTATATAGTATGAGATGAACAGTGGCAGAGGATGAGCTGGAAGTATAGGCAAGGGCTATGTTATTAATCTTAATTATGACTAGTTGGTAACATTTATGAAATGCTTACTTAACCTCAACCAGCACCGTGTTGACATACATATATGTCAAACACTTATTGCTAGTTGCTTTGCATCAAGAATTGTTCTAAGTGTTTTGTATTATCTCATTTAATCTTCATAAAAACTCAATAAAATATCCACTCTCTTATCACCATTTTAGATGAGGAAACTTAGTCACAGAAGGTTAAGTGGCTTGCCCAAAGTCACTCAGCTAATATAAAGCTAAGATTTTGAATTAAGCAGTCTGATTTCAGTGTCTGCATATGTAACCCCATGAGTGGTGCAACCCCATGGAAAGGAATTTGAATGGAAGGATTTTACCTAGAGAAGTTGCATAATCAAATTTGCAACTTGAGGATTGAACATCTCTTGCAAGCCCAGGAGTGTTTAACTCCTCCTAAGAAAGATGAAGCCTGCTGCCTAATGTTTACACTTTTTTGGTCATCATAGGATATTTTTTCCTCAATGTAGTTTTACAGTAGAGGTGAAAAAACTGCTTAAAAGCAGGAACACTCTTGTTTTTCAGTGAATCTTTCTAGCACATTGCCTAAGCTGAACCCTCTGTAAGGTAGCCTAAGGCCAAGTGTGTTAATAATTATTGAAATTGACTAATGGGTACATGGGGATTCATTATCCTATTCCATAATAGAAATTTAACATAATAAACAAATTTTTATTACCTGGAACCAAAACTATCTAGATGAAGGAAAGTTCGTTCAAAACAGTTTAGGCATTTGGTAGAGTTATTAAACTACCCTATTACCAATCTACTTTCCTGAATCTTTAACCTGTATGTTTCCTGTGATTTCAAACCTCAGTTGTGCCTCTATATTTTCTGTTGCTTTATACAAAAGGATGAAGGGAAAAGTGAAAAAAAGTGATAAATAAAATTACTTTGAAGGACTTTTTCAAATCACACATATTCCCCCAGAACTTCTCACACGGCCCTTTAGAATCACTGTACAAACCTAGATGAGGCAGAAGGGTCTGGGTGACCTGGCTATGTGTAATAGGCACTTGGTACACTTTTTTGTTGTGTGAATACTATGTGCAAGGTGTTGTTCTACCAGTTGCACACCACTAAAATATAGGACATTCTCATCCTTTATGGTATAGTTGAAGAGACAGACTAGTAATCTATGAGAAGTCACAAAACATGACAAGGAAGCTTGAATCAAGTGTGTCATCAGCAAAATGAACAGGCTATAAGATTTGGGAAGAAGTACACCAAATAGGTGGAACTCAAGCAGGATTTTCTAGAGGTGGGGGGAGGGGACTTAGAAAATTGAAGATGAGGGTGACGATTCTAGAAGTGGGCAGTTACATGAGAGAAAATGTAAGGGAGAAAGAGCTGGTTATATTTGTGTAAGAAAAGCGGCATGACTGAAAAAGAACACCGTACGAGGGAATCAGATGAGGTAATAAAAGTTGAGAGATGTCAGAAGACCTTTATTGCCTTGCCATTAAGCCTTTATCTTTTAATTACTGGGGATTAATCAAAGACATTTGATCAAGAGAATATTGCATAAAGGAGAGTTCGGGGAAACTTAATACGGCAGGATATGTTGAAGGAAGAAACTAAAAAGACTATCGCAATTCTCAATACCCGAAACTATAAGGGGCTTGGATTCAGAAAGAAGTGATGGATAGGAGAGAATTTATAAAGCAAGTGATTGGGTCTGGTGACTGATTATATGTGAAAGGAGGAAGTAAAATTTTAAAATACCGATAAGAATCTGAGCATAAAAGAAAAAATCAAAATAGAAGTCTAACCCCAGACTAAAGAATGCTAGAATAAAATTAGTTTTTCCAGTTTTTAGATATGTTATCTTTAGGTGTGCCAAGACATACCAAGCATACACTATACATAGATAGCCATTAGGCAGCAGTGTAAATGGACACTTCATAGGAATGGTTTAAATTTGAAAATCTCTCTCTTAGAAGAAAGATTTGTAGTCATGACAGCAGAAAAAATTTCCAGAGCAGATAGTGTAGATTGATAACATCAGAATGCTCGCAGAGAACTTGCAGGGATGAGTTCATTTATCAATGAGAAAGAATAGAATTCAGCAAAAGACAGAGAATAAAGAAGGTTAAAGAACCAAGTTGAGGTAAAGCCATTGAAAGCCACGGAAGAGACGATGTGAAGAAACTAGCATATAACCAACAGTGTAGACTGCCGTGGAGATCAGGGTGAATGAAAAATGGTAGGTGAGTTGTAGAAACAATGAAAAGAATCTAGAACTGTCAGTTGATGATATAAGTGTGACTACAAGAATTCAAGATTATAGGGGCAGCTGGCTGGCTCAGTTGGTAAAGTGTGCTACTCTTGATCTCAGGGTCATGAGATCAAGCCCCAAGTTGGGCGTGGAGCCTACTTAAAATGAAGTAAAAAGACTTTGAGATTATAATCATCACCTTACAATCTTACAAAATTATTCCATAATTTTCACACTTGAAAAAGCCATTCTATCATATTTTTTATCACCAGGACTCAAAGGTTAGTCCAGCGTTAAAGTATTTGTGTCTAAGAATTCTGCAGTCTTTTTAGATGTTGGGAGGACTTGGAAAGAAAATAATTATTTAACTTGTGTGGGATTATACAGTTTTTCTGTCACTGAGAGAGAATAATCAGATCACTATATACATGGCTTGAAAAAACCTTTTCCTGAAAGAGGTCACTAATGTGCAAATTCTACTAAAATTTTAAGACTTTAAAAAAAATGTTAAAAAAGAACATTGGTATTTTTGAAAGTTGCCTTACCATCATATCCTTTTTATTTCAAAACAATGTAAAGTGCAAAGCAAGATATGTATTCTCAAGACCAGTTACATTAAATTAATATCTATAATTAAGATTTGTATGTAATAATGTCATTATTCTTAGTTTCTCTGTAGTAGTTAATGTTATTGACCATTCTCTCACCGTACAGCTTCCATATCACCCAATCCTGCTCCCCCACTCCTAACTCTTCCTCCTCTGTTTTCTTCATTAGTTTTTTGTATGGTATGCTAAATATGACTGTTTCCCAAGGATCAGCTCTAGGTCCTCTTGTGTGAGTGTCTCATGTATTTTCTTCCTGGAGTTTAACCAGTGAGCTGGATACTGTGTGCAGAACACTAAGATTTCTCAGACTTGTCTCAGGAGCTGCAAAGGAAGCTTATTAAGGATGGCCTCATCTAACTTGAAAATAGATAGCCCTATACCTATGTTTTTGACATATTGGGGTTCCATGTTGTATTGCATTTGAAAAAGGAAGACATTTCTGCTGCTTAAAAATACATATATACAGGGAGAGAGGAAGACCTAAAACCACTGATTTACATTTCTCTTTTATGAATTACAACAAAATCAATACTCATCTTTCATTTCAGAGTCAGTCTTTGGGCTTTCTTTTGTTCATTGGATATCTCCACATGGGTAGATGGCTATCACTATCTCTTCAGATTTCACATGTCACATCAAATATGTTTTCTCACAGAAAACTAGCTCTCCTAACAGAAACTTGTATTTCCATTCATTGCTTTACTACTCTCGAAAATAAGTGAGTTCAAAAGAAAAGAATTAGTCTGTCTTTTCTCTTTTTTTCCCTGGTCAAAGTCCCTGTTCTCTAAGACCTGTTTATTTTTCCTTAGTCTCTGGTTCACATATTTATCTCATTCTTTCAAATACCTCGAGTTCCATGAAGACTGAGGTAAATAATCCCTTGTTTTGGACTGGTCTCTGAACCTCCAAAGAGATATTTTGATCTCTGGGTGCTTAGCCCTACAGTGTATTTTGCAATCTTGAACTGGACTCCAGTTTCCTAAAATAATGTGTTCATCATTATCATTATTCATTCCTGAAACATTTCTTCCTTTCCTTCCCTCTTTTAGCTGTGTTAGATGGGGATCATGCTGAGCCCCATACCTAGTAACGCAGCATTTAGTGCTTTGTATGTGCTAAGTGCTATACTAAATACTTTGTAAGTATTGTTTAATTTTACAAATGATTCTGTGAACTAGGCATTATTAATATCTCTACTTTGTAGATGAGGAACAGAGATTAGACTAAATCACACAGCCGATAAATGACAAAGTCCAGCTTAACACCCTGAGCCATCTGATGCCACAGGCCAAGTCTGGAAGTTATCTCTTCCCCATTCTCCTCCATTTAAATAGGGGAAAAGACATGAAGGCCGTTGGTCAGGGACCACCAAAAGCGGGTGTCAAGGGCAATGGCACTGGTTTCGCCAAGTCTTCTTAAAAGAAACTTAAGATTCACTTTCATATTTGTCCATAAATCCATGTATCATAAAATAGCATGCTTCCACCCCTACCTCTGGGCTTCAAGTTCTCCTACTGTGTGATACTTTTTCTTCTTCAAGATTGTCCTCATATTGATCATAAACTGATTTCACCCCATTAGAAAACATTTTAGAAGTTCTGAAATGATCCTGGTCTCTATTCCTCGCTCCCTATTGGCTCCTTTTCTTGTTTCTAAAGTCGAGGGCCAGTCTTATCTCCTGCTGTATAAAACCAAACCCGCCTAGCTGTACTACTCTACAAATTGTGTCTGAACATACTTTGTGATGGTGATGATGATGATGATGATGATGATGATGATGATAGAGATAACTTATTAATTCATTCATTATATTTTAGGCTCCTGCTTTTTGGTGCTCAGTCTTTTTATACCCCAGGCCTTGGTACATAGTACCTAACAGATAAGAAGGCAGGATAGCTTAATGGCTTAGAATATTAGCTCTAGAATCATGCTGTTTAGGTGCAAATTTTGAGCCTGCCATTTATATGACCTTGGGCAAAATGTTTAAGTTCTTTGTACCTTATTTTCTTTATCTTTATAGATATAGGTGGATATAATAAAGGACTTACATCATATAGTTTAAAGATTAGCTGATATAAGATAATAAAGCACTTAGAAAAGCTTCTGGTAAATAGTAACTACTAAATAAATTTGTTGTTATTATTAGCCCTTAATGAATATTTGTTGACTGCATATTGAGGGTCTAATCTATACCAAGTATTTTGCTATGGTTTTTACATAAATTATCATTTAATTCTTAATATAGCATGATGAGGTAGATACTATTATTGTCCACATTTTACAGGAGAGAAAATTGAAACTTAGAGAGGTTATTAAATAAACTTACCCAGCTCACAGAGCTTATAAGTGGTATGCATTCAGGGTTTGAACATGGTCTGTTTAACTTCAAAACCCATCTTCCACCATACCACTCAGCTTTCCAGAGGTGTTTTCCAATCTTTTCTGCCTAAGCAAATGATAGAGCACTCCTTGAACTCATTGAAACTGCTGAAACCTTCTGAGTATATTCGCGCTGCTTCCTATATTGGGAATACATTCAAGGACAGAAACATCGAGACCTAATACTGCTATGTACATAAATGACGATTGTTGAATGCATAAATGAATGACTTGCTGTTGTTGTTTCCTACAAGGTTCACTGTAAAGAACTACTGGTGGTATCCTCAATAAATAAGAAAAGGAAATTAATACTGGATAATAATTATATTTCCATGTTTATGAAATACTAATTGCCTGTAGTCCTGCAGAGCATATAAAAATTAAGGATCTGTTTTCTTAGGGATTGAAAATATAACATGAACATGTATTCTGTTATGAATTTGAGAGGTTTTCCTCATTCATTTAACCTGGAAGTTCAAAATACTGACCGTCGTCGTGTTGAAACTATCTTTGCTTCCTTCTCTCTCCTCATACATACTGTATCATTTATTCATTCACCCAACATAGGGGTCTAACAATAAAGAAGGTAGATCAGGCCCTTGCTCTCATAGATCTTGTATTTTAGTGGAAGAGACAGGCATAAACAAGTAAATAATTAGAGATAGCAATAGCATCTGGCATTTAGTAGTTTCCCACGATGAAAGAGTTATCGGTGATTGGGAAGCGAGCATTTGTGCTCGGTGTACAGGAAGATCCATGGTAAGGAAAAGCCTTGCAAAGGGTGCATGTACACATCTTTCAGAAAGGGCAGGCACATGTTTCTTATGTTTAGTTAGTCCCTGTTTTAACTGTCTCATGCTTGGATGCTACATATGGCTTTTACTTTGTTGTTTAGCCACCTAAGTTCAAAGAGACTGTCAACAATAATGCTCTTCCAATGGCAAAAGTAACAGCATCAAGCCATTTTCACAGGTGCTATATTTCTTTTTTCCTCCTTTCTACTTCCCACGATGAAATGGGGTCTAGAATCAAAGCAGCAGTAGGTTTTCTCTATACCTGTAAAAGATTAGCTTTAGTCATCAGGGATGATGCAAGCAGGAGGAAAAAAATGCAAGAAAACAGAGATGAAGCCAAAAAGGACAATTTCTGATTGTAATAGCTGGTTTCTGTTTCATATCACTGAGCAAGATGAGAAGGTTTTGCAGGGTTTTATAGGAACAGATTACACAATACTAAAGGATGACCTCACCCTCAGTGCCCTTGCCAGGTGCTTAGACCCACTGTGAAAACACAAAGTTGATTTTCAACATGAAACAAGCCAGAAGTATGGAATGACATTTTCTGGTGACAGTTGTGGTTCTACTGCCTATAATTAGTACCTCTTAACCCTCAAAGTTGCCTATGCCTTTTCCAGGCTGTCGAAGCTCAAATCCGAAGTTTTGGACAGACGCCTTCTCAACTACTCATAGAGCCCCATCCTCCCAGAGGTTCTGCTATGCAAGTGGTAAGTGCTGCTTACACTCTTTTCATTTCTGCCTCTGAGACCATGCTTGACATTCATAACTGTTTTGTTGTACTTGACATTCCTTACCACATCTGAGCCTGTTCTTTTTATGCGATGTCAACCTACTAACAACCAGCAAATATTACTGCATGCTGTCCTGGAGTCTTTTGGAATGTAAACATTGCTCCAGTGCTCTCCTGTCTCATCAGTTCATGGTTTGCATTGCAGAATTAAAACCCTTACAATCGTCACATCTCCTTGCTGCAGGATAATGGCTCCAGCTTAGGATTGATGAGTTTTCTGATTTGATCCTATGAGTTTCTAGATTAGTTTTGCTAATGTGTTTGTTCTTTACATCCCAATATGTTTTTCAGTTTGGAAGTTTTAAAATGAATCCTAGTATGTAGGATATTGTTACTAAGGATAACAGATCGAAGAGAGAAAAAAAGATGGTTTGATATACCATACCACACAAAGCTCAGTGCAGTGATTTATATTTCTCATGATTCTGAGCGTTAGGCAGGCACTTCTGCTCTTCTCACCTTGGCTCCCTCACGCACTGCTGCAGGGTGGGCCGAGGTAGCCAGGCCACTTCCACAGTAGGAACAGTGTTCCGAGAGCACACTTCTGCAAGACTTCTTGAAGCTTGCTTTCACACATCATTTATACCACTCTTTATTGGTGCAGCCCAGAATCAGGAGCCGGAGATGGTAGAATTTTGACCAATGCTCAGAAGTAGCAGCAAAGAGAGCAAGTGATAAAGATGTGGCCCTTTCACCTCTGGCTCTCTGGTTTTTTGTTTTTGTTGTTTTTTTTTTTTCTTTCTCTTTCCATCTCACCATCTTCCTTGTATCTTTTTCATTTTCGCTCTCTGTCATCTTCTTTCTCCTTCCAAACCTTTCTTCCCTTCTTTCTAGCTGTGAATTGGCCGTCACAATAAACTACAAGCATTTTAAAAACTACTTGCATCGTGGGGCACCTGGGTGGCTCAGTTGGTTAGGCATCTGACTTTTGGTTTCAGCTTAGGTCATGATCTCGTGGTTCATGAGTTCAGGCCCCACATTGGGCTCTGTGCTGACAGTGCAGAGCCTGCTTGGGATTCTCTCTCTCCCCTCTCTCTCTGTCCTTACCCCACTTGCTCTCTCTTTCAAAATAAATAAATAAACTTCAAAAAAATCATTTGCGTTATTATCACGTTATCACGTTAAATTATTGTCACATTTTCCCCTAAGTGTTTTTAAATTTGTGAAATCAGACTTAAGTGAACATAAAGGGCAACCAGTGAGCAGAAGATTATAGAAAAAGCAAATATTTAACAAGAACAGTGGAAGATGATGCCATAAAAATAGTAAGAATGATTTATGTTTGTGGTTTAGAATTAGTTTTAGTAATAGCTTGTCAGTGAGACTCAGGCTACCATGATGCTGGCTAATGGAAACACCTCCACACAACTCCTGGGTCACTGCACAGACTTGGTCACTGGAGTAAGGAGGGAGCTCCTACTTCCAAGCCTCTCTCACGTGGCAAAAGAATTCATTGGGACAGACCAGCTTTGTAGGGTAGGAAGGCACATGCTCATGTAGGATCGGGTACAGTCTTTGCCATTTTCTGTATCCTCTGAATTGAATCCCTGAACTCCTTTCCCGACTTGTGCAAATTGTGTTTTTCATCTTAGATATATGTGGGTGGGAAAGAAAGGTGTGCTGGAAAGAAACCAGAGTTGTCAACAAGTGTATACTTAATCTGGGAAATGTGAATGAAATTTGGTGAGCAGTTTTCTACTTCTTCCTCCAACTTGACTCCCAGAGGCACCCAGCATTAGATGAAGGTTTGTTTCTCTGATCCCTGTTTTACCAACTGTCCTCATCCACTGCTGTTGCCATCACTGCAGACTAGCCCAGTATGCTGGAATGTGCTTTCTCTCGTTCCTAGTACTCCTTATTCCATACTTACCAGCCAAGGATACGATGGAACTCCTAAGCGTTTCCTCCTCCTTGCCTGCACTGGGAGCACTAGAGAAGATGGAGTATGTAGAACAGACTGGAGGGACAGCTTGTTGTAAGAATGTAGTGAACAGTTCTGGATATGACGTCTGCGGCTTTCTGTGGAAAGTAGCTTGTCCTTGCTATGTGGTTAAGAGTTGACCCACTGGAGTCACTACATAAACAAGACCCTCTTCCTACACATTAGAGATTTTTCTGTGGTTTTTTTTTAGGGTATAAACATTGGAGTTATTCAATTTCAGCTTAATTGTATTTACAATATGAACTGTTAAGCTCAAAAATAAGTGTCAACTTCCTTTCAGTGAGACTTTATGATGTATGTTATATATACCCTGACTTTCTCAGAGTTTATAAATTAACTTTGGTAAATATTATTTTTTTTAAAAACTACATAACTGAAAAATAAGGTTTGGTACTCTGAAATGATGTTCATTTCCTTTTCCCAGACTTCTTTAAAACTAGCTTGTAGGGTATTGTGTTTGTTGTTGCTCATTGTTTCTCATTTTTACCCAATTTCACAGAGGTCCTTAAAAACTGTATAAAAGGTTCCTTGTATGACAGAAAATAGTAATTGATAATAGAGGTTTTAAAAATCAGAGGCCCAAATGTTTATTGTTTTCATTGCCATTCAGATGAGTGTCCCCACCATCAACTGTCAATGCACCCCACCACACACACACACACACACGAATATAGCAGAAATTAAAGCCACCTCGTGCTGCGTTAAGTGCATGAGCCATAATATACACCAGGTGTAGTAATTAGCAGGCACACGAAGGCTGCCTATTTGTCTGGTTTTGCTGCTGTTGCTGTATCCCCCTGTGTTTTCACACCATCAGATAGTTGGATTTAATTGAGGCCACATCAGATGAGGCATTACTGACACCTTTAATTGAATGAGCATCCAGGGAGGATTAACTCATAATATTGATTGGCTTTTAGCCACTTGCTCAGAAGGGTGTCTGGGTAGCTTATTAGTTGCCTTTATTTACACCTTTATGCAAAGAGTGCAAATAGGAATTCTTAGTGCAATATGTTTTTCTAAGTACTCTTAATAACTTTTTTAAAAGGACTGATAATAAAAATGCAAATGTATTTAATTTTTTATTAGCAGTTCTGAATAAATATGTGTTAAATATATGTGCCTCCGCATTTACATATACCTGGTGTTTTGAAATATGGTAGTAGGAAAGCAGCCAGAGGCACTTCATCAAAGTGTTTCAATTGTGAATGATACTAATCAGCTATTAGAAAATAGACATGGTAGAAGAGGGTTGCTGAAAATGTACAGTGCAATTACTGTGTGATAGCACACCACCACAACATATAAATAAAGCCAGTAAATCAGAGTGCTGTTATATGTCTTGGATTATGACATATGAGTTGTAGGAATGTTCTAAATCCTTAGTAGTCCTCAAGATTTATTTTGTTTCTAGTTATTAGAACAGACAGTGATTTTTGTTTAACATTTTCAATTACTTCCTGTTTTGGAAAGGAGAAATCAGAAGTCTTGAGCTTTAGTTTTCTGTTTTTTGTTTTTTGGTGTTTTTTTTTTTACCAATAGAGAGGAGGGGCATCTAGGTATTTCTCTTTATCCTTAGTTATAACAGAAAACAGTAGCATTTCCGTTATAATAGGGCAGTGTTTATGACTTGGTACACTATATAAATATATTGTTTTTACAAGTGCATTTAATTATGCATTGCTTTGAAACACCTTTATAATTAAGTTTGTATATTACATTCATAAGTTATTTCTCTACTGTAATAATACATATATTCTGTATAACTGTTGTTTATAAATATGTTTTAATTATCTCTTTATTTAGTTGTCAAAATCTTCATGCTAACTCAAACCAACTTTTGACGATCTTTGGAAATTACCTTGCCTTGCCTTTGTACCTACTTTTTTTTTTGTATCCTCGTTCTTTTTTTTTTTTTTTTTTTTTTGTACTTGACACACAAAGCAATTGGAATGGTTTAATGCAATCCCCAATACTTTGCCTATTTAGAATCTAAATCACATCATTTCTTTAGTTCTTCATGGGAGCCGGGTAGAGAAGGGAGCTAACAAAATTTGTGGATTTTTAAAATGTTTCTGTTAAGGTATTCTTCTTCAGCCACCAAAACATTCAGCTGATGACATACATGAAAAACAAGCCCATCCTAACTACCGTTTCTATAAACCTTTCTGCTCCCCACGCTCTCAACTGCAACTTGTGTTAACATGGTCTTTCCTCTTCTTTTCCTGCACCCTCTCTCTTTCTTGTCTTTCTTTGTCTTTTCCTTCTTGTATATTTGGGTCTTGTCATGCCCACTCAACAGTATTTCCTCCTGCAGAGTCCATTGATGTTCACAGACCAAGCCCAGCAGGATGTTATCATGGTCCTAAAGTTTCCCTCCAACTCCCCTGTCACTCACGTGGCAGCTAACACCCAGCCTGGTGTGGCGACTCCTGCTGTGATCACAGTCACTGCTAACAGGCTATTTGCGGTGAACAAGTGGCACAACCTTCCTGGTAAGTAAAGAAATATCATCATAATGCTTAGTAACTGCTGCACACTGTATAAAGATATTGTTATATACACTTAAATATCTCAACATTTGAGCTTTTCAATTTCTAAGCGTTAATCTGAATCGAAATATTTACTAGTTTTAAAGGTTTAAAGAAGTCCCCTCTGTGGTATATAAGACAAATGTTAAAACATCACCTATTCTTTGGCATGTGGTGGTTTGTCTTTTTCCTTGTAGAGAAATATTATTTCTAATATCTTAATATAATGATATTCTATATTGTGTCCATAAATAATTTATTTATCAGATGTTCTCCTTTTTTCTGCTTATTCATTTACTTGATAAACACTTTTGATTGTCTACTTATTTGCCTTTTTGTGCATGACATCATAGTATTTGTCATGGATGAGAGAAAAAAAGAACACTTAAGTTACACAACCAAAATACTGCAAACCCATAAGCACGTTCTGTTTTTCCATTAAAGGTTGAATAGTTAGGGTAGCTAATAGCTAGATACTGAAATAACCATTAGAATCATAAACCAATGTTTGAGGAGACCTGCGAGTTCATCTAATCCAGCCCCGTGTTTCACCAGTGAAGATACTGAGCCCCAGGGAGCTTGCCTTGTTCAGGATCACATATGGCCAGTCAGTGGCAGAGCCACGTTTGAACCCAGAATTTCTGACTCAGATTTTATGATCACCCCTCTATGATTTATTACCTCTCATTAGAACAGGAATGTTGGGATCTGGATTTAGCACTGTTCTTTTTGGCAACTAGTTAGAAATTCTAAATTTAAGAACGAAGATCTTTTAAAGTCCTGAAGATTATAGGCTTTTTTCCAAGCCATTGTTTTAGCTGGGGAAATGTAAAAAATAGATTTTAATAGTCTGTTAACTTGTCATTAAATCTGTAAAGTGCACATAAAGTACTGCTCATTATAAGACCTGAACTGGTGGCAAAAATATAAATTCTTGAACAGGGCCTCATGCTAAATTAAATGCAACAACTTTTAGAATGGAACAGAATTGAACTGACATTCAAACAAAAACTTGGTGCACTGAGTATGCTCGGTAACGTTCTTATCATGAAGAATCTGTGGTTGGTATCAGAATTTATTAAATATGGCCATTGCCTGGCTATTAGAAAAGGAAGTGAGTGCCAGTATTTGATTAGAGAATAGATTTCAAGAAAAGTAGAGAAGGTAAAAATCAAGGTATATATATAATTGTCTCTATTATTAGGTCCTTTTATTCCTTTTTCTTCAAGTGAACTTATAGTGCTAAATGTGTATGCAGATGACATACTTATATTTTGGGGCTAAAGCATATAATTTAACAAATGTGATTTTTGGATTCTCTAAAGGGCACTTGTTAGAGTGAAAAGCATGCTGAGGGTGGGTTCTGTCAACTACACTAGAGGACTACCTGCACTGGGTGTACTTACTCTTAGGTTGGCAAAAGCTCCAGTGTGTGTGGCGTCAGGGCCGGCACAAAGGATGCTTATCCCGGGTGGCCGTTTGTGGCAGCTCTGAGAACTTTCCGTCTCAACAGAGTGACAGCATATGTGAGGAGAAACCTTTTCAATTGCTGGAAAGCCCTGGCTACTCTCTGCAACTGACTTGAGCCTAGCAAAGTGCGAGTTCAGCAAGAACTGAACTGGCTCAACCAGGGGGCTACGAGGCCTCCAACTGATGACTCAGGTTGTTGGGGAGCCTCTAAAAGCTCTGATAACGAGCTCCTGGCCCTCCCATTTTGAGGAGGACCATTTCCCTGACTGCAATGCTTGCTTCCCTTAGTAGCTGGCCATCAGGTGTTCTTTTCCCTACTTCCAGTTTTTCTATAGATATGTAAACTGGTTGAGGGGCAGCAGCCCTCTGCCGGAGTGCCACTTATGGTGTGGTGTACCCAACTGTTCCCAACCCAAGCTCACCATTCTATAAGATAAGAGCTTGGGGGACAGCGTATGTTTTTGCCAATTCTTTGCCTATAATTCTCACCAGTGAACCTTCTTTGTGTCTGTACCTTGTGTCGCTAATGAGTTTTGTCCCCAGCCTCTGGCTTTACAGTATGACATGGTAACTCCTCACCAGATATATATATATGGGAACATACAGGTAGTTATCCTCCTACAATATGATCTCCAATTCTGAGCTTACACCTATACCTAAAAATATTAAGCATCCATTTTATTAAATCTGCATCTCATTTCAAGTCTGTTTATGTAAATCTGATCTTTCATTCTATCTTGTTCTCCTTTCCCTTACCTTGATATACCTTGATTTAAAACAAATGTCGGGAAGAAAAATGTCAGAAATCCCTAACAGTTTTTCTTCAGTGAATATCAAATTCATGTTATACTATTTTTTTTAATTTAGATTCTTGTTCTTTTCTAAGAATCTATGATTTCCATAGTTTGTTCACTAGATAGCTAGCTAGCTCCTGTCATTTCTTTCAGCAGTGTCTCTGTCCTGATTTAAAAAGAAAAAAACCATCTTTATTTTTCTTTCTCACTCAAAGGACCTCACAGGAACTCTGGGGGGAAAGAAAGAAAAGAATAGCAGCTAACATTTAAAGAGCATTTTCTAGGTTCTGGATACTGTTTTAATCTCTATTAACTCACTGAATCCCCTCAGTCCCCCTTAGGATGTAGGTTCCACATTTAGGTTGAACCATGAAATCACCGTCTTTATAGGTCCAAATGTCTGGTATTATTAATTTCATATTGTTTAGTCTAACCCATTTTACAGATTAGGAAACTGAAACACAGAGGCTGTATAACTTGCCCAAGGTCACGCAGGCAACTGCCTTTGAGGCCCTACCAAAGATAGTTACCCTCCTAAACTTCTTTCACTTGATGGTGTGTCTTTAATGTTTCTATGATCCCAGATTCTCAAAGAAGTAGAAAACAATTATCCAGGTATTAGTGTTGGTCAGCACTGCTATCCCTGGAAGTAAATGGCACTGTTGGGTAAATCGGAAGCTTTGATGCATTTTCCCTGAACATTCCCTATATGTGTCCTGTGATTTCTTTGCTGGCAGAGCCAATAATCAGCAAAGTGATATATTTAGTAAAAAAGACTGAGTTATACAGCTTCCTTTCTTTGGCTACCTTAATTTCTTATACGTACTCAACTATAATCATTTTTAGTGCTAATATTATACTTACTCAGATATTTTATCCATATTAATGATCTTCAAAACCACCTTGAAAAGTTGGTATTTGCTAACAGGGGAAATGATGACATAATAAGTTTTAAAATAAATGAACTCATTGGAATGTACCCCATTTTTTTCCTGCCCTTTAAGGACAGTCAGATTTCCTAAGTGAGACGGTGTTAAGCCAAGTTCTAATACCAACTAAGCAGTAGTTTAAATGCTGATGAGTCTATAAAAGGCAGATACTGACCAGAGTCAATGGCTGAGTCATTTGGGGAAAATAATTTGGAAAAGGGCCCAGAATTTAACTATCAGAATTACAAAGCTAAAAAGATGGTCTCTTCCAAAACCTTCATTTTCAGGGTGATGCTTGCCTGAGTCTCCGTAGATAGCCAGCAGCGGCTGCTGCGTCCTAGCACACTTCCTCGTCACCTTAAGTCCTTCTACCTTTCACCGGGGAAACAGGCCAAGAAATCTCTTTTCAATCACAAAATAAGTATGCAGGAATCTTTAGAACCATTTTGAGAATTGAACAAACTATTCTTAGCATGGATTGATTTTTGTTATTCATTTGTTTCTCAGAGTATTTTTAAATTGAAACCATGGAAATATTAAATATTAATAAAACTTTTCTTAAAAACCTCAATCCAGTCTTTAACAAAGTATTTCAGCCAAATGCATTTAACTAAAACATTTATCTGCGGATAGCTTTCTTTATTTTTATTCAAACTTTCAATTGATTGGTTTTTAAGTGATGGATGAAACGTTAAATGTTCCCTGACTTAGAGCTTTCCCTTTCTCCATCATAAATTGACGTTTTTTGTGGATCCTTTGTGCTGCAGCGTTCAAAACTGCCTTTTTAAGAAGTAACAAAAAAACAGTATCTGCTACAGTCAGCAGATGGTTGTCACATTTTGTTTTCAGCGCGCTTTACCACTTAATTTTGTTTTGTTGCAGCATCGGAGGTTGCCAGTCAAGCATCTGCTATAGCTTATGGCCCAGGACTGGAGCCGCTGCTGATGGCACACGTTCAGAACAGCACTAATCTAAAATAAATGTTTAATAAGCTAGCCATGAAAGCACCTGGATTTTTTTTTTCTTTATATTTCACTAAAGTGTATGAGAGATTTAGAGGTTGGAAACAATTCTACATAAGATTTGACTTCTGCATTTTTATGTAGGTTAGTATATGAAAAATAATGCTTTTTTTTTTTTAATCTTTTGTGAATTCCAGCTCATCAAGGTGCAGTACAAGACCAGCCATACCAGCTGCCAGTGGAAATCGATCCTCTCATAGGTCTGTCACTTCTTTCTCTCTTTGCGATTCATTAAGCTCTGTATGGTGGCCCTGAAGTGTAGATTACAGTTGTTTTTCACTTGCTGGTTGCTGGGAATGGAATTTTCCTGATAAACCATTTGCATGCAAATTGGAATGCAATGAGCTGTGGCTATGCTGGTATTTCATCAACTCCCCCTCGTTGGTTTGCCTAATTTGAACAGGCCTAGGACGCGTGTCACTGAAAATTAATATGGATGCTGTAATAATGTGTGATTGAGAATGCGCATGAAGTACTGTCAGGATAATATTGGATCTTTTCATCACTCAGACTTGTTGATGAGCAGGAGCGAGGCACGTTATGATGAATTGGTGCACCGGTAATGTGATGGAGCTCCTTTGCTAGGGAAATTTTCATAATAACAGTGGGGTTCTTAGCGGCACTGTGTTGTGAAAAATAAAACTGTAGTGCCAGGGTTTCATCATTAAAGGAGATCAATCCTTTCTTCCTGGACCCTCTGTTCAGTCTGAGGGGATTAATGTGCAATTGCAGAGCAGTTTCGAAGTTGAAATATATTGCCCGGCCAGTGGCAGTGTTAAGATATTTGTATTCATTTTCCTATGGTCCTACAGCCCAATAAATTGCCATCGGAGGTTAAATTTGTTCAAGGGGGAAGAAAAGAAAAGGGAGGAGACCAGAAAGAGCCATTGGGATGAAATGAGCATCTGCAGCAGATGACTTAGAATATTTGCGTCTGTGCTTTTTGAGTCAGTTAGGCAAAATCTCTAGTTTAGCATTTTTCATTCTTATGGGTGGGAATTTCATACGTAGCTTCACTGAGAGTGTTACTGATCTTAACATATTAACATGTCTTGTTATTAAAGATGATATTTCAGTAACTTTGAGCATAAAATACTTAATTGACTAGTTATTGGGGTGTGCTACCAATGTGGATGTTTAATAACTTGTAATTCTGTTAAATTTGCCTGGCACCTAAATTTGTTAAAATTTTTAAGTTTTCAAATAAAGCAGATGAATACACTGATTTATTATTTTAAAATCCAAGGTCTTCGTTGTGTGTATGTCACCTTTTTTTTTGGTCTTTAAAAGCATTGTTTCAGTGGAGAACTAGATGACTACCATTTGCAAATGAACTATAAAGACGAACTAAACTAACTTTAAGCTCAAAACTAATTCATTTGTCATTTGCCCACATATGAGAAATCTAAGAAGTAATTATCCATATGAAGGATAAATACTGCTCTGATTCCTAAATAATCTTTTGCTTTGAGTACGTATGATTTGCCATATATTAAAAATTAAAATATTCACTTGGGTAAAGTTTTAAGAGTCAGGAAAATAAAGTCCATTTGCTAAGTTCTTTAAAAGCATTATTTATGAATTATAGAATCATTCTTTGCCTTAAAACTTGAGAGTGAATATCCTATAGGCAAGTCTAATTAAATGAACTCAGCAACTGTCATCCTTTAGATTAGGCATGGTTAAACTTTTTTGATAAAAGGCCAGATAATAAATACTTCAGGCCTTGTAGACCATGAGGTCTCAGACACAACTACTTAATTCTGTGATAGCACACAAGCTGCCGCAGACAATATATAAACAAATGAGCATTTCTGTGTTCCAATAAAACTTTATTTACAAAACCAGATACAGGCCTTATTAGTTTTCTTCTCTACTCTAGATCATTGGTCACCCAACTGTTTGCTTCCGTATCCCCTAAAATAATTTTTTAAAATCATGTACCTTCCCATGTATTTTAAATGTATCATCTGAAAGTTTTCAGCTGCAAAGGTTATAATTTCTTGCATAATGTATAAAGTGTATTTTTACATCTGTCCAATGGAAGTTAATGTATTTTTACATGACAACTTAAATGTATTTTAAATTTAAAATACATTACAAATGTATTTTAAATCTGCCCAATGGAATTTAAATATCAAAGTGAATTAATAGTCATTTTCTGTTTTTAAAAAATGCATTAAAAGCTGTCAACAGTTGAAAATACTGTATTATCCTTTTTTCATCTTAAGTTTATATTTCAATTCCGCTTCTTCTATACAATTTTAACTTCAAAATTACTTTACTGAAAATCCTTTTCAGCAATAAAAATATATGGAAAATTAAACATATGTAAGTTAATTGTTAAAATTTCCTATGACCATAAGGCTCTGTTTTATAAGAAATTAATCTGCACTGAGTTATCATTACAAATATTATACATACTTATTAAAATTATAATTTTAATAAACATTATTAAACATTAAAAAGAAACATTTATTAGAAATACATCTTTAATGAAACGGATGGGACTTCCTCTTCCTCCCCTTCCATTCCCCCGTTTGCTCATGTATTTGAGTGAACATTATTTGTTGCTGAATGAGACAGGATTTGTCAGTGGTTCTGTCCTCTTTTCTTTTTTATTTTTAATTTCTTTTTTTAGTAGGAACATTACCTATGTAAGAAAATAAATGGGAAAGGAAAGAATTTTGTTTTAACAATGTCCCTGAAATCTTTGAACTCTTGCTGAGTTATGTGACAAAAATTATATAGTAATCTATTATTAAGAATTATTTTCATGGTCTGTCATTAAGTGATCATTTTAACAATCTATCACTGAAATTTATTTTTAATGATCTATCAATTGACATCATGATTAGATCCTCCTTCCATTTTATTGAAAGCGATGAATTGGAAACCACCAGCCCTGCAGAATGATTTGATACCTTGGCATTCCCTTTTCAGCCTCACATCAGTATTTTGAATTGTCCCTTTATTTGCATCTCAAGAGATTTTCATACCCTCAAATAAAGCACCATAGTAAGATTCTGGAGAGAAAAGAAATACGCCTTTATTTTATTTAGTGGAAGAAGAGCTTGCCGAAAAGGGTGTAAGAAAGGAACACTCACAGGAGAGTTCTCAGGCAAAGCTGTTTCAGGGAAGAGAACATATAAAAGTTGAGAAACTAGAAATTGATTCCCTTAAAACCATCTGTGCTTGTTTATCCTTTGGGAAATCTTATACCACCCTCCTGCCAGGGGTGTGCATGCCCCAGTTTGAAGACTGCTTATCTGGACAAATATACCTAATCTTCATTAAATAAAAATACCTTCAGTACTGAATCTTGGCAGACAATGAGATAAAGGAAGGCACTTGTGAAATAGATAGATTATATAGATTGGATGGATGATGGATGGATGGATATCACAGTATTAAATTATACGTACGCACTTATTTGGAAAATAGTTCATCTGAATGCCGAAGGGGCACCGTGGGTACTTTGTGGTCACTCAATTCAAATTTATGCACATATCCAAATCTGTGAATCTAGCTCCTCCTAGGAGACCATGCCCCCCCAAAACAAAACAAAAGACCTGTGAAAGTTTATATAATAGAAGCAAAAAGTCAGTAGCAAATAAACATTTTTACAGTTTTCATGTGGAATGAAGAACTGTGGTAACCAGCATAGAAAGTATTACTTGCCTTGTCTTTAATTGTTAGGTTTCTCGGAATAAAAAAAATCTAAGTTGTACCATACAGCTTCACTGCAGTAGGATGCTAATGTCTCTCTGTGATGCACTATGATACTCATAAAAGCTTCTCTCATTTGCCAACAGCTTCCCTTTGTGTGGGGAAGGAGGTGGCAAGGGAATGATCCCCAAATAGGATTCTGCCCTTTTTACTGCTGCTGTCACTTTCTAGTTCATTAATCCCCCAAAAGTATATGAAGCCTATTATCAAATAGTTATCTAATAATCTTCCTTGGTTAAAGTCGTATAGACAGACGCTAGCAGAATCTTCCACTACGTCTGTGCATATGTTTGCTACGTCATGTTTGCCACGAGGGCAGAGAATAGTTTATTTCTCTGTATCCCCAGTGCTTCCTAGTACAGCACTGGAAAGTATTTTGAATACTTTTTTTCTTCTGCCTTACATTCCGAGCCTTCTCTCAGATTGGTCACATTAAACTTAGTTATTACATACAATGAATATTTTTCTATTTTTATTTTTATAAATGCATTTATAGATTGGGGTTCCCCCCAAAAAAACAAAAACCCTGAAGATTATGATGCAAAGAATGTAATGATCAGATGCAGAAATTTGTTTTGTTCTGATTTACAATCAACTTTATTATTATAAAAACTGTTATATGTATTGGAAAGTTGGTGGTGAAATAACCCTTACGTCACTAGAAACAAAGCTTTCTATTTGGTTGGCCTCATGGTGCCAAAAAAGGCATCTCAGTGAAAATTCCTTTTCTGATAATGGCATACTTGATAGTATATTTCTAGAGGACTATTACTCTTCCTATGTGCTTGATGTCGCTCTGTGTCTGACCTTGTGCCTGGTGACAAACCCCATATCAGGTGCTCTGTAGCACTTTGAAAACACACTGCCAGACTGTCTTGTTTTATTGCTTACATAAGGAGTAAGAAGGTGGCAGTGTGCTGTGCTTTGACTTTTTCAATTACAAGTATCTTTAATAAATAGTCATTGTACCCTTTCCTTACATGCAAGTGCAGCTGTAAACAGGGGAAATGGGAGTTCACATCTAGTCAAATTAAAGACCTGTTAAAGCCAAAGTACTCCAAGATGCTACAGTATTTCAAATATATGACATTTAAATTCTAATATCGCTTTCTTGTGACAAAAAGTTAAAGGTAATAGATTGTCACAACATGAATCCATTCTCATGACAATGGACGTAATGAGATTGTCAGAAACACAAACCTAACTGTGGTGCAGTCTGGAGACTGTAATCTAGTTTGGTCCTGCCCAAGAGCTAGAAAGCATGTTCTGAGAATTGTATACTATTTTGAAATTGTAATATGTTATTATTTTTCCCTCTAGGCAAAATTTCTTTCTGAGATGTTGAATTTAGCTACCCACATCCTTCCAACAACAGAATATATTTTCCTGTTTTGTTTTTCAAATATTATTATGTTTATGTTTAAAATTTTAAATTAAAGGTCAAATATTCTTGTCCTGGTATGCTTCTCCCTCAACCCAACCAGTGTCCAGACCATAGGATTTTTGTACCTGTGTGAGTTTAGTAGGATTTTTTGTTTCTTCCTCTCTTATCACAGCCAGCAATACAGGAATGCACAGAAGGCAAATTAGTGACCTTTTAGATCAAAGTATTCAAGTCCATTCCCAGTGCTTTGTCATCACTTCAGACAACCGCTATATTCTCATCTGTGGCTTCTGGGATAAGAGTTTCCGAGTCTACTCTACAGACACAGGTAACTTATTTTCTTCATCAGTGAACTAAAGTTAGCTACAAGGAGCATTGAGAGGCTAGAATGCTCTCTCATCTTCTTCCTTCCCCAAATTACAGAAGTCTAAAACATGTAATATAAGGAAGAGACACTGTTTTCCCTTTTTAAGTAAAAATCTATAATAGTGTCCACTGTTAGGTTAACTTCAGCATGTTTTTAAGAGGCAGTTTGTTATAGTAGGTCTGTCTCCCAAGCCTCATGCCTAGAATGAATGATTCATTTGAAATCGTATCCTGGTATGTGAGTACCATGTTCGTACAGTAGGTGCACATACCTATACATGTATTTTCCCACTTTTGTATTATATAAAGGACTTTTTTTTTTTCTTACTGGAAATTCTCATTAAATGTATTTCTTAGTAGTAGATATCTTGGCTCCACTTAATTCTGCATAGAATCTTGTTGAAAGCTACACCATCATGAAGGAAAGTAGCTGACTATTGATTTTATGTGTGACAGGAGCTCTTGTTAAAATATAAAAGTTTAAGTGTATATATTCATTTGCATGTGTCTCCCTAAGGGACAAACCAAGCTTCCCTCGTCACTATTATGGAAGACCCAATCGAGGACAATGTTTATAAATGTTTGTATATAGGAAATTCAGAAGTCTCTCTAAAGTATTTTAGAAACTGTTACAGGAGGAAATCAATTCATAGTAAATATGTAGTTGAATATTTCAAAGAATTAAAATTAGGTATTAATATATCAGAATTTGATAATACTGCAGATGTAGAAATTTCAACTAAAACAAGGACCTACAAATATCTTGCTCAATGTGGGAATAGGAAATTCTTTTTAATTGAGATTTCTAGTTAATTAAATGTTTTATAGTAAATCATTTTTCAGTCTCGTTAATCGTCTTTATAGAATGTATGAGTCCATGTTTCTGCCTTAGTAAGTATGTTGAAAAATAAATTTTGGGTTATTCAAGAATTTTGTCCTAATGCATTTTGATGATTGTACTGTAATATAGCTATGAGAAAGTGGAGAAAATACTGTTCATCTAATACTGTTCATATAATAGACCCTAGAAGTTGTTTTTTGCCATGATCTTATTTATTTTTTTATGGAACTGATACTAGTTTTCTTAAAATGTATATCCTATATTCTGTAGGTCCAGAAAGGAAATACCATTATTCAAGTCTTTCTCATTAATTAGGCACTTACTACATGTTGCGGCCTATGACGTTGATTATATTGAGCCCAAAACTCCTCTAGAATTCTTAAAAAATGCAATGGAATTGATGTGTTCCTAAAATTATTTATTATTATAGTGACTTTTCTCTGATTTAATAATTGAATTTAAATTTTAACCTCTTCTTTCACTGTTATGGTAATGACAGCCTTAGAATCATTCGACCTCAAATTGTGCTCCCCTTTTGTATAAACTTTCAGATTAAAATTGTTATATCCTCTCACAAAATTTTCTTAAATACTCTTTTAGATTGCTTATCATTTTTTATACATTTAAAAATTATTTTATAATTTACATACAATAAAATTAATTCTTTAGGGATTACAGTTCTTTAAGCAGTGTATAGAATTACATAACCACCACAGTAAAGATGCCGAGCAATTCCGTCACCCCCAAAATTCCCTGTGCCCCCCCTTTGCAGTCAGCCTCGTACCCCACCTCAGCTTTGCACCACTGATCTATTCTTCATCTCTCTAAGTTTGCATTTTCCAGAATGTTAGATAAGTGGAATCATAGATTATGTCAGTCTTTGGTTTTGACATTTGAGGATTTTTGAATTTGCTAACATTCCATATCACTTTTAAAAAGCATCGAATATTAATATTTGTACTATAATGTGTAATAACCTTTTATGTAATACTAATATTTAAAATAACTTACATTCACACACAGTTCTTTAGAATTTACAAAATTCTTTCATGTACATGATATTGTTTCTGCCTCATAATGGTCCTGTGAGAGAGACAGAACAGGTGTCTTTATCCCTTTTGTTCAGATGAAACTGAGGTTTCGAAAGGTTAAGTAACTTGTTGAAATTTGTATAGATAATGGTGATTGAACTTGGTATTGGAGTCAGCTCTTCTGACTTCAGATATAGCATTCTTTGTCATTATATACCATGTTATCTCATATAGGTGTACCTATAATTTTGGAAAATGCTATAATGTACAACTAAGTTCCTATATGTCTGCCATATTACATTAGACTTGATAAAGTAGATAACATTTCTTCCCCTCTTTCCAAAACCTTCCACTTGACAGGGTTTTTATTTTTTTTACTATGTGATTGTGTGTGTGTACATAAAACATTTTCATAAGTAGTAGACTTATTTTAAACTTCGTTTTAGTGGGACTTAATCAGCTTGTACAATAAAAATATATGCCCTTGTCAGAAAAGTTATGAAAAATGCTGAAAATGATAGTTCTAGCATGTCTCTTAATTTTTTCTATACAAACAAACTTTGTGCTAGTTTTATTTAAAGCAACTTCAGTTAGGGCGAATATGTATTTTATGACAATGGGGATATTAAATATCTTCTCCTTTAGGTGTACCAGAAAAGGGGGACACTATATGATCAATAATATATAATAGCAAAGCTATCACAAGTGTTGAATTCAATTATATTTTAGCACATAAGCCAAAAAAAAAATCCTTCTCTTATTAGATTTGGGATGGGGTGGGGTGGGGGAGAGAAACATGGTTGTAACGGGAAATTCTTCAAACATAAATCATGTTTTCGGGACACAGCCAGAACAGCAGAGGCAACAATAAAACCTTCCCTCAGCAGTGGGAATTATTTTCAGGCCACATTTTAGATTCAGTGGTGTAGAGTCCTGAGCTTGAATTTTTTTTATTTGTAGCACAGCTGTCAAATAAAACATTAACTAGAAAATTTGTTCTGTCAAAAAAAGGATATTCTAGTGCTTGTGGTAATATTTGATATTAGTGTGTGGAGAGGTGGACTGGTATTAAAGGAAACAAAAAATAAAGGTTGAGGAACACTTATGAGATTATCAGAAAATAATTTACCAAAAAGAGCAGCAGGTATTTGTATGCTGTGATTTATTTAGGAGGAGTGAACCTCAACCTCATAGCAATAACAAATATTGCTGAGGAAGGCTGCCAGAAGAGGAAAAAGTAAACTTAAAAAAATAATGTTTTCTAGAGTCGAGTCCCAAGGTATAAATTTTAAAAAGTAAAAGTTAATTGGTATTAAAATATGAAACCCTTTTGATGTAAATACGTAAATGTCATGTCACTCCCTCATTTCGATCTTCCTTGATGCCCAGTCTGAATTCATTCCACCTTATTATTCTCACTGATCCTACCTTGTTTTTTTTCTTTTATAATACTTACCAATATTCATAATTACATATGTTAGTGTTTGTTTAATGTTTGCCCCACGAGACACAAAATAGTGTAAGGGCAGGCATCATGTCTATTTGTCACTAATATACATATAAGGAGGCCCGATGCTTAGCACTTACTAGGTGCTCAGTAAATATTGGTTGAATAAAAAATAACTGTGCTAACTTTGGGGACCAAAATTAAAACACAAGGAAGTTTTAATTAAAGAACCACAGTGATCGAATACACGTTTTTCTAACACTGACGTTATAGATACAGAGGGATGACTTAACTCAGAATTAACAAATGGATCTGGGAAGATTCTGCCACTGTAGTTAATTTATTCCACTTGTACAGCTAAATCTTTGCACTTTGTTCTCTCATGAGTTGGAAATTAGGAAGTTATCAGGAGAATAGCTAGCTGCCTGTTTGCAAGAAGCTCCTGGAAGCTCTTGGATTTCCTGTGTGCCATGTGCCTCTTGTACCATTAATCGTTCATCGTAGTCACTCCTCCTCACTCCTACAGCCCACCGGGCTGATGGGCATCAAATCTTAAATAGGCCTACCCTAAATAGTCTATTTAAATTGCTCCTGTAGTTTACATGTTCTCAGCATTTAGGTGTAGACTGAGCCAGAACTAACTGTACCTCCTGTTACCAAAAACATAACCAACAGGGTATGTTCGGTTATTTTCAGTGGTTACAACCCACTGACATTGCCTCCAGTTTTCCAATTAGTACTAAGAGTGCATTCAGCTGACGAACTTCGTCTTACCCTTTGTAAGGCTTGCCTTTACTCTGACCCCACCCATTTTACCACTAACCCTCTCCACTTTGTTCTTCATGGAAACTGGAAATGATGTGGAAATGACTATATCTTTTCATATTTAATTTGCTCTTTTTCATTTCCATTTTTTTATTCTAAGAAGGCTTGAATTCTCCGTGATCTTTGTTGATACAGTTAACTTTTAAATGAAATGTTTTGATATCCATTTAAAAGGTTGAAGAAATTCAGAATTCCACATTTTTAACTTTAGCAGTTAAAACACCTGCTTTAACTAAAGTCTATTCACAGGAGAAAAAATGCAATTTATTGATTGTGCAATTTGAGACTGAAATGAATCTGAATTTAAAGTTACTAGTAGTAGGCTCTCTGCAAGAGTGAAAACACTGTATTTGACTTTATACCTGAGTTAAATAAATTATGCTTCAGCATTTTATTTTTAAATTTGCAACCTTTTTCATAAATGTTAGACTTACTAAAATCAAGAATTTAAAAAATGAACATAAGTACTTTTTTAGTTATATTTATGATTATTTTGAAAAGTTAAATACACTTAGATGCTAATATTTAATTGAGACTTCAAACTTAAAAAAAATAATTTTTTTAACGTTTATTTATTATTGAGAGACAGAGCATGAGCAGGGGAAGGGCAGCGAGGGGGAGACACAGAATCCAAAGCAGGCTCCAAGCTCTGAGATGTCAGCACAGAGCCCGATGTGGGGCTTGAACTCGTGAACTGCAAGATCATGACCTGAGCCGAAGTCGGACGCTTAACTGACTGAGCCACCCAGGCGCCCCAAGACCTCAAACTTTTGAATAGGTTATGAGGTGTTACAAATTAAACACAAACTTTTTCGGCATATTAATCTTTTTTCAGCTTTGTGGTCTGTCTTCTTAAATATTTGTATTATATTTATATGACCCCACTGGAACATTTATTCAAAAATAAAAAGAGTCATGCTGAATATTAGAGATAGATATTCTCTGACATTCAGCTGTACATTCTGTAGAACTTTTGAGAGGAAAATGTTAGCTAGAAACCATAGGAATGGAGTGGAAGGACTGCTGTAGCTATTTAATTCTTTAGACAGTTTGTATGAATTATAAACACCATCCTGATTTTTAAACAAAGATTTTAAAAGTGGGGGCTTTACTTCTTTTTTCTGGCACTAAAAGGTGGGGGCTTTACTCTTTTTACTGGCACTGTTATGTGAACAGTTCATCCTGTGTCTGAAGCCTTAGACCTGTAGTAAGTTTAGTGGGTTCCTCCCTTTCACCTCCAGTCATTAATGTTAGATAAACTACCATTATCCGAATTTCATCATCAGCCCCCAAGGAATTTTCATCAGACAATTAAAACAGAGAAGGAATGACCTGGCTCAAATTACAATCACAGTATTTTAGTCTTTTAACCAAAATTTAGTTCATGTAATTCTATTTTGAAAAACAAACAAACAAAAAAAAAAAAAACAAATTCTCCAAAGGGACTTATGTTGTCCTTGTATAGATCACTTAAAAAAAAAAAGCATATTAAATCTTTCCTAATTCAGAGACAAGTTTGTATTAGTAAAGTCTAAATTATAAAGTACTTAAGGAAAGGCACCTAAGTTTTATATTGTCTTGAGTTATACAGAGTAACTTAAGAAATTGCTGAAATTGTTCCAGAGTTCTCCTGGGTCTGTTTTAATCAGTAGACATGATTCATTTGAAATTTATGGTAGCCATGAATATAATGCTATATGGTATCATATCTTCAAGTATTGTTTGTTGAAATAGTTTTAAGATACCTCTTTCAAATATGTTATTATCACTGCTCAATTGATGTTTTGTTGTTGTTAATATTCAAAGAAACCTTTCAGGTTAGACCAGATCAAATTTTATTATAAAACCTTAATCATCAGAATCTGAGTTAATATGATTTCATTATCTTGTAAGTTAAATGGTCACTGGAATTTTTTCTTATTTTTTTAATAGCAGCTTTAAAGAAAATTGTTTTGTATTTCAGGAAAATTGATCCAAGTGGTATTTGGCCATTGGGATGTGGTTACTTGCCTCACTCGTTCTGAATCCTATATTGGGGGAAATTGCTACATTCTCTCAGGGTCACGTGATGCAACCCTTTTGCTCTGGTACTGGAATGGAAAAAGCAGTGGGATTGGAGATAACCCGGGCAGTGAGTACAACTCATTTTATAAGTAAACTGTTACAAGCGCCATTTTCAGTGACGTTCGAAGTTACGTTTTTCATCAAGGTGAAAGTGAAACTGAATTATCGGGTCGTTTTAATAGTTATAAGAAAGGTCTGGATAGGCTTTCAATTATTATCATTTTGTGAGCATTGGTAATTCAAATCCAACTACGGAATCTCATTTTTCACGTTACAGGTTATTATGATCTGAACATGCCATCACCAAATAAAAGAGAGGTGTTTCATTCATGAACGAGACAAAACATAAAAAGAGCAATCACATATTATCTTGTTTACTGAATTCATATTTTAAGAGAGCAAAAGAAAAATTATAATTTCATGGAAACAAACCAGTCTTTATAAAGAATATGCTTTCATTTACATATTAAAAGATAAAACAGGTCATAAAAGGCCAATATGGAATATTCAAATTGGCTCTTGGTGTTTCATATGGGAAATGAAAATGTTCACCAACAGCCTTAAACATCTTTATGAAACTATGCTGAAGGCAGTAAAACAAAAAATGTGTAACCATTTAAAATTGTAATTCACAGAAGGCAAAAAAGGAAGCAGCTACCATTAAAACCAATCGCACGCAGCTGCAGAAAAGAAATGGCTTTAGAAAAACACATTAAGAAGTAGGAAAAAACAATTAAAGGGACCACCTGAAAAATGAGAATTTAATTAAAATGATTATGACAACACTGAAGAGTTCCTGCAAAAATAGCTTTAGATTTTTACTTCATAAAGTGGAGCATTTTAACTGCTCTTAAATATTTACAGTTTCTTAATTTAAAGCAAGCTGCCCTACATTTGGTTAAGGAAGGACCATTTTGTCCCTGATTGCTTTACCTGAATACTATGGCACTTACTTCTGTCACTTAGCTCCGAACTATGAGACAGTCTGAATTTGCTTAAGTCCATCACATTTTGGATTGACTTTTTAAGGCCGTGCTTATTAAATGTATAATATTGATTGAAAGTGAACTATTAAAAAAAAAAAAAACAGAAGCCAGTATATAATTTTAGAAGAAGTATATGGGAAATATTTTGTCAGAGCTGTTTATGCCTTTCTGTTTGGTGTGATGGGTAAACACGATTTTTATTAAACCCTCTAATGTATATTTCTTATGTTAATCAGATCAGGGATAATTCCCTATACAAATAGAATAAGAAAAATAACTTTATGACTGTGATGCTTTGGATAATATGGTCTTTGTGATCAGGTCAAACTTTAGTGTACGTGTTTATATGGGAGGGTAATGTGTTCGTGTGTGTATTTCACATATATACAGAGACATCTGCATTTTTTATATAATTACAATAAAATGTTTAAACATGTAAACTTAAGGGATTATGTTTTTCACTGTCATTCGAAAAGTACTTCATGTTCTTATTACACCCCTACATTCTGCTGCTTCTCCATTTCTGGCCTTTTAGGAGTGTCTCCTTTCAATTCCTTTTCTTCCTGTGTCTATAAATTCAGTTATCGAGATTCAGTAAATTATCTTAGACAAACCTAGGTTTGACATAAAGAATATATAATTTGTTACTTATCTGAAAATATATGAAGAACTTTCTCTTGCCTTAAAATAATGTGTTTCATTCACATGGAGCAGTCCAAACATAGGAAAAAAATTCTTTTTTACTTCCACGGTCTAATTTGTGTTCTATATGTTATACGTGGTCATTGTCAATGTGTACTCGAAGAAGTAGCTAGAGGCTTATTAGCTACACTTCTATGTAATTGCTGTTACATTTCAGAAATTAAAGTATATTTTCATACTAGAAATATTCGGCTTTTCCAGAAGGAAGAAATATATATATTTAAATACCTTATAAATCATCCTAGAGATGGTTTTTACATGCATGTCTTTTAGAAAAAGTGAATCCATTAGCATCAACCAAGTCCTGGAGTTTGGAGTAAAACAAATCTAAGTTCTAAGCTTTGCTGTGATCCTTCTGTCTTGTCTGTAAAATGAAAGCAACAATCGTCACTGACTTAAAAATGTTATCAGAAGCACAGAATGCTTAGAGCAAATAAATCACCATACAAACACCATCTTGTTGGCATTAGAGTATATATTATAATGTTATATTTTTCATAAGGCACTTCATCTATACCCTCTCATTGTCTGCAGTATGGTGGACATTAACTCCTAGTAATGCTGGTAATGAAAAGAAAAAAAAATAAAAGAATAACATAACAGCACATCTCATAAAAATTTTAGAAAATTGTAATGTATCTTGACTAAATTAAATTACCTTCCTCAAAGTGAACCTCATCCTTTCTGGCTCTTTTATAATGTCTGATGTCCCAATCTAATTTTGCTTTAGCTTTGAAGGATGAATCTGGGAGAAAGACAAATAGGCACTTTTTCATATAATGAGAATTTCCACACATTAGAATAGAAAAATGAACAAGCCAGTGTAAGCTTTTCAAAAGAAAATGACAAACAAAAACAAAGACATTTTTTCCGCGCGTCTAACTGTGTTTTACACATTCATGCAAGCTGGTTCGGATTTTATAAGCCTCTGACTCGTTGATGGCTCTGGGACGCAGCCGCTGAAGTCGGAGCTTTTCGCATGAGGAATTTTAGGTTATGCTAACTCCTATATTGTATCTCTTGGATGCAGTATAAGTGCCCTTTAAGAAATGGTCAAGCTTTTTTTATACATAATTTCAGTCTGGTCTATAAATGCATGCAATGTCTCAACTTAAATTTTTGAATATAGACTTTTTTCTTCCGTGAAGGGAAAATAGGTGAGTTAAAGAAAACTATGCTATTGCTTTTTCTGCATTTTTTAGGTCTCATTCAAGTATTTAGTTTTGTTTTCAAAAATCATGAGAAGAAGCTCGTATTTTTACTTGCTAGGGTCAGAAGCTTGCGCCATTTTCTACAAATTAGTATTAGTGCTATATGTAAAGTTTATAGCTTTATTCCTACCTTTTCAAAATCATGTTATCTAGTATTAAAATACACATTGCTTAGACAAAATCTAGCTAATTCAAACTGGGTAAAATCCATATATACTATGACTTGGGCTTTTAAATATAAACTCTGCCTAGATTACGTGGCAAAAACCTTGCTTTTCTGTTTAACAGATAGTTTTTCATCTTTGACTCTTTCGTTTTGCAATAGTTCTCTCTTGTGGAATGCGGTTTTCTTCCCAAGAAGAAAAATTAAGATTCAGTTCCATTTAGTTGTAGATTTTTAAGTAAAATTAACCGAGAACATTTTAAAGAAAGGTATCTTCTACATGGAAGCGTGTCTCCCTTTGCGCTAGTACTCTTTGTGTTTTAGAGCTGGATTTGTGCACCAGAATGCTTTTCCCAAAGCACTCCTTTTCCTTCAGAATAATACTATCCAGGGTGTCCATTTTCAAATTTTGGAGAAAATCACCCCCAGTGCACTCAGTAGTGACATTTAAATACTTTAAAGTTTGAAATGATCTTATAAACAAGCTGAAAATTTACAAAATAGTTCTTAGCCACTATTTTTATTTTGTATTACTAGATCATAAACTTAAAATTAAATGCTTATTAAGCATTTAAAAGTAAATACTTATTAAGTATTTTCAGGTTTCTGAGTAATTTTTTTTAAAGCCACAGTTGATTAGCTTTAGAAGCAAATGGTTGCTGACTGGGAGGGTGTTGCACAGATTTGTGTATATAGTATTTCCATAAAGTAGTTTTCCATCCTCACATTCTGGTTTTGATTTGATTGAAAGGTGGCATTTTTTTTTTCCTCTTTGCAATCAGACATGCTAATCTATGTCAGCTTTCTCCTTTATGGGAATGGCGTCTACTGAAAAAAAAAAAACACAACTATTTAAGTTTTTTTTCATAACAACAAGATTCTGTTCTTTAAGAATATTTCAGCACCATTAATTAGAAAGAAGGTTTTATTAACCATAAGGCTAGCACTAACAGACCACAGAGCTGTTTTTTAAAGTACTGTATGCCATAGCTGCCCTGCTTTTTCTCTGTCTAAAACTTCATTTTGTTATACTCTCATCAATCACTTAAGTCATTACCGTAAATCCTACTGTTGTTAATTTTACTAGTATCACCCTAATGAGACATTCCTGCTATAATTAAAAATGAATTCTAACTTTAAGGCATTCTAAATTTTTTTTTAATGAATTTAGAATGATCTTGCCATGTGACTATAAATACCACTGATACACATAGACTACTCATCAGTCTATAAGAAAAGTAGTATCATTATATGTCCAGGTGTGAATTATTTACTGGTTGCTTCTGTGCACATGTGCTTATGCATATGTATATTTTTGTGCACATATTTAGGAATTATGTTCTTTCTATCATAAAGCCTAATATGTTTTACTGAAGCTACTGATAAATCCTTATTCTTTGTCTTGCCAAAATATAGGTGGATATAACACAAACAGTATTACTCTCTTTAAGTAGGTGTCCTAGAGCACCATCTGCTGGATGTATTTGGGGACTTAATTTGGTAAATTCGAACATCAGTGTGTGATAAGACAGGTGTGCGTTGTTTTTAATTGCCCGTGACATATTATTTATGAATCACAAATGCCACGGTATATACATTTGTGTCGAACCATATAAATTTGTAAAAGAAATCACTCTCTCCTTCTTTTTCCCTTCCCTGATGTGGATTTGGAAGTTTATAATATATACATTGTTTAAGGAAAAAGTAAGCACAACATATGCCTCATGAAACAAAGCATCACTTTGTCATGAGATGGACTCTTACATTCTTGATTGCAGGTAAGCTGCACTTGAAGAAAATTTAGATATTTTGACCTTATGTTCACTAGATTCTGAACATGAGAGCAGTGCTTGACCCAAGTAGCCTTCTTGCATCCAGCATATTTCTCTTGGTCTGCTGCTTTGTCTAGAACGTGATTTCTTGTATTTACCTCATCAAGAGCTTTCCTTGTGGCCTGACTTTTGGCGTACACTGTTGTACTAACACTAAGACTGCCCTGTATTTTTCTTTTTTCTTGAAGAATTCATCAAGTTGGGTTTGAAGCAGTATGTTGGCAGTGTTCAAGTTCAGGTGACATTAGACTACATTTATGAAATTCTCCAGAAGGTGCAGGATGTTTAGTGCTCCATGATGTAATGCAGGCCCTCAAGTTCCAGCAAAACAACTCTGTATTTACTGCTTGTAACTAATAGTAGATGTGGTAAAAGGAATTATATTCATATGGCAAATGAATACAACCTTAATGTGCACCATATGCAGAGTGGTCGGCTGATGTGCCAATATATCACATTTATTTACCTTGTTTAGTTGCAGAGAAAAATGACTATACCATTCAGCCGTAGGCTGTAGTCATATAAATATGAGAACAGAACTGATGATTTATGCCTTCAAATTGAAACTGAGCATCTTCATGTGTAGAGTTTAATAGTGCCACACCAAAGAAAGTTGCTTGTCTAATACTTTATGCTCAGATGGGAAATTTAATTTCAACGCTTGGTCAAACTAATGTAAGAAGATACAAGTTCCCTCTGGTCAACTAGAGTTCCCGAAGAAAATTTCAAATGTATCTTTCTTCTTTTAATTGAAACTGAATATACCTTGAAATTGCAAGCTACTTCTTTCACCCTTTTTTAAACTTAAAAGTGGGATTCTTCTGCTTTTAGAATATTGCCCGTGCACATGTGTGTGTGTGTCACATTAGTGGAGAGTCCCCATAAGGACACATTTAATCAAGGCCTCCTGGAACAATCTATTAGACCGACTTTATCACCTTCCAAAAAGTGTATGACAGCTTTGTGCATGTGTACCTCATATTGTACTTTAGATATTCGTAACAGTTTATTAAGAGATCCATGAAATTAAGGACTTAAATGCCTCTAATGACTTCTTTTACAAAGCAATAGTTGCCCTAGTTTTTAAAGTAATTTTGTTCACAAATAGGCTTGGTCAGACTTCAGATTCTAGATTTGAAGTATTTCTAGGTAGGGGGAAAAATCCTTAGAATTCTTTCTCCCTTGCATTGTGAAGTCTTCATGACTGCTGAACTTTTTAGCTTTTATGCTTGTAGCTTGTAATTTTCTACACCTGAGAGATTGCTTTATTTCCTTGGGGTGAGTGGGATCAGGATGTTTCTTTTTTTTAATTTTTTTTTAACATTTATTTATTTTCGAGAGAGACAAAGTGCAAAGCAGGGGAGGGGCAGAGAGAGAGGGAGACACAGAATCCGAAGCAGGCTCCAGGCGCTGAGCTGTCAGCACAGAGCCCAACACGGGGCTCGAACTCACGAACTGTGAGATCATGACCTGAGCTCAAGCTGGCCACCCAACTGACTGAGCCACCCAGGCACCCCAGGATGTTTCTTTTTTTTAACTGAGATAAAATGGACATATAACATATTAGTTTCAGGTGTACAACATAATGACTTGATAGATGTATATACTGTGAAATGATCACCACAATTTATTTAGGTAATGTCTGTCACCACACATAGTTAGACGTCTTTTTCTTGTGAAGAGAATCTATTCTCTTAGCAACTTTTAAATCTACGGTATAGTATAATTAACTATGTGTGCATTACCTCCTCAGGACTTACTTATTTTATAACTGAAAGTACCTTTTGGCCACCTTTGCCATCTTCCCTACCACTCCCCCCCCGCAACTACCAGTCTGTTCTTTGTATCTCTGAAGTCAGTTGAAGTCAGTTTGTTTGTTTGTTTGTTTTAATTCTACATATAAGTGAAATTATAAGTATTTGTCTTTCTCTAGCTTATTTCACTTAGCATAATACCCTCAAGGTCCATCCATGTTATCACAAATGGTAGGATTTCCTGAATAATAACCCACTGGTATGTGTATACACACATGTACACACACACCACATTTTCTTATTCATTCATCCAGTGATAGATACAGGTTGATTCCAAGTCTCGGCTATTATACACAATGCTGCAGTGACCATGAGGGTGCAGATACCTTTTCAAGGTAGTGTTTTCATGTCCTTCAGATAAACACCCAGAAGTGGAATGGCTGTACCATATGATAGCTCTTTTTTAACTTTTTGAGGAACCTCCGTATTGCTTTCCACAGTTGCTGCAGCAATCTACATCCCCCAACAGTGCATGAGGGGTCCCTCTTCTCCACATCCTCTCCAACACTTGTTACTTATTGTCTGTTTGATGACCACCATTGGAACAATTGTAATATATTATTGTTGTTTGATTTGCATTTTCCTGATGATGAATGATGTTCAGCACCTTTTCATGTTACCTGTTGGCCATTTGTGTGTCTTCTTTGGAAAAAATGCCTACTCAGATCCCCTGCCTGCCTATCTATCTGTCTATCTATCTATCTGTCTGTCTATCTATTTAAAATCAGATTGTTTTACATTTGTTTACTATTGAGTTGTATGAGCTCTTTATATACTTTGGATATTATTAGATAGATGATTTGCAAGTATTTTCTTCCATTCCATAGGTTGCCTTTTCATTTTGTTTTGGTGTCTTTTGCTCTCCAGAAACTTTTTAAAAGTTTGAGGTAGTCCTCCTTGTTTATTTTTTGAATTTGTTGCCTTTGTTTTGGTGTTGAAATCAGAATGTTTCTAATTAAGCTAAAGATGTGAAATGTTTTTATCTGTATTCTTTTTTGGAAGCAGAATTTTATAATGTGTACGTTATTAGACACTAGATACACAGCTAAAGGAGCTATCAATGAATCTGAGCCAAAAGCAAGCCCCTCCATGGGGAATCAGCAAATGAAAAGTGTCAAGAAAGTAAGAAAAATAAATACATAAGTAGAGTTTTGTATGTTCACATAATTAAATTCTCTACAGCCATTAATGTATTATGAGTTTGTGTTACTGACATGGATAGATGATGCTGTCTGTATCGTTAAGTGTAAAAGATCACCAGACTACTTGTATAATTTTTTAGGTATCTCTGTCTATGTGTATACTTTGTATTCTGTGTATATTTATGCACAGAAAGAAGTCCAGAATGATAGCCAGCAAAATGATTTTCCTTATGTTAGCAGCGGTTATTTATAGGTAGTGGAATTTAGAGGCGGTTTTTTTGTTTCCTTCTTCATAATTTACTACATTATCTGAATGTTTTATAATAAGTATGTATTACTTTGAGAATAGTAACGTTATTACTGTATTATTACCTAATAATTATAGTGTACCTCCACTTCCTGCTCTAGGCTTCTAGATATTAGTATTTTTATCAGAATTTATGTGGATTATTAGGGAAGACTGGAAAGTCTAAGAAAAGGAAGAAGGGGAAGTCAAAGTGAAATTTTTAGAGATTAAGAAATAAAAGAATGACAAAAATAATTGGAACCACCTCTAATGTTCATTTATGAAGCATAGGATCAGATATTATACTTTTGCTGAAAGAGTGTCTACATCAGAGAGTGAACATCATTCTACTGTTACTATTACTACTACTAGGTGATACTTGCTGGGTGCTTACTACATGCTAAGCACCACCAAAAGCACTTTACATAGTAACTCATTGAACCTTACAGTGGTCCTATGTGGTAACTACTATTATTATCCTTGTTTTATAGGTGAAGCACAGAGATATTGTAAATATATCTTTACTTTCTACCCTGGGCCTTGAAGCTCCTAGATCTTTCTGTATACTATGAGAACATGCCCACGGGAGGTTACACTGCTAGTATTCTAGGCCAGAAGTACTATTCTTGATCACTAAACTGTATTGCATTTTTCATTTGAGTTAATTGGGCCATCAGCTATAGAGGATTTGATGCAAGCCTATCACTAAAGCATGCTTTGTATTTGCAAAGGACAATACAGAGATAATTTTGCTAAACTGAGTTCTTACGACAGTATATATCATGGTAGGATTTTGTATTTTTTTAATATAATGACACAACTTAGGATTATACTTTAAGTATACAATTGCAGGTACATATTCACACACATTTTCTATTGTAGTTGTAGAGAGAAAGAGACACACACACAGAGACAAAGAGCAGAAAGAAGAAAGGTTATAAACCAAGAACCTATAATTGATTTTTATACCAACATGATCTTGTTTTGCGTTAATAATTCTAATATCATTTACAAGAGTAAGCTATCAAAATTTACTATCTGATGGCTGTCCCATGCTAAATGCAGCTTTGGTTTATTTTCCATAGTCTATATATTTAACCAAATTAACAATTTTTTTCACCAAAGAGACTATGGTGAGTGGAGAAGAAGGAGAAGGGTTGGCAGAGATAGAAGGAATAGAACAAATTTCAAAGAATTCCTCTTTCATAATTAAAATGTAGTGTTATAATTCCCATTGAGACATTAGGAAGTTAATGGGAAAGGTTTAAGAAACATTTAGTAGCTAACCTCATTTCCGCTTCAGAAAGCCATTTGCTTTCTTGGTTTGCCATTATGGTGAGCCACACTAGAAAGTTTACTGTACCGTTTGCACGTGAATTTTTTTTTCTCAATAAATTGTTGTAGTAATCAAAATGTAGTTAAAATGGAGCAAAAGGCATTTGCACTTCTTTGCAAAACAGAAGTATCCATCTTTAGGAAATGACTGGCATATATTGTATAGTATTTAAATTACAAAAAAAATCTATATATAGTGAATAACTTTTATATTTAGGTTCTTAAATATGTGTTTTCTTTCAAAATGAATACTCTATTGAAATGATTTTTTAAACAAAGCCAGGTTTCAAATTTTCTTTTACTTCTCTAAGAGGTCAGATGGTTATATTTTAATAATGTGGAAAATTATATCCGTTGTTTTTATTAAAGAACTTCATTAGTTGATGTGAAATATGCATTTGGTATAAAAATTCCATTGTAACAGTCTGAACTTCAATACAGCTTTTTGACCTTTCCAATTATAGGTATTTATAATATTAATTTGCAGGTTTATAGTAAGGTAACAAAACCTGATCCAGTAACCATTTAAAATCAAGTTATTTGCCAATAGACTATATTTTATTCCCCTCTTTGTTTCCACAGTGCATTGCATATAATATGTATCCAATAAAGGCTAGTAAGTAAATGAAGAGTAAATGAATAAATGAGAAAGCAAATGGGAAATATTAACTTTTGGCCCAGGAGTCATCTCAACTAAGTATTAATTGAAAGAACTAATTTCATTTCCACGAAACTAGAAATAGGGAAATGTAGAACCAATCTTCATTACGAAATGAAGTCTAGTAACTTATGAAAAAAAATGGGGAGTGAATGAAGGGGATTCTCTCTCTGCTAATAACATATTTAAACAGCTAATGAGAATTGTGCAGTACATTGTAAAGTAATTTAATTTTCATAAGACCGAGGAGATGATGCCAAAAATACCAGCACTTTAGTGAAATTTTAAAATGTAACTCAAATGCTTGCCAGAATACCTGTCTGGTCTGTTTTTACCTGGATTATTAATCCCCCTTGCCTTAATGGAGACATATCTTGAAATATTCTTCTCATTGAATATTTATTAACAGGTACTAGAGAAATGACTATTTCCTCTTCTCTTCTTTGAGATGTAACTGTAAGTGGTTCAGGGGTCCATTCGATGGAGAATATACTTCGTTATGAGGGCACCAAAGAAACACATTTAACAAAAACATTTGTTATTCTGCCTAATGGTGGAAAACATGTCACCTTATATTTTAAAACATAGGTCCAATAAAAATGCTATTGGAGATCTTGTGCTGCTGAAACGAAAGTTGGGTTGTCAGAATAGTGTCTGTAAATTAGTACTAATATTTCCAGTATTATGTACTGAGAAAAGCACATCTGTAAAAACCGGTGTGTCCCGGTATTCTTGGCAGGATTTGGGCTGTCTTTAATCTCTTTTGACTTGTTCATCTTCCTTTAAGGCCATCCATAAAGATGCACTGAGTATCCTTTTCAGCCTTTGGTTAGGATTTGCATCAGTAGCCATAAACCTGCTCTCCGGACAAAGACGCCCTTTCCTTTGAAGTAATTGCTCAAGCTTTTCAAAGCAGTCCAAGAAGTCTATCCTCTTTCTCTTTTTATTTTTCTTTAAGAAGAGTTTGAAGTGTAGCCCCTTAAACTAGCAGCAAGATAAATTTTTCTCTCAGCTTTATGGAAAGCCATGACGATTTTTCAAGCAGTAAGACTTTAAAAGGTCCTTAAAGGAATCTGTTCTGCTTTATGAGCTAGCTTTTGGTAGATCCTACTATCTCAGAAAGCAAAAGTAAAGACTTTTTATAGCCATTGACTACGACAGATTTTTACCAAAGAACTAACCTGATGTTTTTCAGAAAACTTTTTTTTTCCTGCTCTTTATTTGGTTTAGAGACTTCAGTGAAAGATGGTGATTAGCTTTGGGGCCTTTCAAAAAGTAATATATGGCCAGTATTAATTTATTTGAGCTGATTTCGCCTCCTAAGTATTCACTCTCAGGGCTGGCAAAAGGTTGGGATGTGAGCGCTACAATGGCACTGAGTTATATGGTTCCTAGATTTTGTTTCTAGACTTTCAAAACAAATATACACAGATATGTCACAGTTTTTCCTTTCATTTCTATAGAACGTTCTTGCTTAGGCTGTGTGATCCAGGATGATGTATAACGGTGTAACTACAGAGAAAAAAATAGATTCCGTGAGCCACATATTAAGCCTGTGTTCTGCCTCGTTTCCCCTCTGCTCTTAGTAATTTTATTCCAAGTGGTCCCTAAAATATCTGTTGAATTTAAACAGTTTGGACCTGTTGGATTTAAATCCCATATCATATAATTCTGTTTGCTGAGGTGAAATTTTAATATTTAAAACATTTGGTTTATTGGAACTTACAAAACCCAAGAAGTATTTACTGTGAACAGATTTTTTTTTGATGAGAAAATTTAAAAAACATGAGATCTGCATAGGAGATAATAAAAGAGAGAATACACAGTTCAGTTTTTAAATAAGACTGGAAAACAGCCTTTTTAAGAGGATTTGATAGTTCCTTATATTCTCGTATGTGGATTTTTAGAGGCTATTAATGTACATTTCCTAAAGGGAAGGGAAGTTAAATAGCACAGTCTTTTTACTGGAAATCCAATGAATATTTGTGAAACCAGTTACCTGTGAACAACCCCAGTGGTCACAAGTTTACCCTTATGTTTTTAATTTGTTTTTTTTTTCTTTTCCTTTCCTTTTCTTTTTTTCCTTCTTCTTCTTCTTCTTTTTTTTTTCCCCTGTATTTCCTGAACTGTCTAACCTGCTTCCTGGGTTAGAGAACATCTTGCCAAACCTGAGGCCAAAGTCGTAGCATTGAACAGTTCTTTATTTAGAGACCAGGCCCTAGAAAAAGGAAAATCTTTTTCAGGTTTGAAATCACTGAGTATGTGTGTGTCTTCTGACTTGTGGAGGGAGGTTGGTATAGGGCGGATCACTGGAAACTCCTATTTCGGAAGTAAAGCATACTTACAAAAAAATCCTAATTATGAGTTTACAAAAAACAATGATTTTATCCTAACCTACTTTATGGGGTTACTCGTGAGGCTTCCTAAACTCCATAGTCCTAGAAAATTCTCAGTATTTCAACTCTTACGTTAAAGAAAGAAATACAGTTGACAGCAGTTTTCTTCCTTCCTTCCTTCCTTCCTTCCTTTCCTTCCTTTCCTTCCTTTCCTTCCTTTCCTTCCTTTCCTTCCTTTCCTTCCTTCCTTCCTTCCATGTCCCTGAGAAAAAATTCTTAGGTCTAGAAAACAAAAAGCATTGCCATGTTCAAGTGACAGTGTCTTCTGGGTCCACCGTTATCCATCCGTCCTTTGTTTACTTTGGTTTACACTTTAGATTGCTTTCAGTGGCCACCAGTTTTCCTTCCAACTTTCATTTCCCACTGAGGAATTCCAAGACAACTCAAGTTAAAACACAAGTCTCACCCTTCCCCTCCATAAAATGGTAACATATGAAAACAAAAAAGGGACAGTCACATTGAAAATGTATTCCTTAGATCTTAAATATTTTAATTCTTGATTTTAAAAGGTTGCCAATAGATACAATTAAACGTTAATTTCCACAGTTGTGCCTTGTACAGGATTTTTATAGAATGTAGAGCATCTTGGGAAAGGCAGAAACCACGAACCACGAATTATTGGTAATTTTTTAAAACATATTTCTAATTTTATGTCAAAGCTTATCTCTAACAGAAAGTTAAGTAGTTCATATTGGCTTACATTATTCACTGCTTTTCTTAAAATAATTTCCCAAATTTGTGTACTTTTTAAGGAAAAAAATAGCTGCTCTTCTAAAAATTCTTTCTGCTTTGGAAAATGTCAACTGAACTTTGTAATTAAGGTGGCTCTCCCTCAGAGTTTACACACTTTGAATCAACAGAAACCAAGCTCCTCATTCCCCTTCTCCCCTTGCCTTTTAATATGTCGTTGGAGGTTTCCCTTTGTCACTAAGCACGCAGGCCAGTTCCAGCGTCCGGCTGCATGTGGTACACCCAGTGTAGTTCCAAGTTTGCTATGATGCCCCTTTAGTTCAATCTCATTCGGAAGTATGTATGGCCACCAGCAGCACGAAGGACTCTTGGGGACACAGCTATGTATCATATACTACAATAAATGCACTGTAAATAAATCTTTGTAGTGGCTAGACACGAAGTAACCACGGGCTCCAGCTGTAGTGGGGCAGGAAGCACGGAGTCCAGGCCCCTGTCCTCATAGAAGAGACCCTCCCGGTTTTTGGCCTGGATCTCTGTATGTTTAGTTAAAGCTATTTGCCTTCCTCCCGTCCGCAGCCTCCGTGCCCCGCCACACCCAGAAAAACATAGGCATGGACATTTATTTTGCATGAAATTTTAGAGAAGCCACTGAGGCATCACAAAAACCATTGCTTTGGAGGCCAGTTTAGTATTTTCAACAGCCAGTATTTGCATTTCCAAGGACAGCAGGTTTCTGCTGGATTTTCCCTGACCTACCTGATAGGAGAACAAGTTGTTCTTTTCCACAGAGTTCCACAGCTGGTGCTAGTGACCTTCTTCTGGGCAAATGTGCCCCTTTTGGGTTACACAGGATTGTTTGTCAATATTCCTGCGAAACCAATCCAAGTCAAGGAAATTTAAGCATGCTAACAGAACACTGCCGTTTAGTCTCATTTATAAAGGCTTTTTGTGTTTGTCTTTAGAGACTATAAAAGTAGAGGGCTAGTGTGGTCTTAAAATAGTGTTCTTCAGGCTAAATATGGAGTTCAGTTGATCCTGCAGTTTGGCATGAATCAAGCCACAAATCAAGCCTATTACTGTCTTCCTTATCTGAGCCGGGGCTGTTTGTGGTGTGGGTTTCTTATTAACCAACTAGTTGTTTTCTTTTCAGTTTGGGACTAGAAAAAGGATGACTTTTTCTACTTGCAAAAATGTCTAGAAACGTCTTCCATTATCTGGATACTGATTCTCTGCTACCCTTCCTCACCTTCCTCCCCTAATTTTCATTGTCTATCAGTAGAATTACATGTAAGAGTTTGCTTTATCTCCCCTCTGTTCTTTGAACCACAGAGAAATATACTCTGTGAGGTTTATATTTCAGAAAAGGACATAAGATTAGTAAATAGGCATATAAGAGAGGGGCTACTTTGAGGTGTCAGGTCCTAGTTCAGACTGTCTTCATTATGACAGGGATCTCAGTGGCCCACGGAAGAGGGGAGCTGGCCACCTTTCTTCGAAATGTGCATCAAGCCAGAGTCGCTACTTTTATAATCATCAATCTATAAATCATCTAACCAGGGGTTTATATTTATATTTGGAAAGTATCTGAGGCATTCTACAGTCCAGATTTTCGTCTTATTTTACCCTGTGTTTTCAAATAACTGTTATTTGATAGAGTCATGTAAGGTTTGGAAATTGGGCAACTGTGTGGTCCTCATACTCTAGCATATAGTTTGGATCTACTCCTAAAATAGAATTTTTGGACAGATTTCCAAACTGTGAATTAATGATTTAGGCATTATAGGAATGCTTTAGAGGGAGCTGAGTAGCAAAAGGTAATCCCCAGCATGAACTTGAATTAATTTGTCGTTTTTATCTGTTTGTTCCTAAAGGTGAGCCCACCACTCCCCGGGCCATTTTGACAGGCCATGACTACGAGATCACTTGTGCTGCCGTCTGCGCTGAGCTAGGCCTCGTGTTAAGTGGTTCCAAAGGTAAATCTGTGGCACCTTCATAAAATCATATGTTTTCTGGTGTCTTCTAGTAACGAATTGCCCACGATGGATTTGGTACTTTTTTCTCTGAGCTGTGCTGCCCGTTGTAGTAGCCATTAGCCACGTAGGACTGTTTAACTAAAATATGTAAGTTAACTACATAAAGGTTAAAATTCAGTTTCTTGGCGGTATTACCACTTCTCAGGCGTTCACCATTGACGCATGACTGGTGGCTACTGTGCCGAACAGCATAATCACAGAACATCGACATCACTGCAGAAAATTGCATTGCACGGCAGTTCTCTGAAGAGGGAGGCAGGAACAAGGAACATCTTTGTCTGTGTATTCTTCTGGACTCTGGGCTGGGTTTTATCTCACACCTGGATAGAAACTCTTGACCTAGTCTGTTTTAACTTCCAAATTGTAGAACTAGGCAGGAGCCAGGATGGCACTGCGAATGGAGTGGAAAGTTGGTCTGCCTAGAGGTCTGCACTTGCAACATCATCGTACATTTAGGCCGTAGATATTAAGCGAGCTTTCAGAGAGCACACTCAACACATCAGGATCTGACCAGGAACCGAGCTATTTCCAGTTCTTTGCTTATTCCTTCTCTGAGGATATGGGCCTAAGCTGAGGTCTGAATACACAAAAAAGTACTGTAATCTTATGTCTTTGAAGGTTATGTGATGGGGATGCATCGAGCATTCGACTCACCTTATCTGCGTCTCAAACTATAACAGTCTAGCTAACAAGACTTATTAAATATTCAAAGGATTGTATTTAAAAATTTAGTCGGTCAAAACAATGAAATAGTGATAGCAAGAATTCTACACCTACTGAAATTTTTCCTTTCTTATACCCAGTAATTCCATATATCCCGAGCAAATCGGTTCTCAGACGCTACCTGATCCAAATTAGACATAGAGGCACCTGACTGGCTCAGTCAGTAGACGATGTGACTCTTGATTTCGGGGTTGTGAGTTTAAACCCCCACATTGGGTATAGAGATTACTTAAAAATAAAATCTTCAAACAAACAAAATTAGACACATAAAATGAACCTATCATGGTAAAGATTATCCTTGCTTTGCATGGTAGTGCAAGACCATAAGAATGACCTTGCAGGCTGAAACCATGGAAGGTGATCCTAACAACCAATGGGAAAATTTGTGGTAGTTCCGTGGCTTTTAAAATTTTTTCATCAAAATGTTAAAAATTCTCATATACAGTTATATATATAGGCATGAAAAAAACAGTAAATTCACATAGTACACTGTAATTTAAGACATTAGAAACACTGAAAATTAAAGTATTTTTCTTTGTGAAAAACTTAACAAGGATACTTAAATAGCATTTACCTCGTTCTCTTTGTATACTCTAACTTAAGATTACAAGCAAGAATCCTTTCTTTGCCTTGACGAGTTGTCATGCTCCTTTCTAAGTTTGGGTCACTTTCCAACGTTTTATCTTCTGTGCATTCATTGTCATGAAATATCCCCTAGGGTTCTTTTACTTTTTTTAATGTTTATTTATTAATTTTGAGTGGGGAAAGGGCAGAGAGAGAGAGAGAGAGAGACCCAAGCAGACTCCCCAGCACAGAGCTCGACACGGGGCTCAGTCTCATAAACCGTGAGATCATAACCTGAGCCGAAACCAAGAGTCAGAAGCTCAAATGACTGAGCCACCCAGTCGCCCCCCACCTACACCGCCCCCTGCTAAGGTTCCTTTAAAGTGAAGGTTTTTGCTAGCATCCACTTCTGGACATCGTTTTTGTTATAAGCCCTTTTCTAATCTATGTCAGTAAGTTCTTCTTCACTAACTTCCTCAGGCCGCGCGTGGCCACAGTGCCTCAGCAATGTCAGCATTTCCAGAATCAGTTCTTTCTTCTGTGTTCAGTACAAAGTGCACTCCCAGGTTTATCACTTTTCATTTCCTTACTGCAGTTGCATCTTTGTGGCCAGTAGTCTCTTTTATTACCCATTTTTGTAAAATGTCACGTGCGTTTATCACTGGAGACGAGGAAGCAGCACACCCACACAGCTTGCTCTGTGTGCGTGAACCGGGTGACAGACGTGTAGTGACCACTCACTGACCGACTTTGAAGGAACTGATGTGCTTGGTCACTCAGGACGCACATCTGTCATGTACATGGTGATTTGTGGACTGAAGAGCTGGTCACAGATGTGAACTTTATGCCATTACTGTGAAAACTGGAGTTTGAACTGTGGTGCTGAGGGACTAGTGTCATTTAGAGCGATAATGGACACTCATGTGTGCTGCTGCTGTGCAAAGCAGAGGCTGCTGGTGTGTATGTATCCTGAGAACACAAACAACTTACAACTCCTGGAGGTCAAAAAAAAAGCCAAGAACCTTATTTTCAAAACGGCATGCTTTCAGTAGTCCTGTGGGGAACAGGTCACAAGTCCCCATTGGCATGAGTAACTTGTCCTGGAGATCAGCAGGCGTCACGCTCGTTACCCCTTGTCTGACTCACACATCTCTTAGAACATACTCCTCACACTGGTGGTTTCAGTTACCCAGTCCTTTGCCCTGCAGGTAGCAGGCGCTCAATAAAAATGCAAACACTCTGATATGTATACACTCATCTGCAGCTCCTGGCCTCCACAGGCAGCTCAGCCTGGGGGTCAGCCTGGGAGGTTGGGAGTGGTGGGTGCTGCTCACAGTGGGGGCAGCAGGCAAGTGCACTCCGTTGCAGAAGGATCTCTGTGTGAATTTATGTGGGGGGGATGGGCGGGAAGGTGGACCACTGGGGACGTTCTTTCACCGTGAAGTAGGGAGCGGTGGGAAGGCAGAAGGCTTAGGCCTCTGGAAGCTGCCCTAATGAGCTCTCCTCACACTGGCCCACAGCTCGGCCACTGCTTTTGGGGCTCCTGTGACACGCAGGCAGAGTGTCACACTGAATTTGATGGCAGCTTGTGTTTAACTGTGGCCCAGCCTTCCCAGAAGCTCCTCTAGGAATTGAAATTTGTCCTGTTCCTTTCTGAATGCCTCCTGGTTTTATCATCTCTTGGTATAAATAATTTCATAAAGTAACTTCTTGTTTTCCTCTTTTCTTGAGGAAAAGTGAACTTGAATGTATAGGACTTGGCTTTCTCCTGTCCCAAGTAGGAAGCGAGATCTGGCCAACATGCAGAAAACATTTTACAAAATATATAATTTTTAAATTTTTTTATGTTTATTCATTTTTTGAGAGAGAGAGATGGAGTGTTAGCAGAGGAGGGACAGACAGAGGGAGACACAGAATGTGAAGCAGGCTCCAGGCTCTGAGCTGTCAGCACAAAGCCTGACACAGGGCTCAAACTCATGAACCATGAGATCATGACCTGAGCCAAAGTCGGACGCTTAACCAACTGAGCCACCCAGGTGCCCCAAAGATAAATAATTGTAAGAGACTTGCTACAAGCAGCCTTTTGATCCTATTTGTGTTCAAGGTTCATTTTCTCATTTGTCATCCTGAAAAAAATTTTGCCTGTTGTTTCTCCTCTTTTTTCAGAAGGGCCATGTCTCATACATTCCATGAATGGAGACTTGTTAAGGACTTTGGAGGGTCCTGAAAACTGCCTGAAACCAAAACTCATCCAGGCTTCGAGAGAGGGCCATTGTGTCATATTCTATGAAAACGGCTGCTTCTGTACCTTCAGTGTGAATGGGAAACTCCAGGCCACTATGGAAACAGATGATAACATAAGGGTGAGTACACTACAGACTTTTCACCATTCCAGATTTTGACCTCCAAGTGTGGCAGGGAGGAGGGAGAGGGTTCACTAGAGAGACTTCTGTTTTAGTCACCGAGGGCCTCTTTTCACGCCAAAAGAAAATCATCAGGTAGCCCATGGACGCGGCTTGTGCCAACCGCATCTTTCAGAGAGTTCTGTGCATGAGATCCCTCAGTGAAGCCCAAGGTCAGCCTTCAGCAGAAAGTTAACTGCCCATGGCTGTTTTTTGAGTATCAAAGTCACAGTGGTACAGTAGACCACACCTAAAACTGGCTCCCCTTCACACCCGGATAGGCTGCTGGTGAGAGCGGAGAGTGGTAGGGGATTATGACTGTTCAGGATGACTTACTTCTTCGTGAATAACAAGACCAGCACTCGGGCTGGTTGGGCTTCTGATTGAGATGTGAATTAGGCAGACTTTTTTTTTTTGTTTGCTTCGGACGTACAGGGAAGGGTAATGCTAGTGGACCTTCTGGAGTCTTGCTTCATTTTCAGGACACAGCTCCAAAATGAGGACTGCCCTTTGGGGAGGCTATTTTTTCAAGGCCCTCCTTTGCTCACTCCCCACCTGCAGGTTAAAATAAAGTGAAGCCGTGGTATTCCTGTCATTTTCCAGGATGAGGCTGGAGGTACATGTGAACGTGTACAGTGAGGGGACCCTGGACATGTTGGGAGTGCAGAGAGGGTCACAGAGGCCGCTGCCTCTGATTGTGGCTTTTTGGGCTAGCTCTGGACATTTTATTCGTTGCTGTTCCTGACCCAGGGCCGCAGTTTTCCAGATCTCGTCTGATCACCCCCTTTTCAGGTAAACAGATACCGGGGTCAGGAAGTGTTAAGAAACAACAACCCTAAGTACAGATTCCATAGATGAAATGAAGGGCACCTCCGGCTTCTCTGTCATAGCACTGAACTCTCAATTCAGTCAATGTCTTCTCCTTTTCTCTCTGTGAGTTTCTTCATCGTATTTTGACTGCCTCTACCACAAAAGCATGCACTCATGCTCGGCTTTTATTTTCCCCTACTTTCCCATAATACTTCATTTAAACCAAGTACACATCAGAGGATTTTCCTTTCCTCTTTTCTTTACAATAATAATGTTGATAATCTGTCACTCTGAGTTACGATTATACTGTCAGCTACACTAATAAATCTGTAAAATAATTTGAAATCCCTTGCTGACTAAAACAATATCTGTGGCATTGCAGTTAGTACGAAAGGCTCTGGGAAGTTCCTGGAGGCAGTAGTAAGGAGGCTTTCTGCAGACTGTTCACATACACACATGCTTTTCCTCTCTGCCCTGTAGCCATTGTTATTTTTTTCCCCCTGTAATATTTCCCACTGGATTTTAGGCTTAAACAATCCGTTGCCTTTTTCCCAGCACTCCTGCACTTTATCATACTAACTTGAACGTGGCAACTGTGTGATTAAAACAAGCTTGCCTAAAATGAGCACTACCTGCCCGCGGCTCCAGAGACTGACACTTTCACAGCTAACTGCCTGGGGGAAGGAAGGGGGGGGGGGAGTGAAAGAGGAAGAATAAGAGACATCACAGAGCAAAAATCTCCAGCTCCATCCTGCAGGCCCTGCAGTCTGAGCCTGTATCAGGAAAGGAGTCCATGGAAACAAATTAGTCATCAGCTCAGACCAGAAATTAAGTTTCTTTGAAATACTGAGAACCCCGCAGGCAGGCAGCCTGGGGAACCTCTGCGCTAATCAAGGCTTCCCACCTGTTTTTATTTAGATGCCAGATTGTTCAGTGGCATTTGGTTAACGTATCATAGCACATCAACGAGGCAGTGTTTAGATGTCTTAATGAGTAACTTAAATGAAGTGGGCAGCCTGTACAGAGCAGCAAAGTTATTTTACCCTAAACAAAGGATAGCCACCATTGCACCCACAGGAACTCGTCTATTTTCTTTCTCTGCGGAAGCCGTGTTTTAGGATGTGATCGCGGCCGGCAGACCGCTCTGGCCGTAGAAACCAGTGCAGCTGTGGCATTGTCCAAGGCACTCTGGATTGCAGAGGAGGACATTAGTGTGTCTCTGGGGCTCTCTGCATCTCTCCAGTCTCAACCCAGCCTGGGTACTGAGGGGGGCATGTTAGAGTTAAGAACCATGTGAGTGCTGCTTTGGGTAGAAGACAGGGTGCCATTTAGTGAATGTTACCTTGGCTCTTGCCTCCAGGGGAACTTGGCAGATTCCTCGTGAGAAAGGCCAACAAAATAGTTTTTCACGTTAGCAGGCCCCGGGCTTACGAAAATGTCTTGGATACTGATAAATGTATAATCCTAAAATTCCAGGCTTTAAATTCCAGATAGACTAGGATTAGAGTTAAAAATTAGTAGTCATAAGTCATGTTTTAATGTAGCACTTATCCAGCAAAAAGCCTCAAGTATAAAACTCAAGTGAACCACGACCATAAGGTTAATGGATTTTTATCAGCTGAATTTTATAAGTGTAGCAAATAATTGTTTGTCCTAGTCTTTACTGCAGCTTCTGGATACCCCCTAGAGATTGTCATTTGTGAAGTAAATGGGGGAAAAGGATATTGATTTTTACTTATATTGAAAAATCTTATCTGTATTAAGATTTAGACAATATTTCTTACATGTAAACTTCTTCCACACACGAGTTTTTATTTCTTAGATTTTTTTTTGTATTTTTTTATAATAGTTTATTTTCAAATTGGTTTACATATAACACCCAGTGTTCATCCCAACACGTGCCCTCTTTAATGCCCATCACCCCCTCTTCCCCCTCCCTCACCTCCCTCCCCCTCAGTTTGTTCTTAGTCTTTGAGAGTCTCATGTTTTATCTCCCTCCCTCTCTGTGTCTTTTTTTCCTTTCCCCTCTTTCCCTCTGAAGAAGCTACATTTAAGAGACAAGTAACAGTTGGCATTTACGTAAATATGAATGAAATGCTTATGAACCGGTCCTTACTTTTCCATGATTTTTTAAAAATTTTGTCAAAGGGTAGGTTAAAAACTTTAGGCAACTAACTATACTAAAACTGAGTGCAGGACAGTGTAGATATATTTTTCAGAAGTTAGATTTTTTTCCTTTCTGGCTTGCTTGCACCAGCTGTATTTCCATTTCACTACCCAGGTGGACACGGGATTCCAGGTGTTTACACTCTTTCTGTAAAGGGATAAGTAATAAATAGTTTAGGCTTTGCAGGCCCTGTGTTCCGTTAGGCACTTTTGAAAGCACCATAAACAAATGGGTGTGGTTATGTCCCAGTAACCCTTACTTATGGGTACGAAATTTGGAATTCATATAATTTCATGTCATGAAATATTCTTTTGACTTTTCTTCAGCCATTAAAAATGTAAAACCTCATATAAAAACAAACAGTAGTCCGCATTTGGCCCAATTTACAGATCGAAGAGCAAATTCCACGTCCGTACTCCCTGTTCAGTACCGGTAGGAAGCAGTCAGTCCTAGGGCAAGAAGAAAATGCCTCACCCGGGGTTTCATCACCCTGGAATCTGTAGTTCTTTGCCACGTTGTCTTCCTAACCTGGTGTAATGCCCCAGCAGGCCCAGTGAAGGTCCTACAGCTGTGGGCCTTCTCCCGTGGGGCTGTAGCCCCGAAAGCAGCAGCAGTGTTTTATTGGAGATATGAGGTCAGCTGGCACTGTCTGCCTGGCCTTGGTACGACATAGGCTTATTAATACGTCCACGGTACCACTGGAGAGGTGCCAGGAGGCTCCTCATTTTAGCGCGCTGGTTCCAGTCCACCACATACACCGTGTAAACAGTATTCACAGAACTGGAGGGGGTTTGCCACCTCATCTTTAAAAATAAAATCAAAAATTAAAAACAAAAAAAACCCTCAAACATTGACTAACTTTGTCCATTTGACTTTTGAAAAATGGCAGAAGTTTTCTGTAACTCATGATTTTCTAAAAACTCCTTAGGAACACATGCATACAATCTCTCCCTGCATTGCAGTGATTTCATGGTGTAGGAATTAAACAGGGGGCAGGAGCCGAAGTTCTCGTAGGACCACGTGTCCACTGAATACTGCTGTGTCTTGTAGGCCATCCAGCTGAGCCGAGACGGGCAGTACCTGCTCACAGGAGGAGACAACGGTGTGGTCATGGTCTGGCAGGTGTCTGATCTCAAGCACCTCTTCACCTATCCAGGCTGCGATGCCGGAATCCGGGCCATGGCCCTGTCTTACGACCAGAGGTAACACTGAAATCATGGTCTATTGATGGGGAGATTAAAAACTAGAGGGAATTTATTTAAATGAGCTGATGGATAGACTGCGTTATGGGGGTCACTTGGGTTGTGGGGGTCACCCGTGCAATCAAAAAAGCCAGAAAATATTGGGGTTTCTAAGCCACTTTTTAAAAAGTATGATTTTTGTATTTGATGGCCTTGGCACTCTTAGAGAGGCTGAATTCTCCAGCAATAGACAGGATTTAAGTAATTAAAGGCTGTAATTATGTTGCCATAAAGCTCTTTATGTTTCTTTCCCTTTTAATTTTTTTAATGTTTTTTTTTTTTGAGAAAAGAGTGCAAGCGGGGGAGGGGCAGAGAGAGAGAGAGAGGGAGACAGAATCCGAAACAGGCTCCAGGCTCCAAGCTGTCAGCACAGAACCTGATGCAGGGTTCGAACCCACGAACCATGAGATCATGACCTGAGCCAAAGTCAAATGCTTAACTGACCGAGCCACACAGGTGCCCCAAGCTTTTCGTATTTCTTAGAATACTTTCTCTTTAAAACTTAAAAATCATAAACAAGTATAATATAAAATGCTTATACGTCTGTTCATGAGGATTTTATGGAGAGATTGGCCTTATTTCCTAAAACCTTCTCAGTGGTAAATTTGGGGAATGTAATCGTTGGTGTCTTATTTCTTCTACACTCATTTCAGTTCCGATTTTTTTTTATGGTGGTATTTTTTTGTGTACAATTCAGTGGCATTAAGTACATTCACTCTAGTACAGCTGTGGCCACTGTCCATTTCCACAAGTTTTTCATCAAGCTCTGTGCCCATTAAACACTAACTTTCCATTTCCCCTCCTGGAGCTCCAGCTCTCCTCAATTCCGGTGTCTCTCTGTGAATTTGCTTATTCTAGGTACTGTGTATAAGTGGAATCATACAGTATTTGTCCTGTTGTAGAACCTATGGCAGAACCTCATTCCTTTTTAAGGTTGAATAGTATATGCCACTTTGTTTATCCATTCATCTGACATAGTGAGTGTTTTCACCTTTTGGCTATTGTGAATAATGTTGCGATGAACATGCAAATACAAATACCTGTTCAGATTCCTGTTTTCACTTATTTGGAGGAGATACCCAGGAGTGGAATGGTTGATTCACATAGTAATTCTGTGTGTAACTTTTTGAGGAACTGCTAAACTCTTTTCCACAGCGGCTGCACCATTTTACATTCCTGCTAGCCACACACAAGGATTCTAGTTTTTCCACATCTTCACCAACACAGGTGATATTTTGGTTGTGGGTTAATAATATTCATCCTAATGGGTGTGAAGCAGTCTCTTACTGTGGTTTTGATTTGCATTTCCCTAATGACTAGTGTTGACTGTGCACTCCTAATAATGTCCTTTAATGTGCAAAAGTTTTTAATTTTGAAGTTTTTTCTGTTGTGAATGCTTTAGCATTATCCAAGAAATTATTGCAAAATCCAGTGTCATGAAGCTTTTCCTGAGTTTTATAGTTTTAACGCTTATGTTTATTTAGCTTTTGATCCATTTTGAATTAGTCTGTATCATGGTAGATAAGGATTCAGTTTTCCCAAATTTGTTGAAAAGACTGTCCTTTTCCCCACTGGATGGGTTTGACACCTTGTGAAAAATCATTTGACCATACATGTCAGAGTTTATTTTTGGGTTCTTTATTCTATTTGTCTATATGCCAGAACCAGATTGTTTTGGTTACTGTAGCTTTGTCGGAAGTTTTGAAATCAGGAAATATAAAAAGTCTGATTTTGTTCTTTCTTCTCAAGAATGTTTTTTGGTTATTTGGGGTTCCTCGAGAATCCATTGTCAATTTTAATATAGGTTTTTCTATTTTTGCAAAAACAATGGATTTTGATAGGGATTGGGTTGACTCTCTTGATTGCTTAGGCTAGTATTATCACTTTAATAATATAAATCTTCCAATCCATGACCACAGATGTCTTTACATTTATATTCCTTTCAGCAATATTTTATAGTTTGCAGTATATGAGTCTTTTGCCTCCTGTGTTCAATTATTCTTATTTTATTCACTTTTGTTGCTATTCTAAATAGAATTGTTCTTAATTTCCTTTTCAGATTTTTTTTGTTGTTCATGTACAGAAATGCTATTTTTGTGTGATTTTATATCTTACAACTTTGTCGCATTAACTTTTTTTTTTGTAGAATCCTTTGGATTTCCTAAATATAAGATCATGTCATCTGTAATAGAAATAATTTTACTTCTTCCTTTCCAATTTAGATGCTTTTTATTTCTTTGTCTTGCCTAATTGGTCTGGCTGGTACTTCCAGTACCATACTGAACTAGTAAAAGTGGTTATCTGTGTCTTGTTTCTGATCATAAAAGTTTTGAGTCTTTCACCATGGAGTATAATGTTAGCTGTGAGTTTTTCATAAATGCTCTTTATTGTGTTTGTTCCTAGTTTGTTCCTAGTTTGTCATCATAAAAGGATGTTGAATTTTGTCAAATGCCTCTTGTGCATCAGTTGAGATGATTATGTAGATTTTGTTAATTCTATTAATGTGGTAGATTACATTAATTTTTCTGTGTTGAACCATCCTTGCATTCCAAGAATAAATCCGTCTTGGTCATGATATCCTTTAAATATGTGGCTGAATTAGGTTTGATAGCATTTGTTGAAGATTTTTGTGTCAGTATTCATAAGGGATATTGGTCTGTAATTCTTGTTTCTTATAGTGTCTTTCTCTGACTTTCATGTGAGGGTAATGCTGGCCTCATTGAATGACTTAGGAAGTGTTCTCGCCAGTTTTTTAGAAGACTAAGAGTTAAATATTTGATAGAATTCACCATTGAAGCCATCTAGTCCAGGGCTCTTCTTTATTGGGAAGCTTTTGATTACCAATTCAGTCTCCTTAGTAGTTATAAGTCTACTCAGGTTTTCTATTTTTCATGATTCAGTTTTGGTATAGTGGTGGCTTTAAGAATTTTTCCATTTCAGGGGCACCTGGATGTAACTCAAGGTTGATCTCAGGGTTGTGAGTTTGTGCCCCACACTGGATAGAGAGATTACTTAAAATCTTATTTTTTTTTTTCCATTTCCATTTCAGTTTGTTGGCATATAATCGTCCCTAGTATTCTCTTATAATCCTTTTATTTCTGTAAAATTGGTAGTAATTTGAGTCCTCTCTTTTTTCTTAGTCGATCTAGTCAATTTGTCAATTTTGTTAATCTTTTTAAAGAATCAGGTTTTTGTTTTCTTGATTTTCCCCATGTTTTTCTAGCCTCTATTTTATCTCCACTCTAATCTTTATAATCTCCTTCCTTCTATTAGCTTTGGGTTTAGTTTGCTCTTTTTCTTGTTCTTCAAGGTGTAGAATTAGGTTACTGATAGAGATCTTCTTTTTTAATGTATGTATCCACAGCTACATATTTCCCTCTTCTTTGACTCATTGGTTAAATTCTATGTGAATTTTCCAGTTTTCCTTCTGTTATTGATTTCTACTTTAGTTCTATTGTGATCAGGAAAGATACTTTGTATGATTTTTAAATGTATTAAGACTAGTTTTGTGGCCTAACTTGGTTTATCCTGGAGAATGTTCCATGCACACTTGAGAAAAATGTCTATTCTGCTGTTGTTGGGTGAATGATATATGTGTTAGGTCCACTTTTTTTTTCCCCCTGTAGAATTTATTTTAAGTAACCTCTACACGCAACCTGGGGCACAAACTCATGACCCCAAGACCAAGAGTCACATGCTCTACCGACTGAGCTGGCCAGGCGCCCCAGGTTCCCTTGGATTTTAGTATTCTTTAGGTCTTCTTTCTGGCCATTCTACCCATTATTGAAAGTGGAGTATTGAAGTCTCCACTTATTGTAGAACTGCTTACTTTTGCCTTCAGCTCTTTCAGTTTGGGCTCCATCTCTTGCGGGCTCAGATACTGGGTGCATTTAAGTTTGTGCAGGCAGACTTCATTCTATTGTGCTTTAAAATACGGATTTTACAAATTGAAGGTTCGTGGCAACCCTGTGTCAGGCAGATCCATCACTGCCATTTTTCCAGCAGCACTTACCCACTTCGTGTTTTTGTCACATTTTGGTAATGCTCACATTGTAAACGTTCTCCTTCCATTTGTTATGGTGATCTGTGATTACAACTTACAGAAAGCTCAGATAATGGTTAGCAATTTTTAGTAATATTTTTAATTTATATACACTTTTTTTAGACATGCAGTTGTACATTTAATAGATTACAGTGTAGGAGGTGCCTGAAGTCGGCTTCGGCTCAGGACATGATCTCCTGGTTAGTGAGTTTGAGCCTCACGTCGGGCTCTGTGATGACAGCTCAGAGCCTGCTTCAGATTCTGTGTCTCCCTCTCTCTCTGGCCCTTCCCTGCTCGTGCTCTCTCTCTCAAAAATAGACTACAGGGTATAAAGTTTTACATGCCCTGGGAAACCAAAAATTCATTTGACTCACTTTATTGTAGTAGTCTACGAGACCAACACAGTGTCTCCAACGTACACCTGCAATTGCTTTATTTTCTTGACCTTTTAATTGATAGTGTCCTTGTCTCATAACAGATACTGACTTATAGCCTATTTTGGCTGATATTACTATAGCCACTCCAGCTCTCATTACTGTATGCATGGAATATCTTCTTCCATCCTGTCACTTTCAACTTCGTGTATTTAAAGGGAGTCTCGTGTAGATAGCATATAGTTTGATCATGTTTTTTTTTATCCATTCTATTCTGCCAGTATCTTTTGATTGGAGAGGTCAGTGCCTTTATAATTACTGATAAGACTTCTGCATTTTACTATATAGGTCTTAAGAGCATTTTTTGTCTTTCATTCCCTTATTACTGGCTTCTTCTGTGTTTGATGTTTTTGGTAGTGGTATATTTTAATTCCTAATTTTGCTATGAGAATGGTAGTAGGAAGGATATTAAAAATGACTTCTGAGGACTGATTCTAACCATACCATTCAGAGAAAGATCTAAGATAATAGGCCCCCTCTAAACTTTTCATCTTAGGGGGGCACCCGAGTGGCTCAGTCAGTTAGCATCCAACTTCAGCTCGTGTTGAACAAACACGGTCGTGATCTCCCAGTTTGCAAGGTCAAGGCCTACATCGGGCTCTGCTGTCAGTGCAGAGCCCTCTTCGGATCCTCTGTACCCTGCTCCCTCTCTGCCCCTCCCCTGCTCACGTTCACTTTCTCTCTCTACAAATAAACTTAGTGCTGTCCATGTTCTCCCTGCACCACCTTCTCAGGGAGCAAGCAGTGGCAGCTCCTGTCCTTAGTGGTCATCTCAGTGAGTTCACGGTCTTAAGAGGACTAAGCTCCTACCCAGACGATCTGCAGAGGACGGCCTGGCCCAAATTACAGACAACACACTGCTTTCATACTCTTCATTGACACTGTACCTGTCAGAGAGGTCTCCATCCCTTAACTATGCTGCTTCCTCCACCAGCAGTTACTTTTGAGGTTTTTTTGGTTCTGATACCTCATATCTAAGATAGACAGGGGAAAGGTACAGCACGGGAAGAGAGTCGGTGGTCCTTTACTAGCATCATATGGGGACAGATGGTGGTCCACTCGTGAGCACGGCAGAACCCACAGTTGTGGAATCGCGATGTTGTACGCCTGAAACTAACATATCGTCAACTACAGGTTTCAGTGACTCGTCATTTTGATCAAAAACATACCTTAGTTATCACAAATTGTTAGGTTTCACCGCCATCTTCTCTATTTACTTTGTCGATTTGGGGAGGGCAGTTCTCGCTTTAGTAACAGATCCCTAGGGAAAAAGTAGGTTTGTAAACCCCTCCTTCTCTCTGCTTCTCCCAGGTGCATCATTTGTGGCATGGCCTCAGGAAGCATCGTTCTGTTTTACAACGACTTTAACCGGTGGCATCATGAATACCAAACCCGCTACTGACGTGACACCTGCATATCCACCCCACCCCCAGCCGAGGCAGGGGAAGGAATCGGCAGAATCTTTCTCTTAGAAATAGCTATCACATCTGAATGTAACTTAAATTTGCTCGAAGAAGCAAAATATTTTTTAAAGTTAATTGCTATTTTTGTAGACCATGCTTGACTTTTTTGGGGGGAATAGCAAAGCAGAAAATTGGCTGCTGGGTTCTGTAGTTTAAAAAAATCTATATTTTTAGTCATAACGAGAAGTCTATTTTCACCAATTATGGAAACATATCCAGTGGAGCAAGTAAACCCACTTATTCTAGCTATATTATGAAAAAACACTTCCCCTTCATCTGTAATCTTGAGAAATACATGATTTTAACAATAGAGAAATGGGTATAGGGAATTTTATGCTGTACTTTGGGTCCTGTATTTTTCCAAGCAATTGTGCTTCTTCAGCACTGAAATTTCTGGGATTTACATAGTAATGTTTAAATTATGGTAAATGTAATTTAAAACATCTCAATGAATTATTTCTATCAATATTATTCTTCACGCATGCTTTAGGCCTAGAAAATTATGGTTTGGGGGAGGCTGTTTTATTTTATCGTGTGTTTCACATAAAGGATCTCATGTTCTAGCAAGTGTGAAGTATTTACAATGTTTTTTATTTACGTGTTTTCCCGATACGTCGTCTTCATAGCACACCAAAATGACAGGATGGGAATGCTCGTGGGCTCACAACTTTTGTTTTTCTTCTGAAGTAAACGCAAGTACCAAAGCTCACCCTGAGGTTTGACCCCGCCCACACCGGGAGGCGGTAGCGGGCTCCCCTCCCCCACCCCAGTCTGAGCGCAGAGGCTACCAGGTGCTGTATTAAGCAACACCCGTTTCACCTTCTATTTGTTACTGAATATCTTCACTTTCCTTTGAGTAGCAATTTGTACTGAGAAACCTGTTATTTTGGTGTTGTATAATTCTACTTTTCTAGTAGATTGCTGTGTGGAATTCTGTGAAAAATATTTGAGAAAAGGTCTGTATTGCATAAATAAATTCTTTGTAAGTTGTGAACGCTGAGTTGAAACCGACATTTCATCTCCGTTTCCCTTGCAGCTTACCTACCAGTCCCTTCCTGTTTCCCAACACTCGGCTCTCCACTAAAAGCAAAGATTTGGAATGGAACAACTCAGTTTGACAGAAAAAATTAAAATGGCATTTGTAATTGAATTTTTGGAAAATAATATCTTTTCACTTCTAGTTTAAAACACAGATAATTCTTTGCAAAAAAAAAATTATATGGATATATACATACATATATACACATATATATATCCAACTCTGGTTCAGTCCCAGACTTTGAACCATAACCAATAAGAGATGCTCTTGAATGAAAACAGGAATGTGGGCCTCATTGGGCTCCCTCTTATCAAGACTTGGCTGAGGAGAACACTGGACCTGTATCTGAGATCCACCACTGTTTTATAAACCATTAAGAAAGAAAAACGAAAGTAAAACGTGAGAACATACATCTTAGGTCAAAGAAATATGCAAGTTACCAGTGAATTAAGCATCCTCACTGCCATTACTTTAGAAACTTTAGAGAAAATGGGAGAAGAAAATCAAGAATACCTTAGTCCTTATGCCAAGCATCTGATACTTCAACTACCCCGTTCTAATAAGCTTATAAGCAAAGTGAATAAAGCAGCTTCTTGGAATCTAAGAAGAAAATTGGTGCCTCCACTGCCTTATACTGCTTTTAAAACGTACAACTCTGGAAAATTAGCAAACACAAAGTAATTTGATATGTTGATACATATGTATCACTTCTGTGTTCCTTTACTCAGAAAACAAACCTAGTTCGTGTCAACATAAGGGCTTCTTAATGACCGAATCTGTTTACCATACTAGGTTTTATTCAACATTCACCTACTTTATCCAGTATTAACTACTTTTTAAAGAAACCATTACATTTTGAATAAATTTAAGCCAATTAGGGGGGGAAAAGTCCACGTTGAGGTGGTTTGGGATAAAAGTGGATGCCCTACGACCGACGGGAAGGGCGGTGGGACATTCAGTACATGGTCATGGTTGAGAGTGTGGTGGGTTCAGTTTACATACAGTGATTTACGGCTGCTTTTAAAGTGCACTGCCTCAAGAAATTCAGATTTCCCTCCCTGATAGGATGGATTCTTACTGAAAAGTCACCAATCAAGTCCTTGAGGCTTTGTAATTTAAGAAATAGCACTAGATCTCTGAGAGAAAGTGTGCAGGCTTGGCGAATACAGGACATGAAAACTTGACAAGCACAGATACACACTGACGAATGATTCAGTCCTAATGAGAATCTTCTTCCCCAGAGTACACCAAACATCCATAAATTAATATCTCATTCATTAACTCAATAAAAAGGAATGATCTTGCCCCCTGAAATGACATCACACTTTAGTTCTACTTAGCACACAGGACAGAAAGATTCCAAGTACCCTGCAGGGGAACCCCGAGAAGCTGCACATAGGACGTGAGGTAATCAGAACCTGGGGGCGCCCTCTTTCATTCAGGTCCGACAGCGGAGCTCAGGGGCTTGACCATGCACACCTGGTACCGTGTGCCCCCCGCCCCCCGCCCCACCTTGCTGGCAGAGGTGGTATGGGTCACGTTTGCAGGAGACGGCTGGAAATCCCGGGAACAGCCAGACAACACATTCATTTTGCACCCTTTTCAGCAACTAGAATTCAATTAAAGTAACATACAACAGGTTGACCAGATAGGAATTTTAGGAGAGAGATTTTCACTAGGTATCTGTGATTATGTTTTTACTGGATATGATTTCAAGAGCTTCTGACCATACAAATCATGGGCCTGGTTGGGTCCTTCTTAGTGCGCTCGTCCTGCCCCTGCTCCGCCCCCATCACTGCGAAAGAACACAGCAGACCAAGGGTACTGAATCCTTCTGCGACGACACAGTATGAAGGATCCCACCACTGAGCTCGGTGGAGAAGGTCTGCTGGTGTCTCGTGTGCGGTATAGACCGTGGAGTAGCAGCCAGCCCCTCAGCCTCACCTCATCATGTGACAGCACATTAGGACAAAGCATGTTCACAAATAAGAGCAGAGGAGGACAGGACGTAAATCCGAAAATCTGCATAAACCATGTGTATCAGCAAATATGCTGGTGCCCAGACTGGGCTATTTCTGCCCCACTGCTGGGGAAAAGGTTTTCTACTTCAATTAGGAGAGCTACCAGCCTTGCTACTCTCCCTTTTTTTGTAGCATAAGGACGCTAGGAAGTTTCACAACTTCCTAAACTGAAAAACGGAAGGAAAAGACCATAAAAACAGCAAACCAATAAAATAACAAAATACAAAAAAACATTTGTTAAATTTTCCTCTGTCTCTCCTATTTCCTCTCAGATGTGTGGGAAAAAACCTCGTCTGTATTTTTCTTTCACATCCATTTGAAGAGTTGAATCCATCTTGCACTTTTTGGTCCCCCAAAGTCATAAGATCACTATTTACAAAAACCCAAGCCTCTTATTAACGACACTGACCCATCACTCCCAGCCCTCCCTGCTATGAACCAAAAATGCAAATTGTTCAAACCAAGGAATGTCACATCTTTCTAATGAAACTGAGCGTGGTTTGGTCTTTACTCAAGCTGTCTTCCAGAGACAGCCAGACTCTCCAAGGGAAGACGGCCATCCACAAATGTTCCTATGAATTCTGAGACCTCAGCAGTCATATGCCAGAAACGTGAAATTAATTACTTTTCTGTTTCAAGTTCGGGAATATTTTTCCTTGCCAAAACAACATGGGGGGAGCTGGGCAGGCTTCTTATTTCCTCATACCTGGCAGGAAGCAACTGGCTGTTTTGCAGCTTTGGACCTGGGACAATTTGAAAGACATTCCCCAGACCCGACTTCATCCTCGGCACAGAGAGGTGCCCAACCCGCACAACCCACCAAACTCGGCCCACAGACCTGAAACCATCCTGACCACACAAACGAAAGGGGTTTGTTTGGGGAAGGGAAGGGCAAGAGCAAAATGTCTGTGTACCAAATACACCCTTTGCTTCCCCTTAGCTGTTCCCAGGACAACCCCTTCCCACAGCTAACTGCCTTTGAATTCGAGGCTATGGGTTTTATCATAAGGTAGCCCCCTTAAAATCCACTGGCCAATGGGGCACCTGGGTGGTTCGGTTGGTTAAGCGTCCGACTCTTGATCTCGGATCAGGTCACCATCTCCCAGCTCATGGGTTTGAGCCCCGTGTTGGGCTCTGCTTGGGATTCTGTCTGTCTCCCTCTCTCTCTGCCCCTCCCCTGCTCACACAGGCTCTCTTTCAAAATAAACTGCATACATCAGCTTCCTTCTGGAAAAACTACTCTCTTTCCTCATCTAACAGAACTCCCCCCACTGCTTGCGATAACCTGTCAGGCTTCCTCAGTTTTCTACCACTTTGCTGGGTGTCTCTGCCAGCCCATCCTACCTCTGCCTATGACACAGATGTCCCATCTAAAGCATCTCTGAGCACCTAGACGACAGCCCAGTTGGAAGGACAGCTTCCTGGGGAACTGGGAGGAGCAAGTCCCAGCTCCAGCATGCCTGGATGAGCTCCTGGTCCTTCTGAGTTTCCTCATTCGTGGAATGTGGGCATTAACATCTCTAACAGAAGTGGTGTGGCTCAAAGGGCAGAGGATGAAATATTCTGTACACTATAAACTTTTCTGGTGGTGATTATTTAGCAGGTAAGCATTTGCAAGGACTAGATTATCACTCTTTCAGAAAGCAGCTAATTGGGTCATTGGACTGCCCTTTGACTAGAGTCTTAGACTCTGTGCTCATGTCTGACCCTTCGTACCTCCCGCCTGCGAACCTCAGGCCACCATCCTTGCTACGGAACAGTTCTTCATTCAGCCAGACATCCAGCAGATGTGCCTCCGGTCTCCCCTAACTAACACCATGCAGTGTTTCCCACCAGTCCCTGCCTGCCAGGGCTGCGGTCCCCCTCACCTCTCTGGCTGCCCTCTCTCGGGTGATCATTGCTTCACGGGCACCACATACCGGGAGGCTTTCACCACACACACACAGGAGGGCTCGGCTCATGCCGCCCACAACTTGCACAGACTTCTTACGAGGCAGTTTAAGGTTCTGCTAACATTTCAGCAGCTCTGTCGGCACCTAATGAATGGTGACCATGAAGTTCTCTGCTCCCGGGTCTTTCCCATGAAGTGGTGGACATCAAGGCCTCAGGCAACAGAATGGCAGGGGCTTCACGCTCTGATTTCATACCGCAGGTTCGGATCAGTGTTCTAACCTGCTGAGGGAATTTGAAATCCAGCCCATCCCATTTAAAACACGGATAAGCATTCTTTCTAGATCGTCATTCGCATCATATGCAAAAGCAAAACAAAAAAAAAAAGAACAGGAACAAAGACCAAGAGCTGTCTAGACTTTTCTCTCAAGCGGCACTATCCTGTGTGGCTGGCGGAGCCACATGGGCTATGAAACACTCAAGGGGTGCCAGGTCCCAACCAAGATGTTCTGTACCTGTCAACACACACTAGATTTCAAAGATAAAAAAAAAAAAATATCTCAAAGATTGTCTTTTGTTTACATTATGGGTTACATGTTGAAATCATACTGTAGATACACTGAGTTCAATAAAATATACTACAAAATAATTTCACCCATTCCTTTTTAATGTGGCACCAGAAAATGTTAAATGAGGCGGCTTACACTGCGTTTCCAGGGGGCGGCGCACTGCTCCAGAAGTCTTTCTCCGCCATCATTAGCGCCCTTTCTCTTTCCATACAGTCTGTTCTGGTCCTATTTTCAAATTCACATTTCACAGCTGTATCCGTGAAGATAGTCTGGGAAATTTTACCAAATGTTTTTAATCCATATATTCCATATATTTCCATAACGCAGCAACCTTTTTGAAGAGAGAAACACACACACCCTGACCCCTGGGCAGTTACTGAGCCCAGCAGGCACCCCGTGATGCCTTCAGCAGGTCACCACTTCCCTTTTTCCACCCCTTCAAAGGTCAGTTCCTTTAGACACAGATCCCCTGCTGGAGTAAGGGAATGAACATCAAACAAGTGCATACCATTCTCACTGTGCAGGAGCGGAGGAACCTAGCAATTACATCCTGATTTGGATTCTGAGAACAGAAGAAGAGCTCAACGAATGTTTTCTAAACACAGAGGCAAATAAAAAGTCTGCTTGTGGGGTCAGGGCCTTTATTTAGGATCATTACTTAGATGACCATTCACACCCAGGCCTTGAGATTTGCCCCTGCAGGACGGGGTTCCTCTGAAGAGCATGGCTTTGGAGATGGAAGAACCTAACACTGCGTGGTGACTCTGTCTCCCACCAATTCTGAGACTTGCATCACGCCTCCTAACTACTTGGTTTGCTCCTTCACCATCACACATCATCACTCCAGGTGTTTGTGGGATTCATGTAAAGACAGAAGAGCTGCTAGGCTGTGCTGCCCCCTTCCTGCTCATGCTACTTCCTGTCTCCAGGCCACCCTCCCCCACCATGTCCCAGGCCATCCAAGGGTGGCACAGAGGATGGGAGCACATGCTGGACAGAAGATGCTCCTTCGCCTTATCACCAGTGACCAGCACTGCCCTGGAAAATACTTTCTTAAGTTGTCAGCAAAGGACTTTTAACTCAGTTCCAGGGAGGGACCCCAGTTTCAAGCTCCGATCACTGCCAGAGCCCATGCTCCATCACTATTTCCATGTTCTCTTTCCTTTACATTAGCTCTTCCCTTTCATTAATAACAATATTTCCACCAGAAGCCATGAAAAAGCTTTCTCTTTAACTCATCAGTTAGGCCAGAACAAGCAGAATGTTCTAGACCTGTGTGTCACAGCTTTTCCGAAACTGCCCTCCCTCCTGAAGCCTATACCTGCTGCAGCTGTGGGCCCAGGAGGCAAAAATCTGCATTTTGTAACCAGCCTCTGGATTGAATCATGGGTCAGTATGGGCCCAGGGAGAAATCATCGCATGGCTGGAGCCAGTCAGATGGTCTCATTCCTTCAGCAACGTGAATTAAGAGATCCAGAGCTGAAGGAGATGGTCTCAAGGCCTGGAGTTGGACAGCCTTGAGAAGCTGGGGACAGAGCAGCACCAGGCTATGCCAGGGCTACAGGCAAACACGAGTTCCAAGAGACAGAACCAAGAGCCAAAATGCACCCAGAGCAGCAGAGACAGGAGTCAGAGACAGTGACAGAACACTGCCCTGCTCCCTATTTCCTGTGAAGCCTGACCTTCCTGCCAGAAGATTCCTCTGCCATACACTAATAATCCCTATTCATTCCTGAGCTTCTGTTACAGGTGTGTGCACCTGTCTGCAAATACACTTTGACCAAGATGCATTTTCATGTGCTCTTCCTCAAGCATCATTCTCCCTCCCCACTCCTCACCCAAAACTTCATAAAAAGACATGGAACCTAGGCCAAGGAAGTGTGCTTTGATCACACATCCTTTGCAGAACACCACCACACAATCCTCTGCCCACCCCCATCACTTTTTTCTCAAGAAGGGTTTATTGCAGGTTGGGTACACTTGTAAGAGGCAAAAGTCTAACAATGAGAATGAACTACAGGCCCCCTCCCCCCCCAGTTTAGAAGATGAGCAGGTAAAACAAATACATTGATTACGTACGATTATTAAAAAGGGCAGGGAAGTGGGGGAAAAAAGGAAAAACTGCCAGCAGCCTTCCAGAAGGTTAATAACAGAGGATGTTTGTGGAGCACCTTCCTGCCCCGGTCCTGACTGTGCCTTGGGCTATGTTTCCTCAGTTGTTTCCGGCCAGCTCCAGATGACAAGCAGATGATGGAAGAGACTGCAGCGGCTACTCAGATGCCTAGTTTACCCTGCTCTGCTAGAAGCCGGCTTGCCGAGAAGAAACCACTTGGCCCGGGTGATGCCGCATGCGCCAAGCCTTTCATGAAAAAGCCCAAAGGACAACTCCATTAACGTTTCCTAATACATATGTGCGAAGAGTTGGGGGAGAACACACACTGTCTAGGGAAGAAAGTGACATTCCCCTGTGGTCTGTAGACAAATAAATATCCAGTGTTGTCTTAGGAAAGCCCAGCGCCCCAGACTAATGGCGGGCTGCTTCCTTGGGCACCTGGAACCACTTTTCAAAGTCTGAATTAGTGTCCGATGACCAGACTGTCCTCTTGGGCGCTCACTTCTTCCATCAGAAAGCCAGTCCTCCAAACCCCTCAGCAGAGGAAGGTGCTACGGCACCTTTCACAGGACACCCGCAAAGGGACAAACGCAGTTCTAAGTTGTTTGTAAGAAAAAAAGGAACGCTCCAAGTTTACTTAAATAGGGAGAGAGCTTGATTCACCCAAAGTGTTTCTATAAAAATGCATTAAATCCTAGATAAAAGTTGCACATTCTCCTGGTGACACTGCGAAATGTCCACTGAACTGAAAACAATTCAAAATGAGCCACTCTGAATCTGTCACCGCAGCTAACACTGCATAGGGCACCTCCAGGAACTGAAAGGCGGAGCCCAGATTATGAAAAGAGGCAAATCCCTGGCACTGAGCTCCTGGTTCCTGGCAGCCCTTGGAGGTGCCAGCACACTTCCCAACAGCAGTCAGCAGAGAAAGGCTCTTCAGTGAGAGGACCTCGCGGCCTGTCAGAAGAGGGGCTTTCCGGCGGCGACGGGCTCCGGCCTGTCCACCCAGGGGTCAGTCACGGTGGCGGCGCCAGGTCCCTGCCCGCTCACAGCTTTCGGCAGCAGGAGGACAAGGGGGTGTGGGAGATTCTGGAGGGGCGGGGGCCAGGACTGCCGGTGCGGACACAGGGGGCTCCTCGGCTGAGGGAGGGACTGGAGAGGTCGGCTCCATCCCAGGTCGGCTGCTGTCCTGACAATGCTTGCTGCAGAAAATCTGCCCCTCCTTATCTAGAGCCGTGTTCTGAGGAGAAACCAGTGGAGAAACAACACGTTAGCCCAGCCCGGACTTGGGTCATAGCAGCACGACAGGAGCGCACGAGAGCATGCACAGGGCTCAGAAACAGAAGAGGAGAAATAACATCAAGCTTCTCTTCCAAAGGAAGCCTAAGAGAAAAGCAATGCCTGAGGGTACCCTCCCCCCAACCCGACCCCCCGGGCAGTCAACCACACTTGGCCCCTGCTCCTGCTCAGTGTCAGCTGGCCCTGGATGGCAGCCTGAGGCAATTCTTTTCTGGCTCTGAGCTTGCCTGAGTTCTGACTGCTTCTTCCCAGGCCCAGATCTTGAGCCCATAAGAATCCTGGACAATGGGCAAACCCTACGAGAACACAAGGGCTTTGACAGCTTTTCTAAGGCAAGTTCTTCCTCACAGGTTGCAAAGCTGCACACATGTCATATAAATAAGTAACCGCCCCCTCCCCCCACAACCCAAGTGGCTGCATAGTCTACAAAAGTCTTGCAATCTGATCATGCACCATTACTCCTCCAGGATCACTTGACCTCTTCTGGTCTTTCTGGACACTTTTATCTTGTTACACCCCAAGTCTGTTTTTTTAAGTAAGCTCCTGGTTCCTACGTGGGGCTTGAATTCATGACCCTGGGATCAAGACTCACATGTTTTACCGAATGAGCCAGGCAGGTGCTTCACCCCCAAAGGTTTTAATCTGCTCAGCTCTTCAAGGAGCACAGAAACGGCCACAAACATGAAGAAATCACCTTGCTTTTCTGACCTGACACTGGGAGGTAAGACCTAGTCTTCTCTTCTCCTCCTTTGACTCAGTTTGAACATTTCCTTGCTTGTCCAGTGAGACCCAGCCAGCTGTCATCTCACTGGGTTTCCAAAGGTGCTTTCAGTTCTCAGGCACCTTCAGCTGAAAGGCACAACGATCAGGAGGTGTTTTGTAATCTAATTACCCTGGGGGAAATGTAGTACAGATTCTTTCAGTATTTCTTTAAAAACAAAATGGTCTGAAGAAGATATGAATAAACACCACCTTCTAAGATGGACTGGTGTGGCTGGCTGCACGGCGTTTGGTGTCAGCTGTAAAACAGGGGTCTCCACAGGCCCTTCCAAACTCAGCTGAATAGTCAGCAATTTCCATGGACAATTTCAGTTTCCTGGGGAGCAGGTAACTGTGGAAAAGCCCCCTCAGAGGCTTAGCATTGCTCTTTAACAAGCTTCCAAGCTCCTAGTAGGAGAGGAGGCCAAGCCACGCCCTGGTGAAAACACTGACAATGGAGAGAGGCAGCATTCGCTTGGTTCTACCACAGAACTCCTGGGTAGAAGAGAACAGTAACTCCCTCGTTATTTCTCCTCTTCTCTTCCTGTCAGGAGACCATGTGTATGTGCAGCGGAACAAAGCAGTGCGGTGCGGTTAGTACATACCATTGCCTTGGACCTAGTCAGAGGGAAGCAATGCAGGCGGCGGGAGAGGCAGGAGAAAGCAGGGACAGAAACTAGACTTACTTTAAACAGAAGCAACACGACTGAAACAGTTTTGTCTATCTTAAGTTAAGCCCAAATCATTCCCAAACTTCCCCCTGAAAGAAACATCGTTCCCTCTGAGGGGGTAAAGCCCTCCGTGTGAATTCATCCTTTCTCAACTTGGCTACAAGATGCAGCGAATGAGGGATTCTTGTAATTCCCTTTCCTGCCACAAGATGGCCTTGTCTCATCCCTGAGGCTGGGATGAGCCCCCAGGGGATAAGCAAGGAGCCTACCCCCTAGAGGCACTGTCCTTTAACTATACCAAGTGACAAGTTGAAGAAAATGCAAGTGCTACTCAGAACCACAGGCCTGTCTTAAACCAAAACCTGATCCAATATAAATCTCTTCTCTTATCCCAAAGGCTCCAAACCTGTCTTACTGATAAAAATGCATCTTTGGACGGGTAGCTGGAGAAACAGAACAAAAGCCTTCACGGAGTTACTTGTCCTATGCTGTTGTTCACAAAAAGTTGCTTTTTCACCAAGTGAAAAATAGCACTGAGCAGGAGAGCTGCTGGCGTCCTCCTGTGAGGCACTCGCCAGCTCTTGATCTGGGATGGCAGGCAGTGGGGCAAGCTGTAAAGTTTTAAAGTAAAGTTTTCCAAGGGTACGCTTTGCTGGCTGAGAAGGATGTCAGTAGGTACAGGAGACCCGCACCGATAAGAAGCTAAGAGCTGGACGCTGGTGTCAGAGAGTCTGGGACAAGCATGCAGATTTAAGACGGGCTGCGAATTAGAAGTTGCTCTGATTAAGCACAGCATGTTGAATACCAGAATTCTGCTTCAGGATCCCCCATAGTCTCAACTGGGTTAAGAGTGAAACTCTGAAGTGTCTCTCAAACTGTCAAATCAAACTGTCAAATAAAATGCAGACAATATTGCATCAACTTTACTTTTGTTTGCTGTTATTTACAATCCTATCCTATAATCTTCTCACGGGAGCCTCAGGCACTGACTTGGGGGGGGGGTGGTGCCTAAGGTGGAGAGAATGCCAGGAGCGACTACAGACAATAAGATTCTGTCTGTGGGTCGCATGACAGTTACCTGACAATTCGACCTTACAACACTGATACGCTATTTCCACTACTATTTGTATCTGCAGGGAATGAGGTCAGCCTCACATACTCTACTTAGGAGAACGTATGAATACCAGGGAGAGTCATTTGTGGTTAAAAAAACGCTTAAAACTGTTCCCAAGGGCAGGACACACAGACACGTAGTAGCGGTGATGAGGATGACAACACAGAAGCACCGCCAGCTGCCCCCACACAACCATGCCCCAGGCCAGGTCCTCAGTTGGGTGAGGATTAGCATGGCGTCCCCATGGAGGCCTTCTTGCCACTGCTTTTGGGAACAAGCCCCAAATTCAAAGGCCAGCTTTTCGGCCATTGAGAATTGGTACCTCCAGAGACAAGCTTTACTGATTTCTCCTGTAGGTACTGAATGTGATAATGCCACTCAGCAGCTCCTCAGACCTAACAACCTGCAGAGTTGTGTAGGGAACATGAGGTTAGACGGGACCCTGCCAACATGCTCAAAATCAACCGAACACACATGTAAACACACCACTTGTACAACCGCCGCTGGGATTACAAATATAATAAAGGTTGTTCATTCACACAACCACTCAGTTAAAGCTCAAGGGCTTGAAATTTGACTACTGATCTCCTTCCCCAGCAAATGGGGAACTATCATTAGCAAGTCATAAGATTCAGCTTCTGTCTGAGAGGCTCTGTCATTATCCAGAACAGAGTCTACACTGGGCCATAAATGAGGTAAAGGGCTGGATCATTCCAGAGCCACAGGCCTTGGCCTGTGGTTTTTGTGTGGGCGCGGAGTCCACAGGTGACCCAGGCAATGATGGTAGAACTCTCCTAAGCCCTGGGCACAATCCTGTAAAGGTCCTTCTTCTAGGAAATTCTGAAGCTTAATTAACCTATTAAATTTTGATTCTTAAAAAAAAAAAAATACTTTTCTTAAAGTTTTTCACAATCAAGTGTGCCAATTTTTAATGTTTTATTTTCTCTAAATTTTGCAGAAGCCGCCTTATGGTGTCCATGCGGCCAGTCTGTAACTTGCCATCCGTCCCATCCATCAGCGCCTGCTCTTCTAGGTGAATCACTTGAAAATGTTCTCATGCTGCTGAGTCAATCAAGATGGTTCTTTTCAAAGTGTTTAAGCTGTAATTCTGTGACAACTCTGACTTTCTTGAGCTTTCAGCAGAATGCTGCTAAAATGCTAAGAAAACCACAACTCAAGAGGCCTTCTCATTACTTTGGCACAGAGCACCCCAATGTCCTGCAACATGTCAAAAGACGGAGTCTGCAAGATCGGGCTCTGTCTGGGGGAGGGAAGCGGGGCGAGAGCACACTTTCTAGCAGGGGAGGAGTAAAGGAGCTATGAGGACATACAGAGGACTTCCAAGTAAATGCAGTCTCCCCAGGGGGACAAGGGGAATGACTATTAGTGGGGCTAAGGTGGTGGATATCCAACAAAACATACCACAGTGTTCTGTATTCTTGGTATTGAGGGTGGGGGCGGGGGGTGGGGCAGGGTTTCCCTCCAGCTTCTATCTGACCCGGAATCCTCTTGAGTAAAGGTGCCTAGACTGCAGTGTGCCAGAGAGTAAGCAACTACGTTCCTTCTAGTTGGGTAGAACAGAAGTTGAACCTTCCCAGAAAGTGAGACACTTGTCCCGAGATAAGAACAGCTGGAAATATGGAGATAGCCCATCACTGGCTGTCAGTTCCCAGGGGGCTGTCAGGGTGGCCAAGCTGCTGACAACTCAGGCACCTGTCCCCTCACAAAGTCTGGTTCCGAAGCCACCCCAGGTGACTCTCTGGTCCTGGAGAAGGCAACTCTTCACCTGCTCCCAGATTCTGTGAGCGGTGTGGGCAGAACAGAGGTCATGGCCCCCCGTGTTGGGGCCACAACGGGAGGGGACATGCTCACTGCCGGGCTTCAGGCCTGACATCAGGAGGGAGTCAGGCCTGGACAGTCGCTGTTGAGTGAGCTAACCACACTTCTGGTTCAATTTTATTCTTTCTGCCTTTATTTTCTCTTTTGATACATTTACCTTAATGTTTCTTCCCTTTAGTGCTACTGTTGATTTGTTGTGTTTATGCATTTAAATAAACTGCTTAAAAGCATTTCAAAAGGTCTAAAAAATATATGGGGATCATTGTTACTGACTTTTCATAAAAGCTTTCTAACCCTGGAAAAAAACCTAATAATATATATATATATATATATATATATATATATATTTTTTTTTTACATTGTTCTGTCCTTTAGAAGTCACAAAACACTGAATTTGTTAACTTTTAGCAGTTTATTATCCCAGGTCTCAAAGAATAATTCATACCTCACATAGTGTGTTTGTGAAGCCCTGAATAGGCAGGGAGTTCCTTCCTTAGGCTGTAAATCCCAGCCGGGCTTGGGAGGCCCTCTCCAGATGAGAAACAGAGAGGAGAGCAGAAGCAGCTGCCAGGCAGGGCGCCGAGCCCGGGAGAAGGGGCCAGCGGCTCCTCGGCGCCGAGGCCCAGCTGGCTGGCCTTGCTGGTACCTGCACAGCCCCCTACCCCAGGACTCGAGGCCTGGGAGTCGGCCAGATGGGTGCACTCCCCATGCCAAGCCAATCTTGAAAAGCAAAGAGGAACATGGAAGGTGCCAACTTCCATGTGAGGGAACCTCGGCTATTCACTTCTAAAGATTCAGTGTCGGCTGAGCAGTCAGGCCCGACACTGCAGCTTTCCAACGGCAGAACAGAGTGCCTTCCACTTACCATGATAACCGAGACCCCGGTGGTGGTGCTGTTCTGTTTGGGGAGCGCATTATTAAAGTGCTGTTTGAGTTTACCTGTTACTTCAGCTTGCATATTATTCTCCTGGGAGGCATCATCCTACAGGAAAGAAAAGAATCAAATACAATGATTTCTGATTCTCGGGTCTACGCTGCCTTTTCCTTAATAGTCACCCTCACCCCACCATCTCTTCCTAATAGGACCGATTTTCACCACAAGGTTAGGGGAACAAACACTGTTGTTCAGCAGTCCTATGTCCTCAGAAAGACCCCAGGCCATTTTCCCTTTGCTCCTTAAGCCTCAATCAGGCCAAGTAGAGAGCACTGGTCTCTGAGAACACAAAGGAAGACACTCTTCAGACTTCTGAGACTCTCCTCCGCAAGGCACAAATCCCACAGAATTTAGTACAGGTCCCTCCCACAGAAACATCAAAAGTAATGAAGAGTTTATTATTTTCATCAAGAATGCACTTAAGTTGTTAGTCTTCATCGCTCATAAAGAAATATGGTACCTCGGCTACTCTGTCCAAGACTCAAGTCACTTGGCAGGATCCAGAGAAGCTGAACCCTCATGTCAGGATGTGTGGGATCCCGCAGAGATAGTGGAGGGGCACAGGGAGCCACCCCTCCCCCACAGGCTGGCAAAAGCCCATGGCTAAGCACATTAACCTCACTCTCACGGAGCCTTCGGGAATAAGGTAAATGGAAACTCTCCCAGCAGCACCATTTAATGGATCCCATTTACCCTAAACCCAGAGGTACTGCCCAGCCCAGAAGAACTCTGGTCAACATCGCACAGCCTCCACCAGGCTCCTTCGTCTTGGCCTCCTTACCCTCAGCGGGAGATCTGTGACCATGTTGCCGTAAAGACAGAGGGGTCAGCATCTGAAACATGCTCGTCTCTGGGCAAATCCCGGAAACTCTCAAACCCCCACATGTGCAGAAGGCAAAAGCTGAAAGGCTCTTGAAAGCGCATCCCGACCAACCCTTTCATTTTGTAGATGAGGACAGTGAGCGCCAGAAAGGGACAGTGACTTGCCCAGGTCACTCACAGAGCAGGATCCTCATGCCAACTGCCTTCTCCCAGAGAGCTATCTTCACGCTACTTGCTCATGAGAGAAAACAGACATTTCGTCTGCCATGGAACCTGGATGCAGAGCTCCGCGTGTGCAAAAGCCGCGGTGAGGAGGCAGGCTGGTGGTCACGGAGCTTACACGTTCCTTCCCTGAGAACGCAGGTACTTACTGACACCCAGGGGTGGCTCAGGATTTCTCCCGCGGTACACCGAGCTTCGACGTTTACCTGAAGCATTTGACTGATTAATTCCTGGAATGAAATAAAGAAGACCATAGAGGAGGCGAAGTGGGAGAATTCCAGCATAAACACAGAGATCTGAGCTTGCACTAAGTACTTCAAAGAACCAGCCAACACAGCTGCTCAGCCATGTCAGCTTAGCAGCTATTCTCACCTACATTTCTACAGCCTACCCGGCGATCACACAGACACGGCTGCCTCAGGGCAGCACAGTGTGAGAGAAGGGAGGGTCTCTCCTGGGTCTACATTAAACCAAGATGTTCTCTCCTAAGAGTTCTGGTTATTATCATCATTCCGCAGCGTAAAAACTGCAGTATCCTTCCTTTTGGCAAGTCCGTATGTCTCATTCCCATATTCTGATGGGTGTCCAAAACTCGTTTCTTAAACAAATGAAAGAACAAATGTTTAGGGCTTAGAGGAACACAGGAGGGTGGCAGGGGCAAATTGGGAAGACAGCCAGTCCAGCTTTCAGAACGTGCCTACGAGTTTCAGAGACTACACTGTGGGATGAACTTAAAGAAGAAACACACATTAAAAGTCAACCCAGACCCAGGGCTCGATACCAAGAGCTGTGACAGCCTCACACGGCAGACGAGGGCCTCTTGACAGAACATAACCCATGGAAACAAACCCAGATGGGTACCTTTGCTGAGTCTGTGATGTTATCCCAGTAGGGGGCTGGAAACTCTAGCTTCCCAGCCAAGATCTGGTCAAAGAGATCTTCCTGGAGATTGTTCTCACTAAGTGGGTGACAAAGAAATGGAAGAAAAATCAAAGTCAGCATACAGGTTTTCAACAAAATGCTCACAGGAAGAACAGGGTGAGGAGTCCAGTCGCTTTGGCTTGGGCATTTCATATCTCAATTGTATTTGTTATGACACATTTTTTCCTTTCAGATGATGAGCTAAAGAACATTTCCATAGGCCTGGGTATCAAGGAGAGAGAGCACACAAAGCTCATTTGTTTCAGCTTGAGAAGATGCAGTAATTCTGGAGATGGATGGTGGTGATGGCTGCACAATACCGTGAATGTACTTCATGCCATTAAAAATGTACATTTAGGGACGCCTGGGTGGCTCAGTCAGTTAAGCTTCCACCTTTGGCTCAGGTCATGATCTCAGAGTTTGTGAGTTCGAGCCCCGCATTGGGCCCTGCACTGACAGCTCAGAGCCTGGAGCCTGCTTCGGATTCTGCATCTTCCTCTCTCTCTGCCCCTCCCCCCACTCATACCTGTTTCTCTCTCTCCGAAATAACTGTTAAAAACAAACTGTACATTTAAAAATGGTTAAAATGGTAAATTTTATGTTGTATATATTCTGGCAAAGAAAAAAAGACTCAAGAGAAATACGGAATCCACAAATAATGTAAATCCTCATTTCAGAAAAAAACAATCTCAGCATCTGCCCTCATTTAATCTCTCATGGCGATCAGAGTGGAAAAGTAACAAACCTGAGTCAGCTCTCCTTGCCCTTCCTCTTTTTACTTTTCCAATAAAAGAGCCAAGAGCAGTGAAACAGCCAAGATATGAAAAAGTCATAAGGAGTCCAGAATCTGGATAAAATATTCATGACATAATTAGCTCCCCTTGGACTTGACTTTCACTTAAGTTCAATCTGCTAAAAAAAAAAAAAAAAAAAAAAAAAAAGCCCATCCAAGAACAGCAACTAGAACCACAGAGGCTGAGGTGACCTGATGTTGCTGCTGCCCCCAGGTGGGCATCCTTCCTCAGCCCGTACCTAACTGCGCTACCCTCGGAGATGCTCCTGCACACACAGCAGGTGCCTAATGAATTCACAATGCCTTGACTTTTGAGGGAAGGTACACAGAAATGTAGAAACACTGCTGGGAAACATTCAGGAAGCTGGATGTCCCCATCTCCTGGAAAACAGAGCCACAGCCACAGAGCCCCGCCCACCCCTTACTTGGTAGGTGCATCCATGGCTTGAGTGAGAACAAAACAATTAGACTTCTAGGCCGTTCATTACAGAGCCCTAGTGGAAAACTCAGGATAGGCTGTTGGAGTCAAGATCAAAATCCAGGACTGGAAGTTCAGTCTCGGCTGGCAAATGTGCACCATTTCCTTCAGAGTGCCCGATAGGGCCCCTGCAGCCTGCTGCACAGAGTGCTCACATGGGACCTTACCTGGCCGTCTGGAATAAGCCCAGTCATGTCAACTGCCCTCTCAGAAACAGGTCATTTGGGGCCGTGCCCCAATTTCTGGGGACACTCTGGGGTTGATGATGTGATTACCCTACACCTTTAATGAAAAAGAGGACAGGCAAACCTCGTTTTATTTCTGCTTCCCTTTATTGTACTTTGCAGATAATTATAAATATTTTTTACCAGGTGAAGGTTTGTGGCAATGCTGCAGGGAGCAAGTCCATCGGTAACATCTTCCAACAGCATCTGCTCACTTTGTGTCTCTGTGTTACGTTTTGGCAATTCTCTCAATATTTCAAAATGTTTCACTATTAACCTATTAGTTGTGGTGATCTGTGATCCTTGATTACAACTCACTAAATCTCAAATGATGGGTAGCATTTTTGGAAATAAAGTATTTTTTATTTTACTATTATTATTATTATTATTATTTTAAGTAGGCTCCATGCCCAGGCTGGGGCTTGAACTCACAACCCTAAGATCAAGAGTCGCATGCTCCACCAACTGAACCAGTCAGGGACCTCTACTATTTATTTTTTTAATAAAGCATTTCTTAATTCAGGTATGCACATTGTTTTTTCAGGCATGATGCTGCTGCACGCTTAACAGACTACGGTACAGTGTGAACACAACCTTTATATGCCCTGGGAAACCAAAAAATTCACTGGGCTCACTTTTACGGTGTAATTTGCTTTATTGCAAAGTGGTCTGCAACCACTCTCACAACGTCTCCGAGGTGTGCCTGCAGAGTCCGTGGGCTTTTGTGAAGATCCGAGACATCTCACCCAGTCAGCTAAGTCGACACCTGCCAGTTCATGACGTCTGGGTCAAGAGGCCCATCGAGCGAGCAGCAAAAGTCAGGCCAGACAACCGGGTAAGGCAAGAGATCCCCGCTGCCCTCCTGGAAAGTGCTGTTCTAGAAGCGTGCACCGACTATTTCTACCTACATGTCTGATGTTTTCTTCTTCACTGTTATTTCCCTCCTGACTGAACTCAGCTCAACTCTCCAGGAGAAAACGTTAGTAAAAGATGCTAAAAATCACCCATTTCCAGAACTGTTGCTTTCAGCCATCCCTATTACTCATTTCCCTCTTTTTCCTGGAATAGCAAATAGCTTATATTTTGTTAACATACAGGACTTTTATTTTGTTCATAAACAGCTAAAAAGTTGGAAGTATAATTGCAGCAAGTTATTTGGGCTCTTGGCAAAACAGTCTGAGCCAACAAACAAAAGCCTAGGGGGTCTCAGCAATTAGAAGTCACCTAAAGGGCCCATCCTGTGAACTGCAAGCACTTTGAGCATTTCAAGCTGCCCCTCAACAGAAGAACAGAAAGCTAATTTATCCTTCTAAGTAGTCACGTAGTAAAAGCCACTCTGATAAAATCTACACTGCACTTATTTACACACATAGTCTACACTGTAGTCTACAACTCTCACACTTACAGTCTACAACCACTTACACTCTACAATCGGGCTGAGACGGTTCAGGGCACAAAACAATATAGCTCATGGATCAAGGTGCTGTAAGTTTAAAGTGTACATTAAGAAAAACCTTGAAAATAAAAGGAAGGTTTGAGCACATTCCCTCTGTTCAACGCCAAGTTGTTACAGGTCTGATGAGGTAAGTTGAAATGTTGTAAGCTACCTCACAAATGATGTTTAAACATTTAGCTTATGGGAGGTATGAGTGCATGTTTCAGAAAAACAAAATTATCATGCAAATATTACTTTTTGTCAGTGGCCCCAAGAACAGACTTGCTTAGGCAATACCTAATCTCATGGTTGTAAGACCGGCTTCTGAATATAACATATAAGTTGACAGCTTTCGGAAGGATGCTTTACTGCTTTTAATTAGCCAGACTTACCTCCAGTTTCCACAAAAAAAGCTGCTGTGCACTGAGCAACAAGTCATGATAGATACATACTGTTCAATCTGAGTCTCAGTCTCGGTTTTGGTTAAAAGCAAAAAGCAAAATCAAATAAAAAACCTGCGGCCTGCACTGGCATGTGGAAACACTAGAGGGAGTTGAGAGCACACATTCCTCTAAACTGATCCCTGATAACCCTTTTCCAACTGATCTCAACTTGGGTTAACCACGGAAGGGAATTCTGCTCTAATGGGCCCCATGCTCACCTGCCAACAAAACGATGCCCTTCACTTGACTAGTTCCCCAAACAGGTCACCACTAAAACCAGCCAGAACACAATGGGACTGTAAAAATGACCACAAATTATTTCACTCCATGTACATACCTGCTTAATCTTCACTCACATTTACTCTAGGCTTAGCTATTTGACTTTGTTTGGTCATTGGGACATCAATCAGCAAATGTGAGTCAAGTGGACACTTGGAAAGTGGTTGAGCAAAGGAACTTGCCCTGTCTCTGGCTATTTTTGGGGATGTGAAACCAAGGCTAGCCCACTGAATGCTGAAAGGCACTTGACCAAGTCTTATCTGTTGTCCCAAATGACCCAGGCATATGAATGATGCCACAGTAAACCATCAAGTCCCAATTAGCCAGTCCAGATCAGAAGAACCACCTGATCACCCCACAGAATCGACTGACAGCTCTAACATTTGGAGTAGTTAACTGTTCAGCAAAAGCCGGCCAATAGTGCAGTAATCCTATAGTCTGTGTAAACCATCTAAGCAATGACCTTGAAGGAAGACCATGATTTGACAGCCAGATGGCGAGAGCTTCCCACCTGCAGAAACCCAATCCCAGCCACAAGGACAAGGTCCCACTCAAATGCTCTACCTTGCATTTAACCTCTGTGATTTCCGGCCCTCAAACAAGCATACACTCATACTCAATTTATTCTTCTTGATCAATATTCTGGTAATGGATGTCTTTACACCATAAGGCTCTCAAAAGTAGAAACTGACATCTCTGTGTCAACTCTTGTGTTTACTGTAATGTCAGTAAAAAGAAAACCTGTTCTTATCAATTGAAAATTAATCATTTAAAACAATATACCTTTCAACTTTTCTGTAGGTTTGAAAGTTTTATAATATAATGATGTGGGAGGGGCGGTGGATTAAACATATTGAACTTACTGACCAAATACAACACCATAAATATGACATCAAAGAATATGCTTTGTTTACCATGCTTTGATCCCTGACACCTAGAATAACGCCTGGCACAGAGCAGCTACTCAACAGTAGTTGTAAAATGACTTGCATCATTAGATGAACTTCTACTTCCAAGTCATTCATTTGCTCCAAAGAGGAAGATGACACAGGTCAAAAGAGGCCCTGTGGCCAAAGCTCTGCACTCCCTCATGTACACACTACTCCCTCATGTACTGGGTGCGCTCTGTGCCCGCTGTCACACATTCTGACACCTGTGTGTGGCCATCTCTGCTCCCCCCCACCCCAGGTGAGATACGTGATTACCAAGAGTCAGTTTCTGTTTGTTCCCAGGCCTATTTATGCTGAAAATATTTGTAATTCTACTTCATTAGATATTATGCGAACAGACAGAATTAATCTAAAAAGAAAGAGTTCACTGTTTCTATGAGAACTAGGTTGAAAGCTTTGGAAGTGAGTTGTTAAAAGAAAAAAAACTTGCTGTCAAATTAAATACGAGAAATGACTCTTAAGAGCTGGAAAAGGTTTGTTTACCTAGAAGGATCAGACTGCTTCATAATTCTTTAAATCTCACTCCCCTTGAAAAAGACTAAGAATGGATACTGTAGACAATGGACGATGAGTATGTTTTACACAAGAGCGACCACAAGAAAGTCAGAGGACTATATACCAAGCAAAGGCCTTGGCCTCACATCAGAAGTGTGGTCAAGGAATATCCATTAATAGGTTGTAAATTAAGAAAAAAAGTGAAATGTATGTTTACATAATTTTTAACTGACAATTTTATTGACCAGTTTCTGGTCCTGATTGCCAGGATGAGAATGTCTGCTTCCTGACCAAAGGGAGAGAGTTTACAATTCAGATATTGTTATTCAAAGAGCCACTGACCTTCGGAATGGTGGGAATCCACAGAGAAGTATGTATGTGATCACGCCTGCCGCCCATATGTCCACCTTCAGGCCATAGCTGGGAAAACAAAGTGGGTGGAGGGGAGAAATAATGGTATTACTCCCAGGGACCTTCCACATTACTGGATTACTTGCCTTTGTTTGTTATGACAAAGGGCTTCCTCAGTGTCCAACTGCTCATTTCACACAGAGGAATTAACTACCCTTTGGAGATAGACATCTACTCTTCTCTGGAGCTAACCACAAAACTGGAGACAGTTGGCATATTTCCAAGACTGGCCCTGGGACAAAAGCCCAGGCCTAGAGCTCTTGGACACAGAAGCACATACCTGAGTTCCTGAGACCTAAGTCATGATGCAGGTAATGGTCTTTCCCACCCTCCACCTTCCCAGGAGGTATGTGAATACACAGCAGCCAGAGCAGCGAAAGATACCTTTTTCCACCAAAGTTCAAGTACTAACCAAAGCCACCTGCAGTCTTACCCGGTTTCGGCAATTATTTCTGGAGCCACGTAAGTTGGTGTGCCACAGACTGTGTATAAAGGGCCTTCCACCACAGTGGCCAGACCAAAGTCTCCCAGCTTCAAGGACTTGGTTCCATCAGGATATTCACACACCTGGAACAGAAACAATCCAACAATCAGAAGTAGTTTCTTTTCTCAGTGATTCCAAAGGGGCCCTTGGAATTAGGTAGAAATAACATTTATTAATAAACTAAAAAAAATCTTGTGATAATAACACCGTAATTAACTTCTGATGCTCTAAAGCTCTAAGTTTTTTCTTTAGAGATTTTGCATGATTGTGTAAAATCCGGAAGACAGTATCTTCCATCTTTGTAAAAAGTTCCTTATCTTGGGGCATCTGGATGGTCAGTTGGTTAAGTGTCTGAATTCAGCTCATGGCATGGTTTCACCGTCTGTGAGTTTGAGCCCCGCATCAGGCTCCATACTAATAGTATGGAACCTGCTTGGGATTCTCTCTCTCTCTCTCTCTCTCTCTCTTTCTCTCTCAAAATAAATATATAAATAAATAACTTTTTAAAAAAGTTCCTTATCTAAGAGTATAATGACTGTGTGTGCATGCTGGCATAGCAATTAGGCGTGTAGATAGCTGCTTCCCCAGTGTGGCCTAAAAAGCTCTAAACCTGGAAGCAGGAAATGGACCTTTACTGCACGCTCACTGCATGTGAGGTACTTGAAAGACTCAGAAATGGTGTTTATTAAGTGTTCACTAAAACCCTTTCATGTTTAGTTTAGAAAATAAAATCAAACTTGTTCTCTGAACAGTCAATGATGAATATAAATATTACATAAGGGAAAACTCTGGAAGTTTGGAAAGAAAATAAACTTTGGGATCAAACAGCCTGAACCTGAATAACCACTCATCCACTCGTTTCCTGGATGAGTGACCTTTGAAAGGCATCCTGCGCATGTTTCCTCACCTGTGAAGTGGGATGAGACTAGTCCCTAAGTCACAGAGTTGATGTGAAAAGACCAAGCTCAGATCAGGGCTCAATGAATGTTCCTTCCTTTTCCTGGAAGGACTGGCTAATTATATCAAATAATTATCATATTGGAAAGAGTTTAACAATGCTGGTGAAGATGTGACTGCTTTTTGCTTAAATGGAAGCAATCTTTCTATAAATATTTCAGCAACATGTAAATTTCTTTAAATTATTTATAAGCCTTGATCCGGTAAATCTACTTCTAAGAACCAACCCTAAGGGAATAGAGATGAACCCAAAGGTTACACACAGAGCCACTAATCTCAGAATTTATCTATGTTTTTAAAAACTGGAAGGAACATAAATGGCTAACAGAACAATGACTTCGTAAATCATGGAACATTCCTATAATAAAATACTATACAGTCACTAATAAGCACATTTCGAATAAGTATTAATCCTATGGAAAATATTCACTATATTTAAACATAAAAAGAATATTCAAAATTATATATTCAGTATAATACACCCAAATGTTCACATTATTTCTAGGTGGTAACACCAAAGATTACTTTAGCTTTCTTCTTTATACTTTTCACTGGTTTCCAAATTTTTACAATGAACATTTGTTGGTTCTATAATCAGGAAAATTCATACATAAGCAAATTTTCCTTTGGGGATAAAAGTCTGAGAGCTACATTCTAAATAGACAGTTTTTAGATTTAACTGTGTAATCTTTAACATATTCGTCTCTTAGATATCGTTCTGAAAATAGTGAACTTCAGAGAAGAGTAACTGCAGAGAACTAATCTGTACTAATGTAATGTCTTTCTCTATTTTTTATATTTAGTCATATTTAGTTTTCTTTTCCTCACATTCTACTATGAACTGAACCAGATTCTCACCCAAGTCACTACTAAAGGATGAAAAATTTAGAAAATTATGTTTTTTCAAGATAAGCATGTTAATGACATTGTCCATTAATCTGATACTCAGTGAGGGGGAGTGATTTATACAGACTTCATTAAAAAGCATCAAGAACCTCAGGGCTCCCCCTTGTCAGTGATACCCAATCTGTACAGGCATTTAAAAAGCAGGTTACTGAAATACCTTCCTTACCTGTGATCCCCTCATCAGTTGAAGAAGAATGTTTTTCACCTAGTGTTTAATAACTGCTTCCACATTTATGTACTAAGTATACATCCCTGGCACACATCTTTATGACTTTCAAGTTTCATGGGAGTAATGGTGAGGCTGCTGAATCCCTCACAGATATTTATCATTCTGAGTCAACTACAACTCAGCAGCGGCATATTCAAAGCTACTAATGATTTAGCCTAAAGCAACAGAAACCAGGTTCTTAGTCATGCCAGAGTCTAAGGATGACCTTCCATCCATTATGTTTAATGTAAACATTAACGAGAACAATCCGATATAAAGAATTACAGTGAGAATTTATGATGCATTTACCGAAACCCAGACTTCAGAAATTCCCTAAGTAATTGCAGTGATAAGAACATTCTAAGCAACATTGTAATTTAAATATCTAAAATGAAAGTAAAAAAAAAAGGTTTTATTAATGTCGTTATTTTGTTTTTACAACTTTAAGATACACTCATTAGGTACATTTTTTGAAAAATAGTGTTTACTTTCAACATGCAATTTAGGGACGCCTAGGGGTATGTGAGTGTTGCTGTAGACACTCAGAAGTCCCTGAAGCCCCATTTCTCATATCCCCTATAAGGAATTCAGAGTCAGATGCAGGAGCATAAATAGAAAGGTACTGAAGAGTTTATAATCACTGAATTATGTCTGGGCAACTGGCACTCCTTGGCTAAACATCTAAAGAGAAGTGTCATAAGGAGCAGACAGGCCTGAAATAATATTTTATTTGATTCGTTTCCCCCCAACACACAGAGGCAAATATATGAAAGATAATATGAGTAAATTTCGAATCTTAGCTGGAGATTCTCTTCAAAGCAGGAAAAAAACGTCTATAAATCTACACATATAGGCACACATTTGTACACTGCCTTAAGAGAATGACACTGACATATAAACACATATGGTTTTGCTTTAAGAGCCTGATTTTATTAGAAAGAGGTGAACAAATGCATAGGGATCCCAGAGAAAGGCCTTCTGTTCTGGCAGTGTGCTCAGTTCTCTCCCCAGTTCCTGACATCCTCACAGAAACTCTAGAGATGCCAACATTTTCCCACACATTAGCTTGCTGGACCTCAGAGTCACCCCCCTGGGTGATTAGGAAAATAACTGTTATCTCTGTTTTACACATGAGGGAACTGAGGCACAGAGAACTCAAGTTACTAGTAGCTACCAAGTGGGGATTCCAACCCAAACCATTCCTTTCCCTCTGCCCCATCCTGCAACAGATTCTGTGTCTGAAAGTGAGAGACTAGGCCTGGCAGAACCCTGGCTGCAGCCTGCACTGCCACGCAGAGTGTGAGTGAATTTAAGCAATCACAACTGTGAGAACTCTAGCCCTGTGGTGTTCAAATGCCCCACCACAAGCTGCGAGATGCTGTGTCAAAAGTTACGTTCGGAATGCAAAAGTTAAAAATGTGAGGAATGCAGATCCCACGTACAGAGTAAACGCCGCATGTTCTCTAAATAAAATGTCAACATAATGATTTAGAAGGCTTCAAATAGGAGAAACCAGCCCTCTTCTCTCCTCGGTCCCCAGAACTCCCGGAAAAGCGGAATTTATCACTGGTCTCTCATAGTTAAGTCTGACAGGGCACCACCAGGCTGTAACTCACAGCATTAATGGCCACCCCAGTGCTCCCTGACACGCCGACCCATACATCTCTGCTGGCAGGGTTTTAAATTATGACACCGCTACCAGAGAAGGGGATGCAAATCAGATGTCTGAATGCTCTGCTGTTTAAAAACGGAATTCGTTTTTAGAGTAGGGAGAGGCTGACAGTCACTCTGTGTACTTACTTCTAGTGCCTCCATGGCACTTCCTCATCCTAGGGCAATGCCGGCCTACTGACTCAATCTAGACTCGGCAGATTGGTCTAGTTCAGTTTTCAATGGCAGGTCCATATTTTACTTAGATATGTGCAGCTAAGGCTTCCAAAGTCTGGCCCTTTTATAGCACACATTAGCCTCATCCAGACATCAGTTTTATAATCTTCCTTCTCTTCCCTTTGGTAGCACCGTGGGGCTGGTGCAGGCCTTAAAGGGGGGTAAAGACTCATCTAGGGTAAGTTAGACTGGACAAAGAACTTGGTTCCAATTCCCTAGTTACATTCTGAGAAATGTTGTCTTGGAGACACCAATCTCCATCCTATTATCTTCCTCTGATGCGTGACAAGAGGATGAGGTATCTGATTCTGAGACGGTAAACACATTGTGAGTTAACAAGAGAGATGGGAGAGGAGAGTGGAATCAGTGAGCTGGGAAATGGACACTTTCTGGTACACGGGCAAGTTCACTAATGCCCCAGTCACCTTCCTCACAGGACCTCGGCACTCGAAGCTGCAGATGGGCTGGCTCCACAGAAACCAACTGTCCCTAGAGACCTGAGGCTCTGTATTTTCAGAAAGCATCAGTATGTGCAGCCACCAGGGTGAGGTGGGCCATGGACAGCAGGGAGAAACGAAGGAGGTATCCTCAATAATACCATGGCATTTATGTCTGGCCACTGCCAGAGAAAGCCCTGTCACCTTTGCTTGTGAAGCCCCTGGCCAACCTCAGTCACATGGTAGAGGAGCCTGGGCCTGACAGACATGGTAAGGTCATAATGGGTGAGAAGACTGTTTTGAGGGAAGAACACCATATTCTCACTTCTATCCCAAGGCCCAGTCCTCCTTAGAGATCATAAAACCAAGTCCACGACACATCCTGTTTTACAGAGAAAGGATATTTATTTTCTTAATAGGAAAATCTAGACATAGAACACAACTCCTCAAGACAGAAGACAGGAAGGAAAAAACCCACATACTTTTACATGGATACTCAGAAATCATCAAGTGATACTACCAAAAGGGGAAAATGGATACTGTGGATTAGCAGAAAGCCCCTAGGATGGCCTCAAAGCCTAAACATCAATGCATATTCCTTTCCACGATTATTTATACAAGTACGAGACACGCTGTAAAGACCTGTGTTTGAGTGAGTGCCTGCTGCTAGCTAGCTAAGTGACTGTCAGTGGTCAGTCAACAACCATTTGCTCCACATCCACCATGTGCTTCCTTGAAACTGTCCAAAGCACGGACAATATAAAAATAATTAAAACACATACCTTGCTCCTAAGGGTGCTCACCTACAGAAGGAGACAGACAAGCACATGATAAGCTCACCACATCAGGGCATGTACAGCAAAAACTAGAGGTGGCCATGACTGACTCTGTCCAGGGAGTCGGGAGTGATGTCAAAGAAGACATGCGTTTTGCTCAGTGCTTTATAAGATGAACATGTTTGCCACATCGCTGGGAGAGAGGACATTTCGAAGGTAGACCAGTAGGGAAATAAGCAATGATATGTAATAGTGTTGATAAAATTAAGTCTTAATGAATGAGTCGGAACAGGAAAACCTGGGTTTTGTATTATCATGATATAAAATACTCAAATAACCTCACCTAAGCAGTGATGATGATGATACTGAGCCCTGAAAGGTAGAACCATAGAAAAAAACGGTCTTGTGTATGTTTGGAGGGATGTGTGAAGAAGTCCCTAATCAACTTCTCTAAAATTCCTCTTCAATGTGGACACAAAGATTGCCCCAATTAGTAAGCTGTGTTGAGTAAGGCCACCATGGAGGTGTGAATATGATACGAAGGTGAGTGCCACTCTGGCCAGATGGGTGGGGAATGGTCGGTAACAGGAGAAGAAACTGGAAAGGTAAACTGGGACCAGATTATGAAGCTCTCCAAGTACAACAGACTTTCTTCTGTAGAACAGTGGGACAAATAAGACTTTTAAGCAAGAAAAATCAACATCTGAGTCTCAATTTCTGTTACTGTAAAGGTGAGATAAATGGGCTAAATTATTTCCAAAGTTCTGCATGTAAACAAACCATCATATTCTACTTCTGTCTCCTATAAGCTTCTCATTCTGATTTATTCTTCAGAATTTTTGCCTCATAAAATAATTTTCCTTCTCACCTTTCTTTAGTCAATACCATCAATCAAAACATAAATGGAAATGTTGGGCGCCTGGGTAGTTCAGTCTGTTAAGCATCCAACTCTTGGTTTCGGCTCAGGTCATGATCTCACATTTCATGGGGTCAAGCCTCGCATCAGGCTCTGTGCTGTCAGTGTGGAGCCTGCTTGGGAGTCTCTGTCTTCCTCTCTCTCTGCCTCTCCCTTGCTCGCACACTCTCTCTCTCAAAATAAATAAATTTAAAAAAAAAAAGGAAATGGAAATGTGTTTTCTAATGCCTGATAAACAATAAATACAAAAATACATATTGATTCAGAATAAATACAATAAGGGGCGCCTGGCTGGCTCAGTTGGTCAAGCATCTGCCTTCGGCTCAGGTCATGATCTCACAGTTTGTGAGTTCAGGCCCCGCTTCGGGCTCTGTGCTGATAGCTCAGAGCCTGGAGCCTGCTTCGGAGTCTTTGACTTCCTCTCTCTCTGCCTCTCTCCCGCTCATGCTCTGTCTCTGTCTCTCTCAAAATTAAATAAACATTAAAAATTAAAAAAAAAGAATACAATAAATATAGAATAAAAACAATAAATATGGAAATACATATCAATACCATTAATACTTTATGGTCATTAACTTGAGTCATGCTCATACTCTTAATTTAAATTCTCTCAGTCCCTTATTGCAGGATTGGTAGAGACTATGAAATGATACTGTTTGCTTGAGATCGGTTCATTTTAAAGGAAGAGGGGCATGAACTGGAACAAAAAAAACAGAGATGACATACCAAGAGGTTCTCTGGCTTGATGTCTCTGTGCACAATGCTGAGGCCATGAAGATACCTGAGGGCGTTGGCCAGGTTGTACACCATTGCACTGCCATCTCTCTCAGTGTACTTGGTTGAAGAGGTAATTGCATCAAAGAGATCTCCACCCTAATGGACACATAAAAAAGAACATAACAAAAATGTCAATAGTGACAATCCTGTGAAGGTAACAAAGAAGGTTCATCAGCCTAGCCTGGAGCAGATGAAAAAATGACATAAGAGCCATGGAAAAGGATGATAAGTAACGAACGTTTCAAGGGAGCAAAACATTTTTCCAATTAGGTCCTTCAAGAATATGAGAAGTCTTGGGATTTGGCACCAATGAAATCTCTTGAAATCTCTCCATCCTCTTACTTTGACCAATTCCATCACCAGAAAGAGCTCAGTAGCTGTTTCCATCTCCTCAACCAGCATGATGATATTTGGATGTTTCACCCTGCGCAGGATTGACACTTCATTCTCAATCAGGTGCTCCTGTCAAAGGAAAGGGGTTAGAGAGGTGGGTCAGAAACCACAGAACCGTCTGCCTGATTTCTATGTCCTGGAGGTGCACAGTGTAGATTGGATGCCAAGGGAAGCATCTCCCGTGGTGCAAAACAAACCAAACCCCGGCCAAGTTGGTTTCCATAGAGACAGGACAAGCCAGTGTGATATGTCATTGTCACCAACAAAAAGGAACTGATATCCTTCAAAAGTCCCTTGAAAGGGCTCAGTGGTGCTGCCCTGGTACATAAAACATACTGCCTTCTCATCTCTTCAACACCTTAGGAGGTCATGACACTGAAGCATGGGCACCCAGTACTGTGCTTTGTGATTCAGCTGGAACCATTTTTTTAATTTGAATATAACACTCAAACTTAAGATCAAGTATATAAGGAAATTTGCATGGGCCTGGAATACAACTTGAACATTAAATTATTTTGTTCTTTTTAAACCATTGTTAATATGAATTTGAGTTTCATGTTGAAATTTACGAGGGAGGAAAAAAAAGATTTTCCTCTATGGCTGGATACGGATTCATTCCCAGAAGGATGTTCATCATTATCTTGTATTTCAGAAATCAGGAAACAGAGTACCACAGGGACCACGGTTTTATTTCTAACCACTTCCCTGAGAATACTGATTATCAATCCTGGTGAGTCACGCAGCCAGGATCAGCAACTGTAGCAAGAATGAATGTTTACCCACAACATTAAGGAATTATTTTCAACACACAAACCATGAATCATGAATAACTATTGCTCTACTTTCTTATGAGACATGAAAATATCTCAATAATATCACATTTGTTGATGCTTAGTAGCTGTAATAATGAATTACTCTGAATTCAGGATGTGTTCTGTAAAACTAATTAACTGCCCTCTGACACATTCTAGGTTTTCAAATGTAACCTATACCTAAAGCTTACTGTATAAGAGATATCATTTGCTACCTAAATACACACATACGTATACATCCATATGTGTATTTCCCTCATATCATTCCTTTTGCCTTTGCTATCATGAATCTCAAACCAAATTTGGTGTTCACTGTAGTGGTAAGATAATTATCTAGGTCAAGGTATCATTTAGGTTCTTGTCTTATCTTCACGCATCCATGTGTACATATGGTTTTACTCTAAGCCACCTCAAATACTCTGACAATAGATTAAGTACACATTATAACAAAAGAATAGCATCCACAAAAAGATCTGTGCTAGCTCCCGTACATGTGGACCATTTCTTGAGCATTGAATGCACCATGCTTGTCCAAGTAATAATTCAGTCTGTGGCCAAATGACAGAGCAGCCTTTTGAGGCTTAGAACAGCCTTTTGAGGGAAATGCAAACCTAGATTTCTGACATACAAAACCCACATTTTTTGTACTATGCAACCTTACCTTTATTGTTTTTTTAATTATTTAAGTAGGCTTCACGCACAGCGCAGAGCCCAACACACGGCTTGAACTCACCACTCTGAGATCAAGACCTAGGCTGAGATCAAGAGTTAGACACTCAACCCACTGAGCCACCCACATGCCCCACAATATCTAACCTTTTATAGAGAAATGCTTCAGTAAAAGTAGGAATTTTTCAAAGTGAAAATGATAGCTGCAAAGCTGAAAATACTTGATTCCTTGAAAAGATAGAAACTAGAGGTAGTATTACCCTGACTTACGGGGTCAGGGCAGAACCACACTAGGCTTTGTGCAGGAAGGAGAATCTATACCCCTTAATGAGCAGGGGTGGGAAGTCTATGCACAGCCTGGGACCCAGTAAATGCTCCCAAATCTCTGGGGAAAACGGTGGTTCTCAGACCCTAGCGCACCATGGCTGGGAGACTGGGGATAGGGCCGCCTACCTGTTTCCAAGCCCCTATGTCTAAGTTACAGAGCCACAGCACAAAGCAGCAGACAGGGCCCTGGTCCCTCCCAAGGGAGGCAGCTGTACAGTCAACTCCTTGTGGACACAGAAACAAAGACTCTGCCAACACTCCACATTTGTTCACTTACTTTGAGGCCTTTGGATCATCTGTGCCAGGCTTGTCCTTTATCGCACTAACGAGCAGAGTCAGATGTACTTTTATGAACATGCAAAGGCGAGCAAATGCACTTAATTCACTCTATGTGAAGCCAAGATGACAGGAGTTACTACCACTGCAGTAAAAGAGGCATTTTGTTTTCAAGCTAAATAGATCTATCGCTTCAGTACTCCTCCGAAGTTGGAAGAGTCCATAAATTTACCTCTATTCAGGGGCTCTGTGAACGATGCTAATTTAGAGTGACATACGTAAAATAATCCCTGTTACCAATACTCCAGGAGCTCTCTCAAATTGGAGTTAAAATAAGATGTCTACCACCTAAGGAGACTACATCTTTCAAAAGTTATCTTTTTCAATAAAGGGCTCAAGAGAAAGTCTTCTTGGGAACTTTCTGCATCGTGGAACCTCCCCCAGGACCACCGGCAGTGTTACACTGGAAATACTGAGCAAGTCCTGCAACATTTTCTCCACCACCGTGTGTTATCTCAGCTTCTGGTACTCTCCACAATGGCTAGTATTCTAAGCACACAGTGACTGTTTCTGTTGGAATGTGGGAGATATTAGCTTTTGTCTCCCAACCTCTGAACTATGCCTGTAAAATTGTCTAGGAAGGAACAATCTACTTTTTAAACTATCATCGGAAGCAAAACAAAAGTAGTCCACAAAAATCTTTCCGAATGCCGTCTTCCTACTTCTTAGGCAACCCACATGTAATCTTTGTTTCTAATATGTAAACTGGATAGATTACATTTGTCAGAAAAAAAGATCTCTGAATACAATATGAATGTCACTTTTATCTTGAACTGCCGTGAACTTACATTATTCAGCCATCTACCATTATTCATGTTAAGTGATTCAGGATTCTAACTCCAAATAATTTACATATGAATCACTTCATGGCAGTGTTCCATGGTTCTGAGTGAGAGTAAACAACAAAGAAAACGGCTATCTTGGCAAGGGATACCACCTTATCTTTAGCCGTGGTGGTTTTTAATGTACAAAAGGGGGTGGAGGGGTAGGGGGGTGGAGGGAAGAGGAAGAGAAATGGATTAGGGAATAAACAACTCTCCCAAACCAGACTCATCATCTCGTCTTCCCCAACCCCAGCCACACAAAGCAGCCCTTTCCTTCTGTGCCCTCTGTCTCACTGAATGAACCTGGCTGTCCAAGTTAGACAGGGATCCCCAAGCCCTTCCCTCATCCGCTAGTACAGCTCTTCAATGTCCAATCCCTGGGAGGCAACCTTCTCAACAGCTGAATCCATCTGTTCACCTCTATCCCTATTACCAACCTCTCGCCCGGACCTCCAGAAATTTGCACAGGTTTTCTCTGTCTGGAATTCCCACCCCCCTCACTCCCTGGGGAACTCGTATGTATTCCTCAGGTCCAGATTGGACTTTGTCTCTTCTGAATAGCCTCTCCTACTCAACTATGGCTGGGTTAGGCACCCTTCTTATTTCCCTCAATGTCCCCTGTGTTTGTTCCAACCACTGCTCTCACCCTGCCGTCTGGAGGCTTCTGTTCACTTTGCTCTCCAGCAACTAGCATAGTTGTGAAGTGCTTGAATGAGTGAATAAGCACACCACACATTGCTCGTGGCCAATAGCGCCTTTCGAGCTGGTATCCACATTGCTTAATGAGTATTGCTGAGGATAATACAATAAGAGAGAGAAAAAGTTCAGATCACCCCATATGATTTCCGTCGTAGATGTATGGAGTGGATTGAATGATATCAAGGCCAAACCAAAGATATCAAGGTCTAACTCTTGGAATTTGCAGATATGATTAAGGATTCTGCAATGAGGAGATAACTCTGAACTATCTGGGCAGTATTGCGATTGTCCTTATGAATGGAGGTAGAGAGAGATTTCATAAGCAGAAGAGGAAATATAAACACATAGAAGAGAAAGTGACGTGAAAACAAGAGGCAGAGGTTGGAGTGACATGGCCGCAAGCCAAGGAATGCCATTAGCCACCAGAAGCTACTCAAAGAACAGATTCTCCTCTAGAGCTCCAGAGGGAGTATGGATTTCAGACTTCTGGCCTCCATAACTGTGAGAGAATAATTTCCTGCTGTTATAAGTCACTAAGTTTGTGGTAATTTATTCCAACAGCCTCGGGAAGCTAATACAATATACATTTGGGTTTACACTGTGCTTGGTTCCATTACATGTAGATAATGAATGCATAACTATAAGAAGCGAAGGATGCATCACTTCTAAGCACCATAACAGAAAGCTCAGAGCTTCGTTCCCTGTGCGACTTTAATAAGTAATAATTTAGAATGAATATTATTTAGAATATTAGATATGGAAGAATTCTTAAATTTATAAACATCACAATATTGCCTTCTCAATAGCCTCCATAAATCTGGACCTGCAGCACAGCTTGCAATAATCTCCTACTTATAAGCACCTAACATGCTGTCCATCCTCTGGGCCTTTCCTCAGGGCGTGCTGGCCACCTGGAAGCCTTTGCTTTCATTGCTGCTTACTGAAATCCTGCCGCTGCTCGAGGTCCAGCTCACATGCTTGCTTGATGGCATCTTCACGATCGCCTGACTTCTCTATCATGTGCCACCTCCAAACTCCCCTAATTAATAACAGCTCTCTGCAGAACTGGTATTAATTTATATAACATATTTATGCTAAAGTACCCTCTTCCTAGCAGTTTCTTGCACACACATTAAATTTTAGGAAAACGAGCCAACTAATCTAATAATATATATGTAAATTACAGAAAAGCAAACAGAAGACCAGAAGGTTAAAAACCTTTTTCCTAGGTTCTTATTACATGAACAAGTGAATTAATTGAACTTGAATAGGGAACGTGGCAAACTGGCTAACATATAGGCTATGGAACCAACTAGCACAAAATGCCAACCACTGTTCTGCCTCTATGTGACTTTTGGGAAGCTATTTAATCTGAATCTCTTTTTATCAGTGAAACTGGTATATCTTGTTGAGCAAGTCATTAAAGGTAATGTGCAAAATTCTTTTTATGTCCAGGCCTGGATAGATAATACATTTTAGTAAAACAGAGATATCATTTTCAGTGTTATTAATTTTTTTGTGTACAACTCACAGAGCAGAGGTAACCAACAATACCAGGGAATAGTAGCTAATTCCACTATACTGTCCCCTAAACTTTGTTTTTAAAAACAAAATTATCCATACCACTTTTTTCCTAAAATTAATATTTAATGGGAAAATCAACTTACTGGGAACAAATCAAGTTTTAAAATTATAATTTTAGGCACACCTGGGTGGCTCAGTCAGTTTAGCATCTGACTCTTGATTTTGGCTCAGGTTATCTCATGGTTCATAGTATCAAGCCCCACATCAGGCTCTGCACTGACAGCATGGAGCCTGCTTGGGATTCTCTCTCTTGCTCTCTCTCTCAAAATAAATAAAAAAAATTTTTAAATCTAAAAACAATAAACAAAATTATAATTTTATATAGTAGAATATGGAATATTCAATATGGAAATAGTTGCTCAAACAAGCAAAATGCAAGGATGGAAATAAGTACATGATCATGAATTATAAAAATAGAATGACATTCAATAACAAGGAAAAACAGATCCAAAGAGCTTCTTCTCAACTACTGAAACAGCTGCTTAAAGTTTAATCAGGTAAACAATATCCCTACCATAGCAAATTTTTTTTTTTTACTTTTTTGATTAATACAATTGTTTAGACCTGGGCTCCCAAAATTATGGCACATTTGGCTTAAAGCATACAATATCAGAAAGAGTAACACTTACACCTGGGGAAAAGACTGTGCAGTTAAAAAATAATATTGTTAGAATAAGTAAAACCACAGAGAATTACTTAAAGGAAATTAAGTGTAAAAAAAAAAAACACTTTATTCTTCAAAGAAAAGGGGGGCATTTTGCATAGTCTCAGCTTCCTAAGATGTCACAGTGCAGTAAAAAAAAAAATACAACAAATGTGCCTTTTGCCTTCTGAAACTTCACCATAGTAATATTAAAGTTTTTTGTTAAAAATATACAATTTTATAAAAATCCAATTAAGACTAGTTTAGGAGTTCCATAATTATGAGTTATAATTCAATTATCAATATATACTGATCTATTTAATATTGATTTTATAAATTAATCTTTTTATTTTATATTGATTTAATATATATTGCTTTATTAAGTATATATTTATATAATTATAAATTCTGATTCTTGTGGCATATTAATAATGTTAACAGTTAATATGTGTTAAATTCTTATATACTGATACTTCTCTACATGTTTTCTATACCTTAATTCAGTTAAGGTTTCTTAGATATTTTTAACAACCACAGTTTAGGGGTTAAGTAACTTTTCCAAGATAATATAACAAAAAGAAGCAGAAACAAGACTAAACTTTATACAATCTGGCACTAGAACAGTACTGTTCAACAGAAATATTACATGATCCACACATACAAATCTAAATTTTCTCATATCCTCATTAAGAAATGCAAAAGGAAGCAGATAAAACTAATAACTTTTGTAACCCAATATATCCAAAGTATTACCATCTCAACATACAATCAAATACAAAAGATACTGAGGTACCACATTCTTTTTTCTAAGTCTTCAAAAAGCTTCTGTGTATTTTCCATCTACGTTTCAGTTCAAACTAGCCACATTTTGGATAGCTACATGTGCTGGACAGTGAGTTCTAGAGCCTTGCTCTCTTAAACGCTATGCAACCAGAAGTAATCTAAATAGGTCTTTGTCATCCCTGTTACAGAATATTTAATTTTCCAAACATAATTAACTTATTAATACTCCAGCAGTATTTCATCATTTGCTCTTTCCCAGCCCAGCCTGAGAGTGGGACAGAAGGAAAAAGCTCATCTGGTGTGGGAAGGACAATTCTTCCTGGTGTTTCTACACATCTTCATCAGCTTTTGTGACAAACTATCTTCCCAAGGGTAGAGTTAGGGTCTCCCTTAGGGGTAGAGGACAGATTTGGTTCCTGACCATGATGATAAAAATAAAGTTCTCCTCTGGGGTAAGATTTGGACAGGATTTCTAGGAGCCCCCTCATAAGACTGGGGGTTTACTAAGCTTGAGGACCCTCAAGATGGCATGTGCACAGCAACTGCTGTGGTCTTTCCGTATCACTTCCGTGGGACTTGGGGGCTAAGGGGAACCAAAGCCACCTCTTGTGCCATGAGTAATAAAGTCTTCTGTCACTGACCCCGCAATCTGGTATCTTCTGCCAGAATCCATAAAGCTAGCAGGCTAATTTGTTAGTTTGAAAGCAGGGTAAAGTCTTAGACTCATCATGGGTCTTGATACCTCTTTTGAGCATTGCTGGGTTTGGAAATAGGCATCTGCCAAAAAAGAGAACTTACATTTTCAAGAGCTAGGACCACATAAACTCAATTTACTGTTTTAGGATTAAAGTTTTTTGTTAAATGACAGGACAAAACAACAACAACCACAACAACAACAGCTTGATAGTGCTTCCCCCATTTTGATCAGTGGCCTATTCCTGTGAAGGCCTTGTCAACGTCCACATAGATTCCAGCAAACAGCCCACTAAGGCTTCTTTGACACAATAGTTATGCATACTGTACCTTTCCACAACATTTGGCTTTGTCTATAATCTTCAGGGCAAATTCCTTTCCAGTGGACCTATGAAACAATCAGAGAAAGGCAATTTAAAGATGCAAATCAAAGATACAATCATTCCTGATTTCCTCCTCAGCTCAAACCCTCCTCTGCACATCAGGAACAATGTTGAGTGGAGTCAGGGAGAAAGGTACCCAAAAAGGAAAAAAATACAAAGCCACCCTTCAATCTCCTTTTATAAATGTTAACAATTATAGTATTATTAAATAACTCACATATTAAAAGCACTTATGTTGTATCAGGGCTGGACAAGAAACTTTTTCCATACTAAAATCTCAAAATAGTTCTCTTAGGAGGCAGAATAAAATTAAGAAAAATGAATAGAAGTAACTGAAAACTTTCTATGATCAATATATCTTTACATTATCAATGATTAAAAAGCCCTAGATTTTCAGTATCTATTTCTCAGCAAAAACTCTACCTGGTGCCGTTTCATCCCAACCTTTAAATGCCTGTTTCTGGTTAGTAAAGAGATCGATCATTTACTTGGACATACACATGTTGATGTTATTTAACTTTTAATCACCTTTAACATAATTTCATCTGAACATGCTAAAAAATTTCTTGTAGAATAAGAAAACGCTTCAACAAAGAAAACAGCAGTATTCTTGGAATATATTAGTTCTCTCGAGTACAGCTGTTTTTGTCACATATTCATAGTACACACTGATGACACTGACCTTAAAAGAATAACTTTCATTTAAATTACTTCTCCATAACATAAACCAAACCCGGATTCAGATTTCTTTTTTCTACTATTTATTTTGAGAGAGAGACAGAAAGAGAGAGAGCAAGCAAGCTTGCACACAAGAGCATGTGCAGGGGAGGGGCAGAGAGAGAGGGAGAGAGAGAGAATCCCAAACAGGCTCCGTGCTGTCAGCACAGAGCCCGTTGTGGGACTCAAACTCAGAAACCATGAGATCATGACCTGAGCTGAAATGAAGACTCAGAGGCTTAACCAACTAAGCCACCCAGGCACTCAGATTTCTAATGGGTCTTCAGAGTTCGTATTTTAGGTATTAAATTTGATATTAATTAGATTAATTAATTTAATTAGATTAATTAATTAAATTAGGTATTTAATTTGATACCTGGGAGACTTGCTATGCACCAGGGCTAAGTCAAACAACACAGAGGGCAAGGGAGTGTCCTCTACAATGGGAACCAATGCTTCACTGGAGACTGGCGAAATGGAAAAACTGTAGTTACAACTTTCTGGAAAATTCCCCATTAAGAGTAAAAGTTACAACTTAGAACAGGTTGGACATTGGCCTATAAACACAAAGACTCTAATCTGAGTCTTTTCCAGTTTTATATTGGTTACAAAAGGCCCGGAATTTAAAAGAATGGATTTCTTACTATTTGAGAATTTAAGACCTTAAACAAAATGAAGTTGAACAAGCAAAAATATAACTTTAATATAGGCAAAAGTTGGCTGACTCTGATCTTAGTAGAGGCAGAGCTCATGTATCCTGAACTACTACTATAAACAACTAAGTATTAACATTGGGTTAATGTGGGGTTTAAATGGGTTAATAATACAGGCACAGCACTGAGAACAGTGCCTGACACAGGTAAGTGCTATAGATTTTTTTTTTCAAATGAATCTTATTCTTCCCTATTCCTCTCTGACTCATGGATGGGACTGGATAAATCTCTCACCCCAACTGCATACAAAGCAAGTTTATATTCCGTGTGTATACCTACATTTTTTCTGGTCAAACTACCTGTGGGTTTACAAAGCAGCTGGTCCTAACTGTGGACCTTTTTCAGAAAAGAGGGAAAAGAGACTTCCCAGGAAGGCATTTTATTCATTCGTTCAGGTAAGAATAAACTCCAAGGAAGAAATGCATGTGTAGGTGAACAAATGACTATCCTCGCTATGCACTCACCTGTCCATGCACTCTTTGACTACTGCAAAATTCCCATCACCAATAACCTTCCCAATTCTGTATTTCTCAAGAAGAGTAGATGATTCAGAGCACCTGTTTCCATTCACACCTACACAAAAAGATAAATGCAAAGTCTAGCAAACACATCAGCATTTCATCTAGATTCCTACATATTTGGACAATAATAAATTGCAATGCATTCATTTCTAAATCTATGGTGAACCATAGGAAAATTTCTAAGCCTATTTTCTGAGAAGAACACCTGAATCACCAATTTACTTTTGACCTTGTTGTGGAATCTGAAACAAACATAATCAATACACCTAACAAATCCCCCAAACATCAGCTGAAATAAGTAAAAGGAAGTTTAACCTAAGCTTTGTAAACTTTTCTGTTCACATTCAAGAAAGGGGAAAGGGATGATGGTAGGGATTTAATCTTAGAAATTTTCAAGATTTCTCCTCAGGATTTTCTAGTAAAGAAAATTCTACCCAGCTGGGGTACCTGTGAAGACTAACTCTTGGTTCTAAGGCTTCTCAAAAAGGGAAAGGGGAAGAGGTAGAAGGACAAAGTGGTTAAAATGACTACTTTTACAATACCCCAGAGCCCAGCACATAGTAGACATCCAATGAAGAAACATACTTTTGCTACCTACTTGAGGGAAAGTCTAAGTATAGGACTTGTGAGCAGATTCCCACTAAGGAAAAAAATAAGAAAGCCCAACTGTAAAATCTGAAATTGGGTTAGCTTAATTAAAAACAAGGAAACTTTATATGTCTTGTAGTGACTCCCACCCACTAAGGCTCAATAGGCTAACTGGTGACATGATGGCATCCCTGTTTAGGAAGATCATAATTCAGCACAAGTGGGTTTTGGGTAGCCACCAAGTTCACGTGGATGACTTCCTCTATAAAAGTAATCATCAGGTTGAGGACTACCTTCAGGACTCATGCAACGACCAAGTTCAGGTCCACCATTTACATTCGAAGAAGATCTGCCGTGTGCAGAAATCTGCTGAAAGAAGAGAGTGACCATTACTTATCAGGACAAATTTACAAATCTTCAGTTAGCAAATCCTTAAAGAATAGAAGATGCTTATACTGTGCAAAAATATAATGATACAAAAATAGAGTAGGCATCCCTTCCTCCTCATCTCTTCCCTATGTGTGTGTGTGTGTGTGTGTATATATATATATATATATATATATATGTGTGTGTGTGTGTGTGTGTGTGTGTGTGTGTGTGTACACACACACACATACAATTAACATATTTCTCCCTTAAAGAATTGTCAGTTCAGATTGGATGTCAGGAAACTGACAGTATGTTACTCTCTTTGGTACTGTTTTACTTTTGACCTCAGTGGAATAAAGTAAAGGAAGCTTTCATGGCACTATAGCTGAACAAGGAACTATAGGTAATTCCAAGAAATGTCAGCACCAAGTCCCCGGATCCCACCACCACCCTGTGGCTGACCCCAGGGGGATCCTGAGATGGAGCCCTTCTCCAAACTCCAGTCCCATGCCCAGGACTACACCACCTTCCACACCTGCCTGTGACTTCGGGATCCAGAGTGTAGCCCTGGCTCAACCTTCTTCTTTACTGACCCCAAAGAGCAAGACATCCTCCTAACCATTTTAAAAACTTTCACTATTAGGAACTAGAGGGAAATAAAAGATAAAACTAAAAGATAGGTTCCAACTCAATGAAGCTGCAGTTCCCAGTCCCAAAAATATCTGTAACTCTTAGAACTGAAAAACTCATATTAGGGACGCCTGGGTGGCTCAGTTGGTTAAGTGTCTGGCTTTTGAATATTGGCTCAGGCCATGATCTGACAGGTTTGTGGGTTCAAGCTCCATGTTAGGCTCTGTGCTGATAGCCCACAGCCTGCTTGGGATTTACTCTCCCTCTCTCTCTGTCCCTCCCCTGCTCATGTGAACTGTCTCTCAAAATAAATAAAACTTAGGAAAGAAAAAAAAAGAAAAACTCATATTATTTATTTATTACAGTAAGTATATTATTAACTAATTAATTAATTTATTTATTTATTATTATGTATGTTTAGGGAATTTTTTTCTTTATCCCTAAGGGATCCTAGGCTTTTAAGCTTAAGTTTTCCTCTTTGAATTTTGTCTTTCTTTAATGATTCCTTTCAGAAGCTCCCAAGGTCCAAGGACTTACCAAATACTGAGAAACCTCTTTGACCTCTTTTGTGCTGGTGTGCCTCTATGCCCAAACTAACCTGGTACCTCTGTCCCATAATGGCTGTGTTATTCATCACTGCATCGCCCGTATGCAGCACAGTGCCTGGTACACACGGTCCTGAATTAGTATTTGATGATCAAAAGCACAAATGACACAGAGGCCACTCTCTTCCTCTGGATGAAATAAGAACCTTACAGAGACTGAGTTTGGTTTGAAATCCAGGAAAGCCCAATACTGATTTAAACACATTGCTTCGAGAAGGATCATCCAGAAGGCCTTCTGGAATGAGGTATGAGTCTCAAGAATAAGAGGCATTAGACACTGGTCTGTTTCCTCAGATCCCATGTAGCCACACCTTGCATGGGCAGCAGCAGCATGTCCTGCTGGGAAACATGAGGCCAAGGGAAGGCAGCTCTGAGAGACAACCAGTCAGCTGGTGGCAAACAGGCTTCTTGGAAGTTCTGTCTCCTTCACTCTGACCTGGAGAATAATTGTAGCAATGTGTGTATGTGCAGGGTCCCTTTCGGGCCACCGTTAACTTGAGGAAAATGCTATAGTCAGTTCACACCTCACTATCCATGGACTCCTGCAAGTTCATTTTGTTTCTCACAAGGTAAATGGAGGACAAAGTTTTTCGAATGTTAGCCTTTTTGTTTTACCCCGGTTTTATTTTTCTGCTGAAATTAAAAGCAACTCCAGAATCAGCAGTTTATGCTAAAATGTTTAAAAGGTAGATTGTTTAAAACTAAATCCCAGAGAGGGGACTCAACGGGAAGCCAAAAAGAAAACTAGAAGGTTCTTTAGTCAGTTCTGTTTCCACAGCTACCACCCTGGTCCTGGTCCTCCTCCGGCTTCTCCTGGCACCTCATCAAAAGCCTCCTTAGTTACTTTCAGTTTCAGGCATTCCACACAGGATTGCCAGGAAACTTCTGAAGCGTAGTTCTGACATGACCCCTAGGATCCAAAACCTCAGCAGGTCTTTGTGACAAGCAGAATAACCCCAATAGAATAACTCCATGATTTGTCTTCCTACCTACCTATCCAATTTGTTTCCCACCACTTTTTTCATGCATTTTATACATTAATTCAAACTTTTTTTTAAGTTGCTTAAACTTCCCAAATCTTAATTTTCTACTCTGAATATAGGAATAGTAGCAGCTCCTAGCTCAAAGACTTGCAAGAAAATTTAAATTAGCTCATACATGTAAACTCATTTAGCATGTCAACTCACTGACACGTAACACTAAGCCAATATTAGTTATGAGTATATCTTTCCTTCGCATATCTAGCACAGACCCTGGAATCCTGTGACTGAGAAATGTTTTCCAACTATTGAATGCACAATGGCTGTAAGAGCTCTTTTACTACATAATTCACTCCAAATCTGTTCCTCTTCTAATCTAACCTTCCTAGACTGAAAATGGTCAGTCAAGGGATTAAAAGATCCAAATTAAATTCATATCAGCCAGGGACGCCTGGGTGGTTCAGTTGGTTAAGTGTCCGGCTTCAGCTCAGGTCATGAGCTAAGGTTTGTGAGTTCGAGCCTCATGTCAGGGTCTATGCTGACAGCTCAGGGCCTGGAGCTGTTCTGGATTCTCTCTCTCTCTCTCTCTCTCTCTCTCTCTCTCTGCCTGCCCCCATTTGTGTTCTTGCACTCTCTCTCAAAAATGAATAAACATTTTTTTAAAAACTTAAAAATTCCTATCAGCCAAATTCTTGATGGAATAAAGACAAGAAGAATGTCATTTTGGAGAAAGTGTATCTCAAAAAATAAGTGGAAAGATACCTTTTTATTTTTAAAGTTTATTTACTGGGGCGCCAGTGTGGCTCAGTCACTTGAGCATCTGACTTCAGCTCAGGTCATGATTTCATGGTCTGTGAGTTCAAGCCCTGCAACAGGCTCTGTGCTGACAGCTCAGAGCCTCAATCCTGCTTCGGATTCTGTCTCCCTCTCTTTCTGTCTCTCCCCCACTTTCACTCTGTCTGTCTCTCTCTCTCTCTCAAAAATAAACACTATTTTTCAAAATAAATAAAGTTTAGTTATTTTGAGAGGGACAGAGACAGCGTGACTGGGAGAGGGTCAGAGAGAGGGAGAGAGAGAATCCCAAGCAGGCTCCACACTGTGAGTACAGAGCTCACAAACCATGAAATCATGATCTGAGCCGAAATCAAGAGTCGGACCCCTAACCGACTGAGACACCCGTGCACCCTGGAAAGATCCCGTCTGATCACTGCTCGCCCCTAGATTACAGTGATGGGGAGGTGGACTGTTAAAGCCTGGAAACAGCAGTGGACAGTGACCATCTTCTCCACGTGTCTAAATTTCACAGCCCAGAATGGGGCGGCCCCACACCCTCAGCCAACAGCTGGCCGAGGCAGGCCTGGGTACTCTCCCCCAACACTCAGAGCCTAGGGAACTGTGCAGTGTGCAGGCCTCACACCACTGCTGAGGTCCTCGGACCTGCCTTTGCCCCTGCCTTCCCCAGGCCTGCCTGCTTTCCATCTCTCCTGGGAGCAGATAGCATTCTCCTAACAAGTCCCTTTCTTGAGCTAATTTGAGTACATTTTAGTTCACTGCAAGCTGATGTGTTCTAACTCAAGGCTTCTCTAAGAGGGAAGTCTTGGAAGGGACTGAAATGCAAGCATTTTTACCTCCATATACATTTTCACATGGATGGGTGATTCCTCAGAGGGTTCACTAATTGAGTTCGTGTGAACCACTGTAACTTTCCCAGTGTTTGTTTTGATTAACCCCCAACTCTGACCTATCCTGAATCCCTGTACAGTCTAGCAATTACAAACACAGTTTGTGCTGGGATTCAGATGCAGCACAGAGCAAGGAAAGAGACCAGGAAACAGAGCAGGTGTGGGAACTGACTCCCTAGAGACTAACAGAGAGCAGGACCTGGCCTGAAGCCTGAGCAGAGGAAGTGGCCTGTGGTGAGGGGGACCCAGTGAAATGCTACTTTCAGGAGTACCTGACAAAGGTTTCACTAAATCACCAGGAAGTGCAGCTTTCTTAGCAAATAATGATGGCAGGAAGGGCATTTTTCAAAATTCTCAAGCTGAAATTATTTTTTTAAGTGCTAAACCTAAAGCATTTACCAAAACCAAAACCAAAACCTCTGTAGAGTTAACAGGAGTGACATATCTAATTGCCAATCCAAATAATGTTCCTTTATTTGAAAATAGAGCTTAGAAAATGAAAAACACAGCTGAACAGACAGGGACATGATTTGACACAGCAACAGTTTTCCTTTCCTCCCTCAGCAATAATCTATGCTGGATTGTTAGAGGACATAAAGATGAAAGGACACGATCATTACTGCCCAAAAGTTTACAATCTTATGAGAAGACACATGTGCATGCTTAAAACCCTTCCGATAAACCTCTTCATTCCGAGAAATGGTTGCTAAGGTTCTGACGATTACAAATGACTCTGAACACCTGTGAGAGGGAGCCATTTTGCTAAGGCATGAATCCGGACTCGTAAGGCTTGAATCACACAGCTAGTTATTAAGTTCACTTGACTCCCCAGTAATGAAGCTTGGTGCTCCAAGGGCACAAGAGAAGCTGGGTATTCACCAAGATCCCAGGACAGATCCCTGGCAAATGTGAAGTGTCTATTGTGAGGCATAAAGCAAAGCACTCCCAGTGCCCTGAGAGACATGCAGACAAAGAGCAATGAAAATGCAGGGGATGAAGCTACGACTACAAGATTCACAGTTTCCCAGCCACAATTTATGTATTTCCCTGTCCCTTGTAAGAATTATTCTCTTATTGAAGCAAGGATTGAATCAGCACCAGAGAGATTAAAATATGGTGTTCCTGATTAAACCTGTCCCATTCCTATTGTCGAAGTAACAATTTTTATTAAAATCTCTTAAAATGCTAATGAGCATTTATGCTTCCATCAGCAACTATGATGCTGAGACAGCACAAAGTAAGTGCCTACATACTGCATGTTGGCGAGATCCTCTTCAATAAAGCCTAAATGGATGGCAGCATCTGGGCTCTTTCAAGATTATCTTCTATAATTACCAACTGGTTCAAAAAGATGTGATTATGTTTAGGGGTGGTGAGAACAGGGGGGCATATTTCCTAATGAGGCCCTGATTGGTCAAAGAGGAAGGTGATGGAGAAGACCATGGAGATATTACTGAGAACGTTATGTGACCAGGCACCACTGCCCCATCTGGCAGCAGCAGGTCCATTTTTATGAGTAACTGAGGAAAGGAAATGCACAAGAACCTGCTTCTGCTAAGAACATCTTTATATTTATTTTATCTTATCTTCTTAAGAAAATTCAGTTCCTCAGTTGCACTAGCCATATTTCAGGTGCCTAACAGCCACATGTGTCTGGTGACTATTGTATTGGACAATGCAGATACAGACATTCCCCATCATCTCCCATCGTCTCAGAATGTTCTACTGAACAGCACTGGCTTAAGCACTTAAGAGAGAGATATATATTTACATTTATTTTTCTTTCTTTTAAGTATAGTTGATGTGCAACATTACATTAGCTGTAGATGTTACAACATAGGGATCTGACATTTATATACATTATAAAATGCTCAATCTGATAAGTACAGTTACCATCTGTTATCATACAGAGTTATTACAATATTATTGACTATATTCCCTAGCTTTACTTTACCTCTTAATCCCCTTCACCTATTTCCCCCATCTCCCCATTCCCCTCCCCTCTAGCAACCACCAGTTTGTTCTCTGTATTTATGAGTCTATTTCTGTTTTCAGTTCTGCTAAAAACTTTGAAAGACTTGAAAATAGAGCAGAAAAAAAGTCTAAGGTGTTCTCAACTGCTAGCATCATTTAAAAAAGCATTCAACTGGGAAAACTAGACAGTGACATGCAAAAAAATGAACCTGGACCACTTTCTTATACCATATGCAAAAATAAACTCAAAATGTATGAAAGACCTAAATGTAAGACAGGAAGCCATCAAAATCCTAGAGGAGAAAGCAGGCAAGAACCTCCTTGACTGTGGCCACAGCAACTTCTTACTCAACATGTCTCTGGAGGCAAGGGAAACAAAAGCAAAAATGAACTACTAGGGCCTCCTCATAATAAAAAGCTTCTGCACAGTGAAGGAAACAATCAGCAAAACTAAAGGCAACTGATGGAATGGGAGAAGATATTTGTAAACAACATATCAGAAAAAGGGTTAGTATCCAAAATCTATAAAGAACTTATCAAATTCAACACCTAAAAACCAAATAATCCAGTGAAGAAATGAGCAAAAGACATGAATAGACACTTCTCCAAAGAAGACATCCAGGTGGCCAACTGATACATGAATAAATGCTCAACACCACTCATTATTAGCACAATACAAATCAAAACCACAGTGAGACACCACCTCACACCTGTCAGAATGGCTAACAGTAACAACTCAGGCAGCAACAAATGTTGGCAAGGGCGCAGAGAAAGAGGATCTCTTTTGCACTGCTAGTGGGAATGCAAACTGGTGGAGCCACTCTGGAAAACAGTATGGAGGTCACTCAGAAAATTAAAAACAGAACTACCCTATGACCCAGCAATTGCACTACTAGGTATTTATCCAAGGGATACAGGTGTGCTGTTTCAAAGGGGCCCAGGCACCCCAATGTTTATAGGAGCGTTATCGACAATACCCATAGTATGGAAAGAGCCTAAATGTCCACTGATGGATAAATAGATAAAGAAGATGTGGAATATATATATATATATATATATATACACACACATATATATATATATATACACACATATATATATATACACACATATATATATATATATACACACACACACATATATATATATATATATATATATATATATGTACACACACACACACACACACACAATGGAGTATTACTCGGCAATCGAAAAGAACAAAATCTTGCCGTTTTCAACTATGTGGATGGAACTGGAGGGTATTATGCTAAGCAAAATTAGTCAGAATTCTAAGACAGCATCATATGACTTCACTCATATGAGAATTTGAGATACAAAGTAGATGAACATAAGGGAAGGGAAGCAAAAATAATATAAAAACAGGGAGGGGGACAAAACATATGAGACTCTTAAATATGGAGAACAAACAGAGGGTTACTGAAAAGGTTGTGAGAGGGGTATGGGCTAAATGGATAAAGGGCATTAAAATTAAAAAAGTATTCATGGCTGAGTGAGTAAATACTAAATGACTAACATTTTAGTTTTCTACATTTTTAGCCAAGAAATGAAGTCAGAGGGTCCTACGTTAAATTTCTTTGTTAAGTAGATTGTTACAACTTTCACAGAACTTAAAATTCATAGAGAAATGTTAGGTACTACACTAAAAATGTGACGCTTTATTCAAAAATGGGCAATTCTCAAAAAAAAGTAGAAATTATCATATCAATGGGTTATAGCATATTACTATCGAGTTTCAAGTATAATGCTGGACACTATTTCATTCTGATTTTTAAAAAAAGGAGAATCTAGGAGATATTGCATAGTGAGCTTTCTTGATGCACCTTGGGAAATGGCACCATGATTCAATTTTTAATTGGCCTACTGCAGGGGTCAGAAATATTTTCTGCAAAAGGCTAGAGAGTAGGGGTGCCTGGGTAGCCCAGTTGGTTGAGTGTCTAGCTCTTGGTTTCAGCTCAGGTCATGATCTCGAGGTTTATGGGTTCAAGCCCCGTGTTGAGCCCTATGTGTCTGGCTCCATGATGACAGCGTAGAGCCTGCTTGGGATTCTCTGCCTCCCTCTCTCCCTGCCCTCCCCTACTCATGTGTGTTCTCTCTGTCTCTCTCTCTCTCTCTCTCAAAAATAAATAAATAAACTTTTAAAAATAAAGGCTAGAGAGTAATATTTTAGGCTTTGTGGTATGGTCTCTATCACAACTACTCAGCTCTCTATTGTAGAATGAAAGCAGCCACAGACCACATTTAAACAGATGAGCTCCAATAAAACTGAATTTAGAAAATCAGGCGATGGGCCGAATTTGGCCAGCAACAAACTCTCAGTCCTCAAGAACTTTCTCAGAAATCTAATTCTTACACTTTCATACTCTAGAACAGAATAATCCTCAGAGTCTGTCTGTTGCTATAAAGCAGTGAGTCTCTGGCCTTGGCTGTATACTAGGATAAGCTGGGATGATCTGAAAACTTCTATTGCTGGGTTGCACCCAAAGTAAAGAATCCCTGGGGTAGGGCCTGGCTATCTGTATTTTTTTAAGCTCCACAGATGATCTATGTGTGGCCAAGTTTGAGAATCTCTTCAGAGGAAGTTTCAGGCAGCAACTGTAATTCTTCAGCCACCTTAAGTTCTTTCTGTCACTCATCCAACAATCTAACCATTGCAAGGTACCTATTGCCAAAGAACAACTTTCTCTTTGTAAGAAAAGGAAAGAAGACACTTACTACAGCTTACTGAATGCCTACTTTGTGGCAAGTCCTAAAATGAGTACTTTATACCTTATAAATTATTATAATCTCCATTGACCTATGAAGAAATCAAAGCTCCGAGAGGTTATATAACTTGCCCAAATCCCACAGCAAATGCAGAGTCAGAGTCTAAACCCAGATCTGACTCCAGAGCCCAGGAGCTATTTGGCCATTCTCACACTGAAACACAAAGTCTTCCAAGGCTTTAAATTAATTTAGGGATGCCACCCAGTAGAAGACCCACTCATCAAAATATTTATTGTGGTATATTTAGAACATGCTTTCAGATTACAGAACTATACTCACATCCGTGTAATTTAGTCTGATAAAGTACCAATTGATAAATTCATAGCCTTTCCTCACATAAAGAGAACTTCAGAAAAATTTTTTTCTTTAAAAAGACAACCTCTGAAATGTATTGAAGATTTTTTTAAGTCAGTATACTAGATATTACTTATAAATCGATTTGCTTCCATTATTATTTTTGTGGATTAAAAAAAAATTTTTAAAAACATCGATTCCATTAAGGAAAGCCAGTACAAATTACAATAAATGCTAAATTAAAAATGCATTTAATAACAGAAATCTTCCAAAGAATATATACAGAGGGCCAACAGACACAAGAAAAGATGTTCAGTGTCACTGATCATCAGGGAAATGCAAACCAAAACTGCCATAAGGTATCACCATAAGGTATAAAAAACACAAGAAACAAGTGTTAGTGAGGATGTGGAGAAAAAGGAACCCTCATGCACTGTTGGTGGAGATGTAAGCTGGTGCAGACACTGTGAAAAACAATATAGGTGTTCCTCAAAAATTTAAAAATAGGGGCATTTAGGTGGCTCAGTCAGTTAAGCATCCAACTCTTGATTTCAGCTCAAGTCATGATCCCATCATTGTGGGATCCAGTCCTGTACTGGGCTTCACACCAAGCATACAGACTGCTTAAGATTCTCTCTCTCTCCCTCTGCCCCTCTCTCCCACCATCTCTTCTCTCTAATAATAATAATAATAATAATAATAATAAACAGAATTACTCCATGATCCATTAATTCCACTACTGGGTATATACCCAAAGAAAATGAAAACACTAAGTCAAAAAGATATACATACCCCTATGTTTATTGCATTATTTACAATAGCCAAGATATGGAATTAACCCAAGTATCTAGGCATAAGTGAATGGATAAAGAACATATGGTGTACATATATACACAATGAAATATTATTTGGTCATATAAAAGGATGAAATATTGCCATTTGCAACAATATGATCTAGAGAGTATAATACTAAGTGAGATAAGTTAGAGAAAGACATGATTTCAGTCATAAATGGAATTTAAGAAACAAAACAAATGGAGAAAGAAAGACAAAAAACCCAGACTCTTAAATAAATAAAGAGAACAAACTGGTGATTACCAGAGGGGAGGTGGGTGGGGGTATGGGTGAAACAGGTAACAGGGATTAAGAGTGGACTTATTGTGATGAACACTGATTAATGTAATAGAATTGTTGAATCATTATATTGTATGGCTGAAACTAATATAATACCATGTTAATTATATTTGGATTTTAAAAATTAAAAGAAATCTTTATCACTTTTATATTAGATTTGTGATAATTTACTCTGAAATATTTCATTATTAGAAATGAGATATGAGAACAATTAATGTGAATCAATACCTAAAGGCTAGTAACATACAGAATGTATTCCTATCTGTAGCCATACCTTAGACTTGCTTTCATTTAGCAAAATCAGTGGTGCTTGATATTTGTGATTGGTTAATAGTGGTAAATAGTGAATTATCTGGCTAAACAGAACCCATAGCCTATACATGTAAGATCCAATTCAACAGTCTATGAAAGGGGCTGTGGTTCCTCTGAGTATCCCTGCTGTCTCAGTTGACCACATGGTCCTCCAAAACCATCACAGATACTCTGCGCATCCTTAGGAGTGAGCCTTTCAAACCAATTGTTGGCTTACTGGATTGTAAGCAAAAGACAGGTGGTATCACCTTGCCTACCTGCTAAAAATGTCTGCATGCTTTTGCTGTGAGGTATCACCAATTTCTAGGATGCCGAGGTGCTAGGAGAAGTGCTTGACCCTTCAGTTCAAACTATGGAAGTTACCATTGTCGGTCACTGGCACAGACCATTTCGCTACAACTTCTAAGTCTTAATTCCATCCAATTAGGTTTAATATACTACCAAGAAGAATTTCTAATGGCCCACTTTCATGAATAAGGGAGCATTTAAGATTATCACATGAGTTGCTTATATTCAAATAAAAATTCTTACAATTGATCCTATTTATATGCTCATTTGCTTGGCAAACTCTCCCTCCAGCCCCACAAAGGTGGGCTTCAGCCCGTTGAGCCATTTACCCACCAAATGCCTCTATTTACTGAGCAACCACAATGTGCAAATCACCATCCTAAAACAGACTGAGATTCCTAATGATGATTTGTTAGGCCACTGAAGTCTTCAAAACTGCTTAGTCCTTCTTCTGTTTTTGTTTCTGTCTACAAAATCAATTACATTTAGAGATGAAGTCACCACCCAGCATTTCTCGGTAATAAAAAGTATAAAAATAGTCAGTCTCTCAGTACTGAAGATTATTAACCAGCTTTAAAAACCAGAGAAAAAACCAAAGCTCAAGGGAAAAGCAAAAACGTCTAAGGTCAGCGGCTACTGTGGATTTACATTTCACAGCTTCGAAAAGAAGTTTTGAAGTTCAGAAGGTCAGAGAGTTGTATTTTAGCTCTGCCAATCAGTATGAGATACTACCAGCCCTTTCATCACACTTCACAAATCTGGAAAATCTTTCACCACCAGCAGACCCAGGAGACATCATCAGATAAAATATCAGCACATCAGACGGTTTATAATCTCAAGATGTTGGATAGTGTTCCAAATGAACTGTTTTTTTTTTTTTTTTCTTTCTTCTTTCAACCAACAAGAATACTCACAGTAGACAGCCTCTGGGCATACACTTCAGCATCAAAATGTGAGACATTTTATCCTTCAGTGTCCACAGATGTGCCCCTGACTCTGAGGCCTTAAGTTACTACAGCCTTGAAAACCCTAAACTGGAACATGGATGATGAATGAAATTCCAGGGAAATGCTTTCTTCATCCATCTGGCAGCTGATGACACATTTAGTACTCTTTATTGCCTATCTGTCCCAAAGAAAATGCTGTGATTTAAGCACAGAAAATATTCCCACAGGGAAAGTTATCAGCTGGATCGAAGAGACTCTGAGGAGCTTGGGCAAAGGAAACAGGAGATCATGGGCTGAGGTCAAAAGGAAGATGAGGATTAAGAAGAAAACATCAGTGGTGGTGGCATTCTAGAATTTGAAGGGGAGAGAAAAGAATGGGCAGGGAGTGATCAGTCAGGAGAACGAAAGACTGGGAGAAGAGCAAAGCAGTAAAATTGATAAGGAGAGAGACTTTTGTGGTCCTCAAAAGGGAGAATGGACAGAAACCTATTGAGGGAACAGGGGCAGCCTAAGAAAGAAATTTCAGGTGACTGATAAAGAGATGAAAGCAAAGAGAAGAGGTGTGGCAGCCTCCAAAATGGTTTCCCTGGGCCTCACCTCCTGATTTTCATGCCGTAATGTAGACCCTTCCCATGCAGAACCGACAGGTGACTATTAAACTCTTACAAAATGATGGTGTCTGACCTCCAAAACTAGGTCATAGACAGGAGGGCTTCTGCATGGCATCTCTCTTTTAGATCACTTGCTTTGGAGAAACCCAGCTGCCGTGTTCTGAGGATACTCAAACCAACTTATGGAGAGGTCCACATGCCGAGGAACCAAGGCCTCCTGCCAACGGCCAGCACCAATCTGCCACCATGTGAGCAAGTCACCATGGAAGAGGGTACTCCATTCCCAGCAGGGTCTTCACATAACTGCAGCTCTGGTGCATGCCTTGACTACAACCTTGTCAAAGACCTTAAGCCAGAGCCACCTAGTTAAACCACTCCTAGATTCCTGACCCACAGGAACTATGCAAGACAGTAATTTTTAAAAATTTTTTTAATGTTTATTTATTTTTGAGAGAGAGAAAGAGAGACAGAGATAGACTGTGAGCAGGGGAGGGGCAGAGAGAGAGGGAGACACAGAATCCAAGGCAGGGTCCAGGCTCTGAGCTGTCAGGACAGAGCCTGATGTGGGGCTCAAACCCATAAGCCACGAGATCATGACCTGAGCCAAAGTTAGATGCTTTACCGACTGAGCCACCCAGATGCCCTGAGACAATAATTCTTTATCGCTATTTTAAGCTGTTAAATTTTGAGATAGCTTATTACTAAATTGCCTCACCGAGTACTAATGGAGTCAGACTATATAAAGAGGGCAGGAAAACAGAGACGAAGGATAGAGTCAGGAAGGCAATTCATAAGAGAAATGCAGAGGAGGTAATACAATCTGAAGTCTGACTTCTCTCACTTCCTCCTCCCTTCTTATATACATACTACTGCATGTTAAGTTTTTTCTTTGTAGGTAAAACTTCCCTCATGTGAACACTCAACCTGGAAATCCTAAGGCTTACAGTAAGAAAGAACAGCAAAGCCATTCTAAGTGCCTTCTCTATATTTAATTAACGTCAACCCTGTGCACTAGGTCCTATTAATCCTTTCCTCACAGTTAAGGGTGATAGGACTTGCCCAAGATCATATAGGTAGTAAGTGGCCAAGCCAAGATCAAACCCAGAAACTCTAGTTTCAGAGGTCATGCTTTTAACCATTATACCATCTTATGTCCTTCTCCAAGCAGAGGCATCTCAGCACATATGAAGTCTGGGCTTCATTCTTTGACACTCTCCTTCTATGTAACTACATACTATGGGGCGCCGCATCTGTCTTAATCCTTTGGCCTGAGTGGGCAAGAGATTTGTCTTGGTTCCCTTTGGCTTAACTGGTTTAGGCTAGAACACTCACAGAAAATTTAATTATTATGGAGGACTAAAGAAGAACAAAGGCCTAGTACAACTTGGCAACTAAAAACTGGCCTTACTAAAAAGGCCTTTGGGCTCCACAAGTGTCTGACTGTAGTAGGTAGCCTGGGTCAAAATAAAGCCTGATGTGTCATGAAGGCAGCTTAGTTCTGGCCTGCAGAACTACCTCCTTCCCAAGTGACCATCACCACCAGTGGTCTTGCCCTAGAAAAGCCAGATTCCCTAAATCCATACAAAAAGAAAACCAAGTTCTATTACCTACAGACTAGGTTTTGGGGAAATGGCCCAATAAAGACCTCCTAGGTATCCCTAGCAACTCATGTTATGACTTTTTGGTCTGACCACACTGTTTCCAGTCATCTGTTTAACAGGCTGGCCTTGCTTTCTCACTGTGTCCTTAGAGGCTAGTGACAGTGATAAGCTTGGGCTCTGTTATGCTACTATCCTCGCAATGTGGCTTCTGTGACAGGCCTGCTGTACAACATTATCTCATACCCAGGTACTCATGTATTGCTGGGCCTGGACTCCACTATCTGGCTCCAGCCTAGGTCAATTTTGACAATAGTCGGCCCGATTTCTGGCTTCTAAAGAAAACCAGTAACCCCTAACCTCTTTGCACTTTGTCATTTTACTAAAGCTTCATGAGGTCGGGTAGAAGTGCTGGGCACTTCTCTATCTTTCTACCTCGCTTCATCTACCCTCTCCCCCACCCCAGGACTGCCTCTCCCTTTTCCCAAGCATCACACCCCGCATTCCTCTTCTGATATCTCAACCTGTTTTTACTCAGAGCATTTATGCATATCTAAACCCAGATACTCAGTAAGCAAACCGTCTCCTGCACTCCCCCTCCTAAAAGACCTATGCATAACTTTTCCATAATAATCATACCAGCCTTCTCCTGAGAGGCCTGGGCTGCAGTCATTCAAGCGGATCCTCCAGTAATGGAGGGAAAGTCAGAGGTCAGAGACAGACCCCGAAAGGGTCAGAGATCCCAATGGGACATTGAGACCCTGAGCTAATAAAATGTTATTTCACATCTCTGAATCTCAGTTTCTCCATCTATAAAATGAAGACTAAACTACAGATCAGAGATGATTTTGTTTTCACATTGTAGGTTTCAGAGAACTAGTAACACCAGAAAATGATAATCGAAGTACAACTAATTCTCAGTTACCCTAACATCTTTCAGTTTTAGGTTTAAAGGACACCACCCCAACTGCTTGGTTGCCACCCTATTTCTTACACTTCCATCCTGGAAAAAAATATTCACAATTTGGAGAAAGCTTTGCTTCCTCTCTTGGCTTTGGTTCAGCCCTTCAAAAGAGCATGATCTGTTATAAATGCACACAAATGATGCAGAAAGTCTTCCTCAAAGAGTATTACAGAAAAACTGTGAGTAGTTTTCTGTGGAGAAGTGGGTTGCTTCTGTATTTCTCTTCTCTTTTTCAATGAGCAAACAAAAAATATCCATGGACACTCTGAGGTCAGAGATTAAACATCACAATATAACTCCATTTTCATTTTCGGTTCATCCAAAGTCCCCACCAAAACACTAAAATGATTCCCAGAAACTGCATAAAGAGGGGAAGGTTCTAAGAGAATATCGAATTCTGCTTACCTAGACTTGACTCTGCTTAATTCCCAACTTAGTAAAACCCAGAGAGTAAAAAATAAATAAATAAAAACAAAAATTCTGGCAAAAGCTGCGTGCTGGCAGATAGAGAGACAGAAGTGTCAGCTCCCGCACATGCTGTCCTGGCGTGGTTTGCTTGTTTTTGTCAATTCTGATTCTGTGGAAAAAGATTATCTATCCCCAAAGCCATTAAAGCCTCTAACCAGGATAAATAGTTTCTGCCTATGAAAAACAGTCCTCCATTGTCAGACAATCCCTCTTAATTGATCTTAATAAGCCATTGTAAATGAAGGGGAAGAAAAAAGCAGAGCGCTAACACATGGTAATTATCTGTAATTCTCCATTTGTAATGTCACTGAATAGAGAAAATAATGCAAACGTGGACAGATGCTGACTAGCACTTACAGACATCAAAATCAAAATCAGTGCATTTCGTACAGTAAGTAACATGACTAAGCTGCAGTATTTCAAAAGCAGGTCTTCATCCCCATGACAGTATCCAGGACCACAGATTGCTGGGGACAGTCATGACGGGAGGTTTCCATAAGGCATGACGCAGGCGGCAGTCTGGCATTGTGGCCTAAACGCTGATCAGTGTGGCAGAGACTCCTTTAAGCTGCTAATATTCGATATAAAATTTGGTAATTCTGTATCAGCTTTAAAGTGAGAAGAGAAAGACTCCCCAGCTTCCTAGGTGGGTTTTTTGCCAACGTAAAAGAACTATAACCCTAGCATGTTAGAGGTCAAATCAAATGTACTTATTTTACAGATGATAGAAAGAAAATACAGAGGAAGTCTCACGGCTGTGAGCAAAACCCACAGGCCTCAAGTGTGGTGGAAGACAAAGCTGGTTTGGGAGGGACAGGGGTGAGATAATGGAAATGTTAGGTAAAAGCTAGATCTGAACAGTGGAAGGAAGGCCAGGACACAGAGTCCAAAGTCCTTGAGCTGGAGGCAAGGATGGTGACAAACAGGTCACACATTAAAAGCCAGGGACACAACACACTGCCCTTGTCCTTCCAAGACCTTGGGACTGATAGAGCTCTTCTTCTACCTCTGCTCCAGGGTAACCTCTAGACTCATTAAATGCATTTGCATTGCAGTTACTGCCCCCTCCCCCCCTCTCCATGGAGAAAGACTGCTATGACCATTTAGGTACAAACCTCATAGGGTCAAAAACTTCCGCTCTCAGCTTGTGGGAGGAATCCCCCAAACGACTGGAAGCAGCCTCCATTAGAGATCACCCCACTGTGCATCCCAGCTCCTCCTCGCCCAGAAAGACCCAATGATATTCAATCCCTAAACCACCTAGGGCTCATCCCACCTCACAGAACCTGCCTACGGTTCCCCACCTTGAGAGTGAACTTTCACCTTAATAAACTACTTCGTGCTTGCTACTTTCCTTCTGGCTGTCTTTACTGGAGTGCAGGTCCCCGGGTAAATCTCATGGGCAATCCAAGGACGGGGACCTCCCTTCACACAAGGCAGAGGCTCCCAGTAGTAACAGAAAGACCACCACTCTTTATCTTACAGATCACCTCATCTTCTGTCTTGACCAAATTTTGTCAGTAACCAAAATTTCTCTTATCTTCTTTGCCTCTTTAGGCACCAAAAAAGTAATCCTGAGCAAGGAGCTGTGTGCTAGGTGCTGGGGTTGCTATACCATTTCTGGTATACCCAGCATGATGAGAACAACTTTATCTAATGTCTCAGCAATAAAACAACTTGCTGTTTTTAAAATTCCATGTACCTCCACTCCAGAAGTGCAAGTAATCTTGTGCGACTTTGTGTGTAAGTGTGTAGAGTGGGTGTGTACTCTGAGCATTAACCAGCACCAACTAAAAGGAACAATCTTAGGCTCACAGGTGAAGATGAGCCAAAAAGAAAGACAGTAGCAAAGGTTACCAACAGATAACAGAAAAAGGGAAATGAATGAAACTCCAGGAAGCAGAGAGTCAGGTACCTGCCAGAGGCTCTGCCCAGAGCCATGGCCTGGGGGAGGACATGAAAAAAAGCTCACTGGAAAGCTTGTGTGGGCTCTGCCCTAAGGCTAACAGTTACCAGCACTAGGAACCACTGCTTTTAACACAAGTTAAGAAAGCATATAAATTGACCTTAGCCAGTTTAGCACCTCAGAAAATGCCTAGTTCTTCTGATAAAGAGAAGGAGCTTCCATCACTTGGAGGTAGGTGACAGCTATGTACCTGCTGCTCCCAAACTTACTGCCAGCCTCAGTCCAATTTCTGCCAACGCACATTAGCAAACAGGCACAAAAACAGGCAAGATGTGCTTTTCCAGAAAGAATTTCTCTTTTTGATCTCTGTGACTTACACGAGAATCATGCAGGTTCACTTTGAATTTTCACACAACATTCTCAGGGAAGGTCAGACAAACCTTAGTTACATCAGGTGGAGAATGAGCCTTTCGAAAAGAGAAGTAGGGGGCCCAAGATCCTCGCTACCCTGAAGCCTCAGCAGGTTCTCATTCCTTACTCACCCTGGGGTCGTGGGGCACTTACAACTCATTTTACTAACAAAAGAGATTTTTCAACATCCTTAAAAGTAAAGAAAACCACTCAGACAGTAATCGAACTGTTTAGGCAAAACCATCTTTGTAGAATGTATTCCTTCCCAATGTCCCCAAAGCACCAAGAGAATAAGTTAATTTACGCATACACATAGAGTACTATGTATACTTCGACATTCTTACAGCGCATTACCATGCAGAAAATTTGATTGTTTCTACAAAAGGAAACTTTGGATCTTCAACCCAAGTTATTTACTGCTATCAGGTAAATTTTCTCTTATAAATTTAAATGATTGAAAACTACTAAGTGAAATTAATGTTGTTGAAATTTTGCAAATCTGGTTTCATTTATCATTCTTCTCCCTCTCTAGTAGACAAAATATCTATTAACTCAACTGCTAATCATGTTAAGTTACCATTTATATTTTTAGTACCTCAGTCAAAACCTAGGATTTATTTCTAACTTCTCACCAAAATGAACATATCTTCTTATGTTACTACATATGTATATAAGTACCATGCTAGTATTTTATTCTATTTTAGACTTTTGGAAAGTCAAATTAGGTTAGCTAGCAATATTAAAATCATTATTCAAAATGAGGTTTTTAGAAGAATTATAGTGTTCTCCAAAGCTTTCCCATTGCAAACCATTTTGACAATAATGTGAAAACTACTATTTATTATACTTTACCATAATATATTCAACCCTACCCACAACCCTACAGTCCCATTTTAGAGATGGAAACACTTCAGCTCAGAAGAGTTAAGTGAGTTGATCCAGATTACAAGATGAAAAACAAAGGATTCAAAGCCAGGTCTTCCTGGCTCCAAATCTTAAACTCTTTCCTTTTTGATTTATTACACCCAAGCCCCTAAACAAATTAAACTACCAAACTATGCAACTCAAAATAACAAAACAACACAAACATGCCATATATTCCATTTCATACCTTTAATCCTCTGAAACTTCCTGGGCTAGTTGGGGAAGAGCTGGAGGATTTTGTTGATTTAGGAGTTGACAGCTGGCTGCTGGGAGTCCCGTTAACTGACCATAAGACAACGAAGGAGACAGAGGTCATTAAAACCCAGAACAACCCAATTGTGCGCCAAAACACTAAGCACATGCACAACATAGCTCCAGTGAAGCTTTGATTCACTTAAAGCTCCAAGCGGATGGCAAATCAGCAAAAAGCAAAAGTAATGTGTCTTATTGCATTACAAAGTATCAGACGAGTAAGGAGCGAAACTAGACTTGTTTTCAGTAATAGTTTTCCAACAATGACATAAACAAATATATAAAACATTATGGAATTAGAGATGAATGAGAACTTGTCCATGCACCCTGCCCACTGGCAAGGGTAGAGAAATGAAATGGCTGGTATATTTGTAATGCTTTACTATGAAAGTTGTTCTCTCACTTCCAATATCCACTTTCTTGGTATATACCAACCTGAATAACTAAGAAGTTCTTACGACTCTCCAAACCAATTCCACCATAATCCAAACACATTTTTTAAATATATTCTTAATGGAAAGTGAAAATTACTGGTCATTCTTCTTCTAACACCTGCTTATTTGTTTGAAGGCCATAAAAGACACTCTTCAACTTTATTTTACCTAAACTAGTCATTTCTAAATTCCTTCTATTTTCTTGTTTTCACAGTTTAATTTCTCCCATTACTTAGTAAATCATGATTGTTTTTTATAGAACCCCCTCCAAACTTCCATACACTTCTTAGGTTGAAAACTCCATTTAGAGCACACCTAGGAAAAGTATGACCACTGCTGTTTTCTTTTCTTTTTAATACGTTTATTTATTTTTAGAGAGTGAGAGAGCACATGAGCAGGGGAGGTGCAGAGGGAGAGAGAGATAATCTTAAACAGGCTCTTCTCTGCGCAGAGCCCGACAAAGGCTCGATCCCACGACCCTGGGATCATGACCTGAGTCAAAATGAAGAGTTGGACACTTAACCCAATGAGCCACTCAGGCTCCCCTAACCACTGCTGTTTAGAGGGGAAGACAAATTTATGGATTTTATACTACAGAATACTGGTCAAACATTCAGCATGACTCATGCTTATTCCTAATTGTATCACCTGGATCCATCTCTACTGTAATTTCACGAAGTTGGTAGTTAATGTCCAGGACTGGTATTTTTCTAAGAAGTATCTGTAACCTCTTTTATCATCAATCCTCAATGCTTTGCCTAAAGATAAAAACTACCAACCATCTCTAAGAAAAGCAAAGTCCATCTTTTTCTTCTCTTCTTCTTTTTTCTTTTTTAAATCTGAAGAAGGAAATGACTATTATTTTATATGAAGCTAATGAGTATAAAAAGAAAAATGTAGAGATAAAAGTCCTCAATAGGTGACTCAAAACAGTGAGCACCCATCCTTGAGTAAGGGCAAGAGTCCCGATCAACAAGTGTTTGCGATGTGATGTGTCATCTGTAAACAATGACGCCTGGGTCTATGAAGTCATGCTTGTTTGCTGCATGCTCATTTTTAAAAATTGGGTACAGATGAAAAAATTTTCTAGGCACTTTTAACTGAACTGACCAAACTTTAATTTTTTAATTCAAAACCCCTCGTGCATAAATAATTATCAGTTATCTATAATTTCTTAATATATGTACATCTTCAGAGTGCAAGTACAACACAAGGAACTGTCCAATTAGAAATTTTTAAGAATATTCAGGGGCGCCTGGGTGGCTCAGTCGGTTAAGCATCCGACTTCAGCTCAGGTCATGATCTCACAGTTCGTGGGTTCGAGCCCCGCGTCGGGCTCTGTGCAGACAGCTCAGAGCCTGCAGCCTGCTTCAGATTCTGTATCTCCCTCTCTCTCTGCTCCTCCCCCGCTCATGTTCTGTCTCTCAAAAATTAAATAAATATTTAAAAAAAAGAATATTCAACAGTCCTAGTTATTTCTCAATCAAGTTAAATTTCAATGTTGTTTGTTTTAAAAATTCTCTTTGAATAAAGGGAACTGGTGGCAGGAATTCACATCAAGTAGAGATTATTATGGGCAATGAATGAGTCAACTTGCTGTGAGCTGAGACTGAGTTTTATTCCTTTATTTCTTCATTCCATAGAGCAACCTGTACAGGTCACCAACCCCTACTCAATGAAGCTATTAGCTTCGCAGATATTCAGACACCATACTGGTATCAAAGGCTACCTTGGAACAGTGAGAGAAAAGGGACTAAAGGAAAAAATCAATTCCTGCAAATGGTGCTCCTGACAGCAAACAATCACCCTAAAAACACACCACCTCCTCCCTAAACATAATTTCTTAACAAAGCTCACTGCTAGGATTTTACTGATGTCAGTAACTACATGTCCATATTTTCCCCCCAAATAATCTCATCCTAAAGAGATACTAAGTCGCCTGGGGGCCTCTAAGTTTCCCAGAGCATCTGAAAGGTCCTAAAAAGTATTCCCTAATGAGTAGTCCTTAACTTCATTTATTTGCACATTTCTCCAGAGTCTTAAGGAGGGTAAGTGGGACCCAGGACTGTGCCATGTTGTAGCTACTCCCCTCACACTGCTGCCACCAACTGGTAGGCATGCAACAAGCAGCCAACACCTTTGTCCTACTACTCCTTCACTATCCCAGATTCTCTCTCCCAACATAAGGCTATTTATCACGCACCCCTCTCCTCTACTGTAAGGTAAGAAATAAACTTGGGGCTTTTTTTGTTTGCTTGCTTGTTTTGAATACTTTCTATCTTGGTGGACTCTGAAAGATTCATAAGCAGGAAACTTAAAGTAAGAATTTTAGGACTCAAATTATGGTAATATTTACCTTACTATGTTATCTGGATGAATTTCTTTGTGTTTATTACACACTATTTAACTATTCTGATAGAGTTTTGTTGAAGAACTCACTCAACCAGAAGACTTCACTTCTGTCCCAATATAGAAAAAGTACAATATTATGTACAAAGTTACTAGCTCTGTTTGAAACCCCAATTAGTCCCATGGATTTTCTAAATGTTAACAGGTATACCACAGCTAAGGAGGCCTATAAAATGAGTTATACTTATGGGTACTTGGTTTTTAATAATACAAAACTCTCAGGTTTCTGTAACTGCAGTATGTGCTGAACACACATTTTTTAAATATTTTTGAGAGAAAGAGAGAGAGACAGATAGACAGTGCATGAGCAGGGGAAGGGCAGAGCAGGGGAAGGGCAGAGACAGAGGAAGACACAGAATTGGAAGCAGGCTCCAGGCTCTGAGCTATCCGCACAGAGCCTGACGCAGGGCTCAAACCCATAAGGTTTGAGATCATGACCTGAGCCAAAGTTGGATGCTTAACTGACTGAGCCATCCAGGTGCCTCTGTGTTGAACATACTTTTGAGTTTAATCTCTCATAAAGAAGCTGTTTGCCCTCCAAAACCTAATTTAAACATCTCACAACTTTTACTTATGAGTTTAAGATCTACTCTACTATCCCAAATGCAAATAGGGACTTAAACATTGAGGGTACTGCAAAGTTAAGACTTCTTGAGTCAATCTGTAAGCATTCAAAATCAAAGTTAAAAAGATTTGAATAAATCTTTCTTTATACAGACAAACATGATTATGAAACATGTTTTCAGTTTGGTATGTTTTGGAATGATTATAATATCTGATTCTTCAATCACTCTCCTCTCTTCTATTTAGTTATTTTACCATTATGATAATCTCTGTAAACCTATGGCTAAAACAAAACCTAAGAACATGACAAAAATATACATTTTACTAAATGGTAAGCTCAGGTAATTGCATTTATGCAAACTTCATGTTACAGTAGCTTTCCTTGTGTTTGAGATACTTTACGGAAAGCATAGTATGATTTGAAATAAGCTTCACAGTAGATAGATGCTTTCAGTTAAAAATATTCATATGGTCAATATTTTTAGAGAGTGTTGGGCCTATTAGCTGTAGGGTGAAGAGGAAGGTACAACTAGAAGGGGAAGAAGGTAAGAACAGAAGAGTTTAATTGCTTCTCTGGCCACTTCATATTACTTTTTCAATAACAGAATATTTATCAATATCAATAACATTGCAAATGTTATTTTCAATAACAGAATATTAACTAGAAGATAGGCCCTTGGAAGTGGTGTGCTTCCTCCATTGCTTTGTCCTGCAAGTACATACAGAGGCATTTGGCCATGTTCTGACAATGACCAGTTTTCTATGAAAGATAGGAGGCGGAGGCATCCTAAGCACCGTGAAGAATTCCACAGAACGCAGATGTACACTGGTACGAGCCAGATACGTTCATGGAAATGGAGCAAAAGGAAACAGAAATGTGGCGAAAGATGAAAATGAAAAAAAACCAGCAGAGCGACAAAGCCATACTAATCATGGCTCACCTGGGGATCTGGCTGCAGAGTAGGCACTGGAGTGATGGCCACCCCTCTTTACTGTACACATTCAGTGAATACAAGGAGGAGGAGACAGTAAGGAGAGCAGTTATTCAGCAGGTCTGAACGCGCATACAAAAAAAAGGGTAAAAAAACCCAACCTAAGGAAAGTGGGGGGGGGGGCGCTGAAGGGGAATCAGTGAAAAACAGAATGTCCAAAAAACTCCATCTTTTATAAAGAGCCTGATGCTTAAGACAGTTTTTATTGATACTACTTTCATAATGTTCTAGATTCCCCACATGTAAAATCACAGTTTTTCACAATCCCTTCCTTAATAGTAAATGATATTCCAAAATTATTTATAATCACTATAGACAAACCTTATAGAATTAATATATCAAGATATTGATAGATGTTTTTAGCTTTTAAAAAAGTGTTCCAAAGCAGTCAAAATTAGGACAAGTCTACAGGTTTAGAACCTGAAAGAAATTTAATTACAGATAAATCTGACTCTTAAATAAGTACTAATTTCCAATAATAATCATTGCTACTATTCAATTGCTTAAAGAAGGAAACACCTGTGAAACTTATCAAGTAAATGTATTTCTGAGTTAGGTGTGTCTATGTATGTTTTAAACCAGTAAGAGAAGAAAATACCCACAATCATATAGCACAAAGTTAAAAATACAGTATGCAGTGGTCACGATGTGAAGCACTTCTGCGTAAATACCAGAAGATTCTAGATAATGATTGTTCGTAAGAAAATGTGTCAGGACAGAACAAACAAGTGTCTTCGCAGATTTATAACAACTCTAAGAAACAGACTTAAACGTTTGGTTTTAAAAGTCATGTCACCTTCATGTTGTTTTAGAACCAAGCCGCGTACAAACATGGGAAAGCCTACTAGGTTCATAAAAATCAAAGAATATTGAAAGGAAAATGATTAACCACCTGAAGCTGGTGATTTGCTGCGTCGGGAGGGCCCAGGGCTTTTAGATCCAGAATACTTAACGGCTGAGGAGCGAGAATAAGATGACTTCAAGACACGGCATTCTAAAAAGGAAGGAAAGTGTATTAACTAAATCTGGTTTAAATACTAACCAAGGGAAGATCACATGTGAACACAGTCTACTGCCTAGAACCACTCCTGGATTATTTTCTTATTACTGTTAAACAACGTTAATATACAGAGCAACTGTCTCCCAAATACACCTGATGTTATCTTTAGTGAAGCACACATCTTGCAGACCACGTTTCATCCTTGCAGGGGAGTTCTTAATGAATATAGAAACCCCAGTGTCCTAACTTGATAACACCCACAGAGCCTAATCCAAGCATGCGCAAGTTCTTTTTTTAGTCAGTAGCATTGAGAGCAAAAGCCTACAATTTTATTTTTCTCTCCAGAATCCATGATAATCTTATTTGAAAGGGTATGGAACTCCTTACCATTTTACTTTCGACTTTCCCTAAGGATGGAGCATCAAAAATGAAGAAATGAGCTTTAAACAATAACTCTGGTTTTTCCATAAATCACCAAATAAAATAGGATTTAGAATACCAGAACCAATTACAGCTAAAATAATCACTGCTAATTTGAATAACTAACAACATGGGTTGTGGAGTCATGCAGATTTTGAATGAATCATGGGTTTGATTTTGCTAACTGGGGGACCTCGGTTAGGTTCTAAGTCTCAGATTTTTCCCTATGAGATTGGGATAAGTATACAATCTGCTTCGTAGGCTTATTATAAAGATTAAATTAGATAACATATTGTCTGTAATTTATGTTAAAATACTTCAATTTATGCAGTAAGATTAAAATGTGGGTTGGTTTTAATCTATACCTCAGGGGCAATAAATTAACATGTGAAGTACACTAATCAGGAAAATACACACCAGGGGAGGCTAGTTAGCATCTGAAAGACTCTAATCAAAACCTTACTCTGAAGGGGGCTGTGGCAACCTCAGTTTAGTTAATTAGCATTATGGATGTTAAAAAGTATTCCGTTGTTGAAAGGAGTGGGGGGTGTGGGTGTGGGTGGGTGTGTGGGTGTTAGAATCACCTGCCACTCTTTTATAAGCACAAGTGTAAACCTAGAGAACCAATAACTAGAACTTCAGAACTACACCCTCATTTTAGGACTCTAACCCCTTCCCGAAGCCAGCTCTTAAAAGGAGGATTTTGAACATTAACATTGTATTGAATCTTTAATGCAAGATGTCAGAATCTTAAAGGCATAGACAGGACTTTGTTAAGATTAAACACAATCTTTAATTAAGATTAAAATAACTGATTTTATTTTATTTTTTTTAAATAACTGATTTTAAAAGCAACAACTTTGCCCCCTAATAAATATAACAGTGGCAGAATAAGATCTAATGTTACGCCCTGATGGTAGTAGTACAATAATGACATTTACAACAACAATAGCACATACTATATTACAGATGCTAACTGCTTTACCTATATTAACTCATTTAGTCCTCACAAAATCTTATGAAAAAGCCGATTACTCCCAGTTTGCAGAAGGTTAAGTAACTGGCGACTAAGAGGGAAGAAATCAGTAGCTCTCACCCACCTTTCACTATTGGAGGTCATCAGTAGCGAACAACAAAAACTATGAATGATAAAACTGACTTAGGGAAGTTTATAACATACACATAAAGCACAGAGGACAGTGACTGCTACATACATAGTACGTAGTACGTAAATTTTTTTTGTTGTTACCCAAATTAATTTTATAACCTAAAATTTAATGTATTAAAATGTCTAAACTTTAAAATTTACTAATATTTATTGATATCAAAGAAATATTATGAAATGGAAATTAGGCTAAAACCAAAGTAGATTTAAAATACAGATTATAATGCAAACGCACAGTTTCAGTCAACCTTGGTCATCCCTGAGAACAAGCGAGAGTATTAGCACACATAATACAAAAGGACATTCCCTGCACTTCCTTCCAGTGGTAGTACCAGTTTAAAGCACGGCCAGCCCAACAGGAAACAGTACAGGAACACTCAAAGAAATTTGGCAGCAGTGAAAAAATGAAACAAAAACAAACAAGTATAGATAAATGAGCCCAGGCACAAAGCAGATAAATTATCCCCAAGGTAACTGACATAGTGTAACAGGAAAGAATTACACAAAGTAGTTTGGTACCACAAAATGTATCATCTTGAATTTTAACAAGTTTATGGCTCACACTATTTACTTGGTAATATGTTTCTATAATTCTAGATGGTCAGAATCACTACAACTAGAAGGGGTATACCAGCAGTCTACTTTTTGAAAAGCCAACTTTCCTGATTCATGAAATTAAACAGTGAGAGCATCCCTCTCCTATGTGAAAAGTTATGTCTGTATGATTTTACTTCATTTAAAGAGGAAATTGACTATCAGCTAAAATAATTACTATTACTGTAATAGGTTTAAATTAATTCAAGACAACGGGGTAAAGCAATTTTCCAGAATCAATACACTTGAAATCACTGGGGTTACTGCTAAAAAGTTGAAAACTCCAAACACTGGAGAAAGGGATTTTCTTATTGTATCAAAGAAAATAGCTTTATTTTTTTTGCATATATGAACAATGCAAGTTATTAATTTTTTAAGTTACAAACAGAAAAAGGAGGTTAAAAAAACCTGAGACAATTATTATCAACAATTTAGTTATTATCCTTTTATGTATCCCTTTTATTATGCACATGAAAATTGTATAACTAGCCATTTCAGATTCAATACAATCCATATATTTATGGTGGCACAGCCAGCTCTTGTTCTGAAACAGGGCAGGAAATCCATTTCAGAGGCAAAAGAATGCAGTAAAAAGAGAACTAAAACAGCTAACAATTGAAAAGTACTTAAGTTTATTGTTTTTTAAACTAGGCAAATGTACCTAACTGTATAGTCTTAATTTCATATGTTTTCATTAGTTCAAAAAGAGTATGGCCAGCATCCCCTTTCTTCAATGTGCCAGACTACGTAACATGTACCAACTAACTAAACCCCAAGCCTCCGTTTCAGAGTTATCAAGACAGTCAAAGAATTGCCTTACCACTGTGATCCAGGACAAAGTCATCTTGGGCATAACGGAATTTTTCAGGTCCACAAGCAATAAAAACATCATCATCACCAAAAAAGTCTTGCAGACAAGTAACCTAAAAATTAAAAAAAAAAAATCACATCCAAGAAATAAATTAGAAATATCAGAAGTAAATTAGAAACATTAGAACCAAAATAAAAACTCAGCAAAATTCATACTTGCAAGTCTCACCTATAATACTGAGTTGGAATGAAAAGCAATTTCATGTCACACTACATTTTCAAACACTCTACTCTTCACGAAGCACTTCCACACACTTTCCCTGATCTCAGAACAACAGAATAAGGAATTCATAGCTCAATACTTGGTGAAGTAGAGGACATACATGCAAGGTGAAGCGATGTTTTCCACGTCTCCCCGAATAATGAGCGGCAAGGCTGAGGTTGATGGAGGTCTCTGTTTTCAGCTTAATTTCTTCATTTCTGCCCTTCCTCACTCTCCTAACAACTTCACTTCCCAGCTGTGTGACCCTGGGCATGACTTCTCTGTACCTCTGGTACAGTGTGCCTTAGTTTGTTTTGGAGAATAATGTATGAAAACTGCCTGGGACAGTGCTGGGCATGTAAGGGCTCCAGGTGTTAATGCTCATCTCCATCACCAACATGACCATTAAGATCAGAGGAAGCTTCAGTGCCCTTCCAATGCCCTGTACCTAAATGTATAGTCTTAATTTCATATTCTTTTTTCACCCCCTGGCTCCCAACACACACATTGTATCAGTTTCAGATTCCATAGAAACTGGATCCACGGCAGAGGACATTCATCCACTCATCCCAGTGACCAGGACAACTATCCTCCTGGACTTTGGACATATGTAGGTTCCACTTTTACCTTTTATTCAACTGACTGTGTGAGGTCTTCTTTTTTTAAAATACTCATTTCCTAGTAATAATTATAAAGTTTTAAAAAATCACTGCTGGGGCGCCAGGGTGGCTCAGTCACTTGAGCGTCTGACTTCAGCTCAGGTCATGATCTCATGGTTCGTGGGTTTGATCCCTGCATCGGGCTCTGTGCTGACAGCTCAGAGCCTGGAGCCTGCTTCAGACTCTGTGTCTCCCTCTCTCTCTGCCCCTCTCCCACTCGCATTCTGTCTATCTCAAAAATAAACAAACATTAAAAAAATTTTAAACAAAATCACTCCTCTGCTACTTAGAAGGATTGAGCAATTGATTTTATTACAAGGAAATATTTCATCCGGTACTAAGTATGTTGGTATTTGACTAAAATAAATGCCAAAGTAGACCATTAAGTTGCTTATTATATGGAAAAGAAGTGTTCAACAAGTGTAGGGACTATATGAGATCAAAAAGGTGGTTTTATATTATTTAGATCTTCCTAATCAACCTTTTTTTCTTTAATGTTTATTTAGTTTTTGAGAGAGACAGAGAGTGTAAGTGGGGGAGGAGCAGAGAGAGAAGGGGACAGAGAATCCAACGTGGGCCCTGCGCCGATAGCAGAGAGCCCAATGCCGGGCTTGAACCCATGAAACCGTGAGATCATGACCTGAGCCAAAGGCAGACGCTCAACCATCCAAGCCATCCAGGTGCCCTCTAATCAATCTTTTAATGATTTCACCTGTCTGTGTTAAGTCTGGCTTTCCAAACATGGTTTCCAAGAGATGCCTGCCTCTCTCTGAGTAGTCAATGGATGCACATTTGATTAAATAGTTAACCAAATTATACAACTATCAATTAGGCTCAGATTTGCCTCAAATACTACTCTCAAGGAATGGTAGGATTGAAATGAATAAGTGACACAACTGATTTAAATAAATGTGTCTTTTGACTCAGGACACCGACATACCTCCTAGAATATTAAACAAATTTGTATTGAGCATTTATTATGTGCCAGGCACCATTCTAGGTGCTATAGAAGCATCAGTAAAGAAATAAAAAGACAAAAATACCTGCCCTTCTGGAGCGAGTGTGAAAAGAAACACAATAAAAATTTGTAAGTAAATTTATGCATTACCAAAAGGCAGTAGGCGCTATGAAGAAAGATAAAGCAAAGCAGGAGAACAGTGAATACATGGATGGGTGCTGCAATACTAAACAGGGTGGCTGGGGAAGGCCTCAGGCAAGGTTACTATCGAGCACGATATTAAAAGAGACCAAGGAACAAGCATGTGGGGAAAGTGTTCTAGGCAGAGAGCACAGAATGCGCAAAAAACCTGTGGAGAGTTCACGCTTGGCACGTTCAAAAGAAACAGTCCTGGAATATAGTAAAAGAGGGGGAAGAGTGAATCAGAGAAGTAAGGGGACATAGAGCAGATGACATGAGGCCTGTCGGCCATTGGTGAGGGCTCTTTACTCCGAGACACAAAACCATCCAACGCTTCAGAGCAGAGGGCCAGCACATGACTTCCCTTTTAACAGGCTGACACTGTGCTCAGACTAGACTGTGAATGGGCAAGGATAGACAGCACAGTTAGAGGCCATTGCTACAGCAGGCAAGAGATGAGAATGGCTTGTGCAAAGGCATTGGGAGTGGAGGTGGTAAGGAGGGGCTACGTGACCGCCTGGATAGGGGGGTATGAAAGAGGATAGAAGAATATGATGGCTCAGCATTTTTGGTTTGAGCCACTAAGAAGTTGGGATTGTCATTAGCTCTAACAGGAGAGAATACAAGAGAGATAAAGTTAAATAAAGTTTCGTCGTAGAGAGGGTGCTCATGAGTTCAGATTTGGAACATTAAACGCGAAACATCCAGGTGGAGGTGTTGGGTAAAAAGTTAGACATACACAAATCTGAATTTCACAGGGGAGATATGGGATCGAGGTAGAAATTTGGGACTCACCAGCATACGGATGGTATTTAAAATCTTGAGATCAATTATGGCAATGAACACACATAAGGAAAAGATGTAAAGCCTGTGCTTTGAAGCACAGTAACATTGTAAGGTCCAAAAGAAGAGGCAAAACCAGCAAAGCAGATGGAGGAGGAGCAGCAGCCAGTGTGGGAGGAAGACAGACAAGAGTTTGTAGTATGCTGGACACCACATCAGAAAGGGTTTCAAGGAGGAGGAGAAGGAGAGAGGAATCACCTGTGTCAATGTTACCAACAGGCTAAGATGAACCTTGAGAAGTGGCCGCCAAACCAGCAACATAGAGATTGGTGGGATCTTAAAGATGAAAAGTAGTTGCATTGGAATGGTTGAAGAGAAAGTCTAACTGGAGCACCTTTAAAAATGAATAGTAGAGAGTCGTCTCCATCACCTAAGTGCCCAACTTTTCATTTTGGCTTAGGTCATGATCTCGTCGTGGTTGTGGGATCCAGCCAGCCCCCTACTGGGCTCTGTGCTGAGCGTGGAGCCTGCCTGAGATTCTCCCTGCAGCCCCCCCTCCCCACTCTCTAAGTAAAAAATTAAACTTTTTTTTTATAGAATAATTGGAGATACAGATATAGGCAACTTTTTCAAGGGGCTTCGATGGGAAAGATAGCATAGAATGGGAAGATAGCAGAAGGAAGAAGTGGAGTCCAAGGCTAACAGAATTTTTTTTTAATTTTTTGAGAAAGAGTATAAGAATGAAGGAGGGGACAGATAATCTCAAGCAGGTTCCACACCCAGTGTACAGCCCAAAGCAGGGGCTCAATCTCAAGACTGTGAGATCGTAACTAGAGCCGATATTAAGAGTTGGATGCTTAACCGAGTTAGCCACCCGGGTGTCTCTGAAGTTGCTTTTTAAGATGAGAGAAATAACACGATACTACACTATTGAAATGATGTCGTAGACAAGAGAAAGATGGTGGCATGAGAAAGAAAGGGACTGCTGGAACTGTGTCCCTTTGTAAGAGAGAGGGGATGGGAGCAGAGTGCAGAAGGGACTGACCTTGCATGTGACTATGGTCGGTTTTCCCAGTAAAGGAATCCAGGTGGATGGTGCTAAGTGGGAACACACAGTGGTGGGGCTGGTGGACATTTCCTGGTTACTTCCCACTTCACTGAGAAAACTGACACAAAATCATCAGCTGAAAATGAGGCTGAGAGAGGAGGTATAGCAGGTTTGAGGAGGAAGAAAAGGGGTGAAACTGCGATCTGGGATTGTAGGAAATTACTCGTTACTAGTTTAATGAATACCTGTTGCCTCCACTCTGAAAAGAGAGGAACAGGTCAGATTTGCTATATCCTCAGCAAAGGCTCTTATTTAAAGAAACTGTACAGGGGCACCTGGGTGACTCAGTGGGTTAAGCGCCCAACTTCGGCTCAGGTCATGATCTCACAGTTCATGAGTTCGAGCCCCACGTCAGGCTCTGTGCTGACAGCTCAGAGCCTGGAGCCTGCTTCGGATTCTGTGTCTCCCTCTCTCTCTGCTCCTCCCCCGCTCACAGTCTGTGTCTCTCTCTCTCTCAAAAGTAAATAAACATTAAAAAAAATATTTATGAAAAAGAAAAGAAAGAAACTGTACAGCGTCCCCATCAGGGGCCTGGCCCTGAACCCTCTGCCTACATCTCCCCATCACACCTGGATAATGTGGCGCACTGCCCCGAGAGGGGAACAACAAGCAGCATTAAGGGCCCACTTAGGATCCCACAGTATATATGACAGAAACTCTTCATTCGGAAACAAAAAAAGCTACCCGGTCCATGTATTGTCTTAGAAAAACCAAAACCTTTAAAGCTGGTATTCTTACAATTCATGGGGTTGGTTCTGACTAGTCAAGAGAAGAAAATCGATATAAACACAGATGTTACAAAAAACTAGACTGCACTGATAATGAGTAAATAAGGGAAGAATGGAAATATTCTCTCCCTCTACTGCTGCTGATTTAAAATACATGTCTCTGCAGGTGCCTGGGTGGCTCAGTCAGTTAAGCGTCTGACTCTTGATTTCAGCTCAGGTCATGATCACAGAGTCATGGGATAGGGCCTTCTTAAGATTCTCTCTCCTCTCTGCCCCCTCCCCACTTTCTCCCTCCCTTCCTCTCCCCCACCTCTAAAAAAAAAAATACAAGTCTCTGTTCACATTCTTCACAATACAGATATGAACTGTCATTACTATGTTCAAAAAAACTGTAAAGTTAAACCTCACTACGAAGAGAACACCAACAGAGAAGCAAGTTGATGAGTAAACCAAAATTAACATTCGCAGGAGAATGAGGTTTCAGGTGTTTTCACTTTCACTGTAGAGTAAACTCGACTTATGGTATTAACTAAAATACAGGTGTAAGTCCAGGGAGCATTTGCTGAAGATGAGTTTTTGCAGCACCACTCTGCTGAGCCTGACTGTCTCACCCCCTCTTTTTTTTTTTTTTTTTTTGGTTCCATGCAGAAATCTTGGGCAAGATACCAATTTCATTTCATCTTTAAAGACTAAAAGCAATCACATGTGAAAGCAGTGGCTATTTCTTCATTTTCATTAATTCATGGCCTCAAATACTTTTTTTAAGGTTTATTTTGTGGGGTTCCTGGGCGGCTCAGTCAGTGAAGCATCTGACTCTTGATTTTGGTTCAAGTCATGATCTCATAGTTCATGGGATCAAGCCTCTTGTTGGGCTCTGTGGGGACAGTGCAGAGCCTGCTTGGGATTCTCTCCCTCCCTCTATGCCCCTTCCCCAATCATAACATGTGCTCCCCTCCCACTATAAACATTAAACAGAATTTTTTTAAGTTTATTTTGAGAGAGAGAAAGTGCATGACAGAGTGTGGGGGAGGGGCAGAGAGAGAGAGTGAGAGAATCCCAAGCAGACTCCGTGCTGTCAGCACAGACCTGATGGAGGACTCAATCTCATGAATGGAGATCATGACCTGAGTGGAAGTCAAGAGTCAGATATTTAACTTACTCAGCCACCCAGGTGCCCCTCTTTTTTCCCTTTTATAATTATTCGAGGAGGCTGTTGGTAGAAACCATTCTTTAATATGCACATATAAACATATTTATAAATATTTTACAAGTATATGTATACATGTGTCTATTTATATGTATGTTACATGAACCACATTTCTGTATATAATTTCTGGAAGTTTAAGATATCTTAATTAAAAAAAGATATCTGAATTTTTTGGGCCCTAATTGGAGCCCCACAGGAGCTTGATCCCATTACTCTGGGATCATGACCTGAGAAGAAATCCAGGGTCAGGCACTCAACCCACAGAGCCACCCAGGTACCCGAATGTCAACATCTTTAGACAATGCAGAGGAACTGAGAACTGTGAGCATATCATTCCAATTTTATGCTAAAATTGTATTTGTGGAATACTAGACCTTCATATAACACAGTCATTATTTGCTCATGCTCATGTTTTACAAGCATATGGACTACATATTTAATTGTTCCTAGTAGTGTCCCAAATTCAGTCAATACTTTTCAAAGTGAAATATCTGACAAAATGCCAGGGTTGGATGTAAGCTGAAATAAATTTCTCATCACTGATGAGAATCGCATTAATTTATCACTGTACATTCAGTCTAACATTCTTAACCAAGTGCCTACAATATGCCAGGGATAAACAAAAGCCAAGAAGCACACAGCCTATTGGTAGAAATGGACAAGTAATAATTACCATTCAAAATGTTACAAAAAGAGAATACAATAATGGAAGAGCACCCTGACAGTCACAGGAATAAAGAAGTACAAAAGAACATCCCACAAAATAAAATATCCAATGCCTTGAGAATATTTCATATATTTGAACACTTACACAATTCTAACTTTTATGTTTTATAACATATTTTTTAAATTTTTTTATGTTTATTTTTGAGAGAGAGAGAGAGAGTGTGAGCGGGGGAAGGGCAGAGAGGGAGGGAGACACAGAATTTGAAGCAGGCCCCAGGCTACGCCCAATGCAGGGCTCGAACTCATGAATTGTAAGATCATGACCTGAGCTGAAGTCGGACGCCCAACCGACTGAGCCGCCCAGGCACCCTTCAACATATTTCTTGTTCTTTAACTGTGGTGGTCTCATTCCTTTTATCATAAATTTTAAAAACTGTAATTTAACACTGAGTTATTGGCCATGTCACTAAAAGTGATTCAGAAAAGAAGTATCAATACCATGAATAACATCTGAGAATCATTCTTAACAAGGGTGAGGAAAGTGTATCAGTTTAGGAGACCTCTTACTATCTGCTTCTAAATTCTTCAATACAAGAAGCTCTTCAGGAATAATGCATGTTATGTGGCTCATGAAAGAAGTTACATAAACAAAGGGGAAGTGGTATTTCTGCTAAGGTACAAAATTAAAGCAATCAGTAGGATCTAACAGGGAAACATCCAACTGAAAAATAACGTATCAATGGGAGCATATCTAAGCTTTCCAAAGGAATGTGGGCCATTTAAAAACAGTAATTTTTCCTATCCTTTAGGAGACAGATTAACAAGGTCAGGGTGACTGGTGGCAGCCATAATTTTAGTGCTAGTTCTTAATAGATTACACAGATTAATAGATTACAACTATTTTTTTATGTCCCTATTTGTTCTCTGTTAAAGGGTGTAGAAGCAGATACAAAGGCCTTAGCTCTGATAAAGGTACTATGCATGTATTAGGAGAATAAAACCTTTCCTTGAAAGAAAAAAAGGCAGAGGATACAGAAGTGTAATCTTCCCTGAACACTCACATGAAATGAGAGGAGGTCTCTATTTCCTGACCCACTGGCACACTTCGGATATCTTGCATTTCCTCTCCTTTCTAGAGTTACAACGTGTTGGTGGTAAAACAGGTTGGATTTCTCCAAGATCTCTTCTTACTATAAAATTCTAAAATCTAATATTTTAGTTTCTAAGAAAAGCTTATTTATATTTTAGGAGACTGTGTCCAAACAGTTAAGTGCAAAAAAAGGAACACTGTTTTAAGTGGGTAAATAGCAATGTCCACTGGGATTTCTGTTTCAGCTTCGATGAAATCTGTTGCTCCTTACAAATCTGGGTGTACCCTTTATACTCTGTAATTGGCCCAACATAGACATTATCATTGTGGTAACAGCCTGGTGTGTCTGGATCTCTCACCAGACTGTGAGCTACACACATTTAGGGGCACAGTCTTGTTCATTACTGTAATTCCAGCACAGCACATAACATCTGATATAAAGGGTTTGTTCAATACATTTCTGTTGAATTAATGAAATGCTCTGAATCCTGTTTCCTCCAAATAGCCCTTCACTAGAGGCTCCACACTCTTTCAATGAATCCCTATTAACTCATTATCATGCAAGGTAGTCCTTATTCCTAGATTTATGATACTGGCTTTCTATACCAAGATAATCTATAATCTCTTTGAACCCACCAGTCAAATCCTATAGCTCCTTAAAGAAAATATTCAGGGGTGCCTGGTGGCTCAGTCTGTTGAGTGTCCGACTTTGGCTCAGGTCATGATCTCATGGTTTGTGAGATCAAGCCCCACGTTGGGCTCTGTGCTGACAGTGCAGAGCCTGCTTGGGATTTTCTCTCCCTCTCTCTGCCCCTTCCCTGCTTGTGTGCTCTCTCTCAAAAATAAACAAACATTAATTTTTTTTCTTTAAAAAGGGGTGCATGGGTGGCACAGCTGGTTAAGCATCCAACTCTTGATCTCAGCTCAGGTCACGATCTCACAGTTGCTGAGTTTAAGCCCCACATCTGGCTCTGTGCTGATGGTGTGGAGCCTGCTTGGGATTCTGTGTCTCCTTCTCTCTGCCCTTTCTCTGCTTGTGTTCTCTCTCAAAATAAATATATAAACTTAAAAAAAAATAAAGAAAATATTCAGCTGTTGGTGCAAAACCTTCTTGAGATCTTCCTGGATGAAATCTGAAACTGGCCTCTTATTTAGTAGTCAGGGAGAAACCAAAGAAAGAGGCAGACAACTCCGGCTTGGTAAATGGCAGTTTTAACCAGCTAAGGCAGCTTACACACGAAACTTGTCTTGGGTGAGAGCAAGACAACTGGATCCCCGCACTTGCCTGTCAAACCTTCAAAGTTCACAGAGAGGTTTTAACTGGGTTCAATCACGTATTTCATGCAGATGTTCTCAACACACATCATCTCAAAGCTATGTCTTTGGAGCAGCACCTTGGAGTGGGGAAGGCAAGCAGAACCCACATTCCAACAACAGGGAGAGGGTATGGAGCCTCTGATCACCCACATCCCACTCACAGGCCAACCAACAGTCACGTCTTGACAATCTCCTCCCCAAATCAGCAAATACTTCATCAAATTTTGGCTCCAGATACCTTAAAATAACTTTTTAAAAACTCATTTCAGACCATGCAAGTTCTTTCAAAAAGTAAATTCCTTACATCATTATTTCAGGGTTACCTGAGAAAAATTACTTATGAAACCTACTACTGCAACCATCTGGTAGAGGACATTTAAAGCAAAGCAATTTCCTATTAAATCTGCCGTTTGGTGCTAGTCAGACTGAAAGATGTATTAAATAAGGGTCTCTTGAGATACTTTCCAAAACTATTTTATTGAAAACTGCCAAGACCTGATAAGATAAAAATGAAAAGAAACATCATTAGAGCTGAGTAAAGGACTAGTAAAGGACTAGTTTAAATTGGCATTAACTTATCTAAATATAGTCCAGGTCAAAATCTCAGCTCCCATGAAATGTCTATCTTGCAGAACAAGAACTACATTTTCAGAAGAAATGGCGTTGAGACAGGGATACTGAGGGGTCTCTGTGAAAATCTGCTCTTTGCTCCCTTTTCTGCTTCCATTCTTGCTAGGACATGCACCCCTGCCATATACATGCCTTAATATATGTCCTCCTTATAAGGGGTGAGGAGTTAATGATTTCTTTGGAGTCTTCCAGCACAACAGACAACATCTAAGGACTAAGAAGCCATCTTGTCCATATTCCAGGTCACTGGCACAAAATATCTCAATGCTAGATGCCCTGGCTTCCAGGAATAACACCTAGGTCCTCATATTTGTTCTAACCACCAGTTCCAGGATGCCTAAGAGAACACATACATCAGACCATGATCCTCAATAAAAAGTCTCAGCCCCAAGCAAAGACAAGACTCCCTCCTTTCCCGAGTCTCCCAAATGCTCTATTTGTACCTGCATTCTCTCTATACCTTCAATAAACTCTGTTTTCACCTTTTGCTGGCTCATGTTTGATTTCTACTCTGCGTGCAGACAGGGACCCTCTTGACTGATCCTGTGGGATCTCCCTCTGGGTCCTTGGACTTGGCCTGCCAGCACAAGGATAATGGATATCAGGCATATAAAACACACATTGGTATTTTCTATGGATTTTCTTTAATTTTAACTGTGTGTATGAAAGAAAGAGCGAGATTAGGAACAAAGGTCCACATCTGTTAAAGTTAAAGGCTTTCATTATCAGAGTCCAGTTTTAAAAGGTTGTCTCTACTAAAGAGTAAACAAAAAATTTTTTTTCTAACTTACTTTTAAAGACAATTTGCAAGAGCTCAGAAAAGAAGTTAGTGTCTTATATATTTGAAGTTAAAATTCTCATATCAGCTTTTAATGGAACTGCATTGATACCCTTGATTTCTTTTCCTAAGAAATGAATACAAGTCATAAATTGCCAGAAAAGAACTGCATTTAATTTTGAACCCCCAAAGACACTTCTACCATATATAATTTTTCTAAAATTATAGAGACATGTAAACAAATGGAAATACAGATTTTTTAATATGTAAAGAAAATCAAAATGACAATTTTAACATACAATAAAGGATAAGCCTAATAACTGCTGAGCCATTATCTTTCTTGTCTACTGCTAGCATGGGGCACTTTTTGTTGTTAAATACACTCCCCTCATAGATACTTGAAAGCTATAAATTCACCATAACTAATATTATCCCAGACACACGCCACCTTTTTTTTTTTTTAAAAAACCAGTTCTACCCTTAGAATATAAATTCTGTTTAACACAAACAGGAAAACCTACATCTGAAATAAAGAAAAGGTAAGTTATTTGGTTCCTCCAGAATGCTAGTAACAACTACAAAAACAAATTCATAGGTCAGTAAGCAGGGTTTGGGGTCTCTCCATTTCTTTACCCTCTACCCATAATACAATCAGTATAAATAGGTTTCTTTGTTCCCAGTAAATGTTGGCTAGCCTACAGTAAGGGAAGGATCCCTTTGTACAGTAAAAAGAAAGCTACTTGGAATAGCAATGTTTTTCAGCTTCCTGTAAAACCATTCAGCCAGGCACTTGAGACCCTGTGGTTGCCATGGAAACAGAACTGAAGCTAAGAGAAGACAGTACTTGACAATAAAGGGCTTCTCAACTGCATCTACAGACAACTCCCGACATTTAGTTTGTTTCCATTAAAAAAATACTGGACCTACCCTTTCCTGTCCCAATGGGGCCTCTTCATAATAATGGCTATTCACCAAATACAACTAATCAGAATCTTGAGACCAAATATTTGGTTTCAGGAAATACCTGTATTAACACGATAAAAACATCTTGAAAAATTCATAGCTATTTGGCTACCAAATATATTCTGGAGGAAAGACAATGATCACTCTTCCTAGAAATGAGGTACTTTCTAACCTGACCCTCTGACTGCCCCCACTGAGGATCCCAGTGTTAATTGCTACAGGAAAAAGTTTCATATACACTCTAGAGTTTTCTGCCATTGGAAGGAGGCTGCACCAAGAATTTAAAAGAATTCAGGTAAGGAAGTCATAGGAAGCCTATTACAGCAACCATTATGTATTTTCCTCGAATTCTGGGGAAGCTGGAGTTGCACATTTGCAGGCGGATGTGACTGGAACCAGAGTCCACCTCTCTGAGATTCCACCATCTTCAAATAATAAACACAGGTATCAAACCACGGGCGTTACAGAAGGGGAAACTGAGGGCCAAAGTAAAAGGAGGCAATTTTTTTCTTTAATGTTTATTTATATTTGAGAAAGAGAGAGAGCGTGCGTGCGCGCATCTGAAGCAGACTGTGCAGACAGCAGCAAGCCCGATGCCTGGTTCAAATTCATGAATTGAAAGATCATGACCTGAGCCAAGTCGGATGCTCAACCAACTGAGCCATCCAGGCTCCCCAAAGGTGGTAATTTTCTAATCCAAATTTTTGTGTTTCCAACAGAAAGGGATAGGGAACAAGTATGAAATACCTAACTATATACTGTACATGGTAAGTCTCATCTACACATGAATTTCATTTAACCCCCAGAATGACCTTAAGTAGGCATGGGAATTACCATTTTCCACAAAAAGAAACAACGGATCAAAGAGGGTACTAACTGGCTCAAGGTCAAACAAGCAGAGGAAAAGGAGCTGAGTCTGACCTCTGCCTGTGTGACTCGTGCCTGACCACACACTCTCCCTAAAGAAGAAAACAGTGTGCTCAACATTTATGAAAAACAACATAAGAGAGCTTATTTAGACGAGTCAGGAAAGTTTTTGTACATGCCAAAATCCAAATAACCTGACCGTTTATCTAGGTCTTACTTTTATGAAGTAAATGAATGGCAAGTATGTAAACTTATGTTTAGGATTTATCTTTCTTTTTAAGGATCAACTTCTAAGTAATGCCACAAGGCCCATACAAGTTCAGGCTAACTTCCTTTTATTTAGGGAATACTGAGTATGTTCTGAAATTGATAACTTCAAACAAACTGGCTAACTCTCTAAAAACAAATTACAAACACAAGTTAGAATCGTATGGTTTAAGAATAGGACTCCATTTGCTGCCAGACTGGAAATTCTAAGAGTACAAACATGTATTAAAAAATATTACGACCTTTCAATTTTTAACATAAAGGCAAAATCTGCAATATTTTCCAGAAATTTAGTCTCTGCATATAAAAAGCCGCCATCAGATTAGACCGCCCTTATGGCTTCACTTCAGCAAATGGTGAGTGCATCCAGGTGGTAAAGACCTTTGGAACCAAGACAAAGAGATCCATTAGTTAAGGTGGTGTGGAAAAACTTGGGTCAGTTAATTCTAGACTTGTTCTGGAAAACACCAACCACTCAGCACTATGACTACAAACGCTGTCACTATGCTGTAATATAGTAGGGCTATTTAGGTTTGAGGGGAAATCATCCCATTAAAACAAATTTTTTTAAGCAATCATGTCCACTATTAAGATGTTGCTTTCATCTTAATAAAATTATTTTCCTCCTCCTTTGCCATTATGTTCTGAACTTTCACTTGCAACATTAAAAAGACCACCCAATTACCCTTTCAGCAGCCCCCTGCCCACTTCTAGTTTGCTGCATTTAACATCAGTGGGCTGAGGGAGAGATCAGGTTTAAGAAACTGGGTAAATGCTAGAGGCTTTGTGCCCAAACTTCACACTGTGTCCAAACTTCCCTTTGCTTATTTCCTAGTTTCAAGCTATTGGGTCCAGACTGGTGAGTTGACTAGACATGAGTCTAAAATAAGTGGGGCAGTTCCTACGCTGCAGAAAACATAAGATTTTGGTTTCTATAGCTGCATCTATTTTCACATGACAAGGACTCAAAATTTTCATTTTAAAACCAACATAAATCCTACACGAAAAGCAATGAGAAAATTTCTTCCCAGTGCAAGCTTCTTAGCAAATGAAAGTTTCACTTCCCAGCCAGAGAAATCCTCTGAATAAGTTACATGCCTGTGGCTATTCGGAAACGGGAAGCATGCCATCCATTTGAATTATTTATGACAACATTTTTTGTATGAAAGTGATATTGGCTGAGGCAAATACCACAATTAGATTTTCCTGTTTAAAAGGCACCTGTTTCTGAAACCGAGCCAAAACTTGTTACAATAACATGTACATAACTGATTTCCAAGTTGTTACAACAAGTACTTAGTTTAGGAGAATGCAAAACCAGATAGCTCAGCAGTTTAGATTTATGTTATTATCAAGACTCACTGTGAATATGCAAATACCCAGAGAAGGGTTATATCTATTGGCTGTGCACCACTACTCCGATTTATGTGGAACTTAAGAATAAAGGTATAAAAAGTCTTTTTTGATGTTTCACTTTAAGATAATTTTATGTATTTAAGTAATCTAGGATCAGACAAAGACTATAGCAAATAATGCCCAGTTCCCAGAGTTAACCAAAGTTATTATGTCATGATTGCCTCAGATCCCTTTAATATCTGCAAATAAAACATTATAAAGTTAAAATCTCTTTTGTGTCTGGTCCCCAAGCCTCACTGCTCCCTCCTTCCTTCCTGAAGTCTCCACCACCTTAGGAAAATACTATCAAGTTATTTATCTTGGGTCCTTCTAAGCCATGACTTTTGCCCTTACATTATAGTTGAATATATCCATATACAACCAAAAATATTGTTTAGTATGTCTTTAAATTTTTATGTAAGTTGTATCACACTAAATATATCCTACAATTTGTTTGGGGGGAGGTTTTGTCTTTTACCTAGTTTTGATTTTCAAATCTCACCAAGTCTTAGTTCTTTTTACTAATTCCTTTTAGCTCATTGATGCAGTCCTAAAATTTAATTTTTAAAAGATCATCATTCTATCATTATTACTTTTGATAAACTGCAAAGAAATTTTGCATACCCTAAATACTTCCAAATTCTTTCAAATAAATGCCTGTTTTCTCAGACTATTCATTTTAGTTTAGATATTATAACCATTACAGTGCCCAAGTTCTCAGATGGCAGAAAAGATATATGAGTCAATTCTTTCTTTCCCCATAAGACTTCATCTCCAATTATGAGAAAGGAATGTACAAGAAATGCTTAACATCTAACTCTAGAGATTTAGGAATAACTTATTCCAAAGAAGGGTTTCTTGACCCAAAGGAGTATAAACCCTGGAAAAAAGAATTTTTAAATTACTAAAACTTGAACTTAGCTACATCTAAGCTTTCAGAAAAAAATCCACAGGAGGACTTAAAATTACTAATTCATAGAAATAGTTCCTTTCAAAAGACAAAGCTAAAGAAGAAAACTAAGATCACAGGTCAGATTTATTCTACACTATAACACAAGACAGGTTTTAGGCACAGGAAACTTCTGTTTCATAGGGAATGCATAAAAGGAATCCCCCCTAAAGAATTCCAAAAGCTGGAAAATACTGATGAACTGTATGCATGCACAATTTCTTATCTTTTTCTTGCATCCAGAGAAATAATATTCTTTCAAAGAAACATCTATTTATTTTTTGCAAATCTCCAGGGGTGTCAATTAACTGAGACTGGAATCAGCAAGTAAGGGAAGTTGTCTGTAAGCATTTATCATCAAGTTATATGCCTTGCTTAGAGAGCCAGCTGTCTTAAATAACCATCCCCTCCCTGGGGCCACAAGTCTGGGCAAGAATGCTACTCATGTCAGAAACTCATGTCATAAGATTAGATTTGAATGGAAAAGCAAAGAGAACATAGTCTCTTTGCTCCAGCTGGGATTCATTATTCCCTTCCCAACAAGGAGGCTGTTATTTAGCCTGAAAAGAAGAGCCTCCTTCCTTCTTGGATATTTTCCAATCTATCATGGCACCTGAATGACTTAGAAAATACCCTGCCTTACAACAACCTTTAAGTCTCTCAGTCTCCCTCCAGGAAGACATTTTGGTATGTTATTTCTCCATCAATATGAACAAAAGTTACCCTTGGATTCTTGTGGTGTGGCAAGGTTAACTTGGGAACCTAAGCACGTGAATAAAACCAGAAGGAATATCAAGATGGAGGCTTCCGGAACCTAGATCAGCATGAGTTTGTAGCAGCTGAGGAGGATGGGGAAAACATCCAGTTGCCTGGAGACTGTGTTCATCTTTCACCCTACTGTACCCAGAGCACCCGACACCATGCCTGAGTGTAGAACACTCAGGGAATATTTATTTAGTGAATGAATGGATGAATAGCACAGAGAAGGGGACTTTGGGTTCAGTGGCTCCAAGTATTAGATTCATGGGGGGCAGCTTTTACTACCAGCATATGCATAGAGATGGCTATGGAGAACCAAAAGACTTAGGCAGAAAACAGATTGAGATGGGGAAACAGAGGTAGGTCAGCACAGCAGTAAGGAACTGAACACAAGCAGGATCCCAAATGTAAGTAAATGTTATCACAATATACCCCACCCACCTATCCTCTACCACTACAGCTGATTTGTCTCTAGCAACTTAAATAAGTTAAAGGGAATACTCCAGCTTACAGCAAGGATAAAGATAAATGGGACCCATGTAGTCTTCATGTCAGCAGAGCTATGGAAAGGAAGGACATTCTTAGAGAATAGGGGAGGAGCTAAAGAGTGAAAGGGTTTCTCCTCCATGTTGAGAGGCAGGAACTCCACCTTCTGAAAACAGGAAGAAATGCTGAAGGGGGTTATCATCATCATGATATATTCTACACATAGTGCAACAATTTTTTTAAATGCAAAGAAATGACAAGTACATGAATTCATTAGGTAATAATTTTTTGAGTTCATTTAAATAAATGAATGGACTTAATTTCTACAAGGGAGGGGCAGAGAGAGAGAGGGACAAAGAGAATCTCAAGAGGGCTCCATGCTGTGGGGCTTGATCTCATGGTTCCAGAGATCATGACCTGATCAAGAGTCAGATGCTTAACCGACTGAGCCACCCAGGCGTTCCCCATTAGGGGATAATTTTTAAAGCCGGCATATGAATGCTTCATAAATGTGAGGCCCAGACCAAATGGTCCACAAAGTCCTTGCCACCTCCTCCACCAGTTGGTAATAGACCCTGGCAGTGGACCAAGGATGAGTCCCTTCTTCACAGCCTGGTAAAGAACAGTCCTATTCCTTGTCTCCATTTCTGACACGTTCTATCTTAGTCTGGCTTGAGTCCCAATTCCCCAGCACAGACATACTCATCTCATTCTCCTCCAGCTTCAGGAGAAGGACTAGCTCATAGACCGAGAAATTAATTCCATTCTTAAAACCACATCTTGAAATGGCAATTGCTGTCCTGTTTAGTGTGTGGTGATTTTCTTCAGTATTTCCCAAATAGTATTGAGAACATCAGCCAGCACCATCTTGGAGAACAGTCTTTGGCTGAAATCTTCCCAGGCTAAGTAGTCTCACCAACAAAGGAACCTGATGAACAAAGTTTGCAGCATATTTTTTTAAGCTCCATATTCACTTAAAAAAAACCCACATTATTTTATGATTTATTCAGAAGAATGGGGTTCTGAAATGATTAGGTTTCTGTTTTAGTAAAGACTCAGGTCCCCCTTCTAAAATGAAGCATGGCCATATAAATAAGAACAAAGTGGCTCATGATTGCATTAATTCACAAACACGGTCCTTGGCTTCTAACAAAACGATGGGGTGTGGGTGTGGCATGGGACCATGTTCTAAAGTGAGCAGTCTTTCCACATTCTCCGCTCCTTGAGAGACCACCCTGGAAATATCGAGGCCAATAAGCAGCCCCTTCATGAAGAGGTCTGACAATGGGCACCGACTCCAATCCTTCCACCCAGGACAAACAGGATGCTGAGGACTACTCGAAGGGGAAATGCCACACACCAAGAGGACTGCGAGGAAAGACAACCTGAAAGTGGCTCTGTGGGTTGCACACACGCACATCTGCACTTGTCCGGTGTGTCCTTGAGGGAAGCACTATCGTCTGTGTAGTGGCCACTGTGATTCCTCGAGTTCGTTTCCTCGCTACTGCTGAAACGGAGTGTTTGAGGACGGCTACTGCTAACAAGTCATATTTTGATATACCCACCTTCCTTGCCTTCAGTACGGTGGGATTAATAATCACGGAAGATTCATAACCCTTTCTACTTCACGAGAGTTCGGCAATCCTTCCCTCTTAAATCATCAACATCATTGTGGGATAAATAATTTGAATATGACTCTCATCACTGCCATGAGCTGTACATGCAGCAAACCCCCTTCTGCTCCTTTTGTTTGAATTGGCTTGGCTCTCTTTCCCCTCCCAACCTCATCCAGAAGCAGCACTCCTATTAAAATTCATGATGTTTCCCTCAATGCAAGTGTCTGATTGCAGCTGTCAGTTTCCCAGTTCAAGGATTTTCATACTGCCTGAGAGGACAATGTGAGGCTCGCACTGCTACAGAAATAGGTCAAGCTCAATTTTTCTATTTCAGCTCTGCTGCCAAAAGTGTAGGCTTTGCCTTCTAGAAAAAAAGCACGTCCTCTGGGTAGGCTCGGCACTTAAGGAGAGGTGAAGAGGGCACACTTCTTTCCCTCACCAGGGGGGACCGCCACGGTTTCCTTACACAATGCCTCCAAACCTTTGTTCCATCACTGGTGACTCTCTGGAAGAGCCTGTCTTTTTGTTCTTTGTGCTATCATGCTTCACAGACATTAAGACACCAAACGAAATGGACCACAACAAAAGAGGAACTTAAGATAGGGCATCAGACACCAAAAAGATTCATCCTGTTGAGTTGGTTGGTTTTTTCACCCTGCGCTACCTAGAGAATGAAGGACAGGCGAGAGCAAACGAGCAGGTCTGTTATACACAACAGAGGCCAGATCATCTCCCCAACTCCTTTCCCCTCTCCTACTCCCACACATGCTTACACTCTTCTACGTGGGGCAATTGCTGTGGAAACACTATGTAATAGGGAAGGAAGAGAACAGAACATTCTTAAATCCTCAAAAAAGTCAATATAATGTAGGACTACTGCTGAATTACTGAATGTAACTATAAGGGACCTAGCGATTTATGTGGCAGTAAACCCCAAACCCACCCCATTTTACAGATGTGGAGACAGAAGCTGGTAAGTGAATTCTCTAAGGCACAAATGCAGTGGCAGGGTTAGGAAGAAGCCAGGTCCCCTTACTCCTGGGGGCTCCTACTACTTTACTCCTATTAACAGGAAAGGGAGAGAGGCATGCCATAGAGAGACAGATAATCAAACACTCTGATTCCAGCTAATTTTTCTTGTACTGTCTAGTGAAGATGAGGAAGAACAAGGCATCCTAAAAAAAGAGCACTCATTAGAGAGAGGAGACCTGGATTCTAATACCTAGTAAACTTTTTTTGTTTACCTCAAGAAATTTATTAACCATTAGTTCTTTCACTCATAAAACTAGGGGCTTGGAGTACATGATCTGTAGATTCCTGCCAGTCACACAGGAGCATGTTTCTACACATATATTCTCTGTGCTACATGGTCCTGGCACTACATCGAGCACAGAGGGGATTAAAAGAAATGAACAAGAGAAGACCCGTTTTGTCAAAGAGCATTCACATTTCTTTGCCACTATCTGTAAAGTTGAGCCAGGTCTTCAAGCATCAACTAAGAGTAACAAATGAATGACCATCTCTTTAAGCAGGAGAGAAGATACATACCTGTGAGAAGTGAAATAATTTAACCCATTACAAACTGGACTTCTATCATTTACTTCTATCCAGTCAGATCCGAGAGTGGGTCTGAAAATGCTTTCTTAGGAGGTGAAATAAGCAGGCCAGACTAGACAGAGTGAGGGGTTCAATTCCAACGGTAAACAAATTGGGGACAAGAAGGAACAGGACAATGGAGGTTGTGGTAACACTGACATTATTTCCAAGCATGAATTATATGCTATAGCCAAAGTCTGGTCTTCTAGAACATTCTATAATCATTTTTACTTTGTACCTTTACATAGCATTTTCCTACCTGCCCTCCCTGCAACTCCAGTTCTCAAACTCTTCTGCCCTCTCACGGTTGAGATCAACTTCTATTCTCTAGGAAGTTTCACTTCTGTGAAATACTGCTATCCCTTTCTTTATCCCTGATAACATTACTTTCTACATCAAACATATTAAATTTTCACTTAACTAAGATTATTTTTTGACCAATTTTATAATGATTTATATTTTATTTTTTAATGTTTTATTTTTAAATTTGCTTAAATTTATTTTGAGAGGGAGACAGAGAAAGCAAGCAGGGGAGGGCAGAGAGAGAGGGAGAGAAAGAATCCCAAGGAGCCTCTGTGCTGTTAGTGTGGAGTCTGATGCAGGGCTCAAACCCACAAACCATTAGATCATAATCTGAGCCAAAGTCAGATAGTTAACTAAGCCACCCAGGTGCTCTGTTGTTTAATTTTGAGAAAGAGAGCGTAAGTGGGGAAGGGCAGAAAGAAAGGGGGACAGAGGATCCTGAGTGGGCTCTGCTCTGATAGCAGCAAGCCCCAAACTCATGAACCATGAGATCATGACCTGAGCCAAAGTCCAACGCATAATCAACTGAGCCACCCAAGTGCCCCGATCTCTATTTTATATGGGTATGTCCTATCAACAGGACTGTAAATTCTTTATGAGGTATTCAGACAATACAGTTTTTTTTAGTCCTACAGGCAGAAGTTACCAATGAAATCATTAAATCCAAGTCCCCTTAGTTTATAGGCCAGGTAAACTGGGATGCTACTCTACAGGAGTCCAAGTAAGTCAGAAATATATGCTGAGGACATTGTGAACCTAGCTACTATAGAAGGGACAGTTTAGATTACTAAAAGTGGGTAACTGCTGTTTCAATTTCTGTAATAATCACTTTTACATAAGAAAGCTCTCTTTAGATGTCTCCATCATCAAAAGTATATGATTTTGCTCGATTAATTCTAAACTTATGGTATGTCAAAGCCAAAGTTCTGCCTCTAAATGATGATGAAAATGTGGTCAGTAACTTAGTCTCTTAGCATTTCAGCTCTAATTTCCTTCTAGAAGAAAAGAAGATACCAAGACTTAAGTAATCTATAAAGAACCTTTCCACTGTAATATGCAATTTTTCATTTCCCAATTTGAGAGGGAACACCTTAGTCTTCTATGACCCACTCCTCTCCTACGGTCTGTGTATTTTCTACCCATTTCCTTCTCATTCTAGCCTAACTTTGAAAAAGTCTAGTTTCACATAAACTGAACTGAGGTCAATTTTTCTCACAACTGCAGTTGTCAGAAAACACTTCTGATTTCCTCCTTTCCCCACTCCAGATATCAGCAGAGTTATTTCTTTTCTCTAATATTCTTTCAATATTACCTGCATCAAGGGTTGCCAGAAAAACACAAGACCGCTAGTTACATTTGAATTTCAGATAAGTAACAAATCAATTTGTAGTAAAAGTACGTCCCACACAATTTATTTTCTAAATCTGACAATTCTACTAGCACCCCTCAATGAATAAGCGTGTTCTTCAGTCTTATGAAGGGATTTTTAGAAATTAATTTTTTGTTGAAAATATTTTAGTAATTTTCCAAAAGTAAAGAACCTACTCCCATCAGATGAGAAGTTTCTCCCATCAGAGTTAGCAGTCTTCACCCTCTTCACCTAGAAGAGCCGGGGGAAGACAGCACACAGGAGCCAAGAGTCTTTGCCTGGAGCCAACAACAACAACAACAAAAGTGTGAAACAACAACCACACAAAAGTGTGACCAACACAAATGCAACAACTTGCAGAGGTGGACCCTCCTACTGCCTTGGCGTAGTGATGGCCAAGTATGCTCTTACCGAGCCCTAGGATGCTCCTAACACCTTTTAAACATCACATCTTGGGGTGCCTGGGTGGCTCAGTCAGTTGAGCGTCCGACTTCGGCTCAGGTTATGATCTCGCGGTCTGCGAGTTCGAGCCCTGCATCGGGCTCTGTGCTGACAGCTCAGAGCCTGGAGCCTACTTCACATTCTGTGTCTCCCTCTCTCTGCCCCTCCCCTACTCATGCTCTGTCTCTCTCTGTCTCAAAAATAAACATTTAAAAAAAAATAAACATCACATCTCTGAATCAAACCAGATCATTTCTCTTTGACCTTCAGAAGCAACATTACCTTGAGGGAAACAAACGGCTCAGCTTGATAATCAGCTCAATAGAATAAGCAAAAAATCTACATGTGATCGGTGAGAAATGTTGATTAGACCTGTCTAGAGCACCAAGTGACTGTATAAAAGGACACATGCTAAGCTAAGCTTCCATTAATGGAAGACCATTACAGTCTTAGGACTCCAATAGCTGCCACACATCCAGAAGTGTGCACTACACAGAAGTACACCCCCTTCCCTTTTTTGAGAGGATGAGGAAACCACAAGATATAATGCTTTTCTAGCTTTTCCACTCAAGTATGGGAAAGAAATCTCAAAAGTTAAATTCTGTAATTATTACGTGAAGTCTATAGTTGCATTTCACTGAAAAATAACTAGCAGACTGGTGCAAGGTCGGAAGGCAGATGCAAACTACCTTCTACAATTTTATAGGAAACCTTCCATGAATATTAAATACATGAAAGGAGTCTCCTTCAGTGTCATGTGTCGCCACAAAGAGAGTCTGCCCTTCATAAGCCAAGGAAATAACTCCTGCAAAGGCCCAAAGAGCTGCTGTCTGTAGACCTGATGCCAGGCTTTAGAGATGTTTGTACGTCTCTCTTCCCTCCAGGTGAGATAGATAATTTGGGGGCATTTCTTTCCTTGAAATGAGAACACCACATACTAAATTGCCTTTAACTGATAGTCCTCTGATGAGTGCAATTTATCTCCTGAATATGAAAGAGAATTCCCTCAACCCCACCCCAGTAATGTGCCTCCCAAGAGAATAATGTACCCAGGCAGGCCCACAGAGCTACTCTTTAATCAGAGGCTATTTTTCATGATCATAGTCATCATTAGGCAGTGTTCCGCCCACCATTTATCCCTATGACAAGGAAGAACTCTGAAAAGGAGGCAAGGCTCCCTGCCATTCAGGGGATCTGAAAAAAGTCAGAAGCACTGCTTTTCGAGGGTTGTCTCCTAATCAGAAAAGGACCAGCAATCAGCTCAGTGAGGGCCCACCTCTTCTTAACAGTGCACAAAGATTGCATGAGTAGAGAGGACTTTTAATCACTGCTTGGAGCAGTGCTTTAATTACAAACTCAGATAAAATATGCATTAACATTTGCATCTTGGGTAGTCATTTGTCACACAAAGAAAACAGGAAAGTGTTTACTCCTCACATGAGCTGGCATCCAGACCTTCACCCCTTTGGGGATAAAACACCAGGGAAACACTCCATTTCACAAGCAAACAAGAACGTGAAGAACAAGTGGAACTGTGGTGAGGTTTTTAAACAGATATCATGTTGGTATTACCATCTGAACTCTCTGCCATGATTACAGTCCAGACCCATACACTGGGTAGGCCAGTTAAAAGTAATGTAGATAACACTGTAAATGTAACTAAAGGATTCAGGTTTGCCCTTTGTCGATTCTAAACCAGACAAAGAGAGCAATATACAACATCCTAAGGTTCAAGGTTTCCACTCATTTTTACAGGTCAATTTATGTCCTCTCTGAAATAGGTTCTCTCTTCCAAGCAACATTCACTATTCCAACTATAACATGTTTATCATGGGTTCAAACTAATACACAGCATGCAGTTTGCTTATGGTAATAACTGTAGCTAACATGCTGTACAACTAAAAGCAACTGTTAGCAATAGGCAGCAAATTCCCCAATCTAACCATCTTTACGTGGGAAGACAAATTAAAAAAAAAAAAAACAAAAAACAAACAAACAAAAAAAACTCAACCCTGGGCAATTCAATCAGCAGTGACTGTTTATCAAATTGCCACCTAATTTCAGCAAACATCCATGGTATTTCTAACAGCTGCTAGACCTACAGAACAGAAATAGTGTTAATACCCTTAAAGGCAGACAAAGATCAGAAGAAACCACAGAATTAAACACTCAAAGCTCAATGGCTCTCCTTTAATTACAAAACCCTGTAACCTGCACTTGTTAAAAGTTAAGTGTCTTTAAACAAGGAAGTTCTTGAAGTTCCTGAAAGTATATTCCATCATTAGACACATAAGGAATATTCATACCTTGGGGAATTTTTCCTAAAAGTTAAGAACGGGCTTGTTGTCTTCTTATCTCCCAAATCAGAGATTACTAATGTAAACTAAACAAGTGTTTTCAGAAATCAGAAATCAGTAAGATCAAAATCTTTAAAGGAGAACAGGAGGATCTCAGAATGACAGGAAAAAAATTTTTGTTCTCTCTATATAATGTTATTGCAACTCAAAATAAATCATTACCACCCAAAGAGACAGGTTATCGTTAATATACACATGCTAGAGTCAGATTTCAAATACTTTTAAACTGTATGCACTCTTATTGCCTTTTAATTAATAGTTGTAAATCTACAGAGTATCTAGAATCACTGCGATTTGCTGTGAGTTATAGGCTTTTAATTTATCGGCAGGGTTGGGGTAAAGAAAGTGTGTGCATTAGAAGGAGTATTCCTCATAGTGGTTTCCAACATGGCTCTTTGGGGTATGGGGTCAGGCATCTGTATTTCATCGATAGCATTCAAAATCTCCCCCAGGTGATCCTAATATACATCAGGGGTTAAGTTCCATTGTCTTAGAAAACAGACATTATATCCTAATTTCCAAGGCAAAACTGAAGGTTATGTTTACAGATATAAAAACCATAAAAAAAAACATATAAAAACCTTGACAAAGGGCTGGAAAGGTGGCTTAATGGTTTGGTACTATCCTTAACAATGCAAAATTGATAAAATTTTTTTTAAATAACCTCCCACAATCAATGAGAACTTTGGTGATCTCTCACCTTAATCACGGATATCCATTCTTTTATTATAAAGTCGAAGTGGGAGTACAAGCCGGGACATTTTAAAAACAGAAAAATTGGATACAAATTAAATAAGTTATTTAAATATATCTCAAACACATTACAGTTGACCCTTGAAAAAGATGGGTTTGAACTGTGCGGGTCCATTTATACTGGAATTTTTATGATCCAGTACTGTATTTTCTCTTCCTTCAGATCTTCTCAGCAACATTTTCTTTTCTCTTTATTGTAAGAATACAGTATTAATATAAATACACAACATGTGTGTTCATTGGCTGTTTATGGTATAAGGCTTCAGTCAGCTGTAAGCTATGAGTAGTTAAGTTTGGGAGATTCAAAGATTATACAAAGAATTTTCAACTTCAAGGAGGCGGGAAGGTCAGGATCCCTAATCCCCATATTGTTCCAGGGCTAACTGTATAATCTAATTGAGCCTGCCTGTACAATGTTTTTTGTTTTTTTAGGTAGTATTATTGACACAAAATGAATAAACCTTTTAGAATCTCCAACACTAAAAGAATTTTATTTGAGCCCAACTTAGTACAGCTGCCCAGGAAATACACTCCTCACAGGGAAGCAAGTGTTCCAGAGAATGAACAGTTTTCACAAGTTTATATGCGTTTTTGTATCTTGTGAAAGCTGAAAAGACTTAAGTTAGCATATAAGTTAGGAATCACAAATTTTAACATCAAGGAATACAGGGAGTAAGAGCACCGATCACTATCTTAAGGACAAGATGGTTTTCCTTTAGACTACTCACTGCCGAAGCAGGTGTACAATACACGCTTGGTGGGCCATAAATCCAACTTGTGGTTTAAACAAAGCTTATGCACAGTTATGTTGACTTAGAAAAGTCAGAGAACACTTCCTGAACGTTTTCTTATTTAATCCTACAGTCAACCTTGAAAGGTGGACATGGTAATTATCCTTATTGTATAGGTAAGGAAAGGATCTCAGGGAAATTAAGTTACACAGTCAAGTTGCACAGCACAAGGGCAGGAAGTGAGCTAGGATCCTAGGCTCTGAACTAGCATATGCTCTAGCTGTTACTGAATAAAAGAGAAAATTAATGATGATTAAATGGCTGGTTTCTAAAGACAGGACTCCGCTGAGAAGGTAACTGCCCTGAAGAATGACTAAACAGTTGTTATTTTGCCAATATTGGAAGAAAGGAAGATGTGTGACACAGCCATAGTTTATTTTCAGACCTACTACTCATCAGACATTTCTACTGTCATAATCAATATTAAGCTGAATGATGGGAGCAGGAGGCAGAATACAGGAGTGAAAAAACTATTTTCTGAATTTGAGTCTAAGTTACTGCCATCTGTGTTACATCCATGTCCAGGTTAGACGTGCATCAATATCCTAGGAATCAAGAGTATTTACAGCAAGGAAAGCTTTTAAATAATAGCCCTGGGGGAAAAGCTCAGACAACAGCATTAAAAGTTGTGCATTTGATTGGAAATTATACCAACGAAAATACTTTGATGTCTAGATATTTACCACATTAACTAAAATTAACATTCTAATCTTTTATAAGATGGTCCTGAAATTTTAGGAGGGAAGGCCAATCATATATGGAGGATAATGCTATTTAATAGATTTAGACCAGCCCGGAATCCCCATCTCAAAAAAAAAAAAAAAAAAAAAATGCAGAAACTAGAGCTGCTCCTCTATCCCTACTAATTCCACTTTTAATGTATTTTTTAAAATCTCAATCAATAAACAGAAGGTGGTGACAGTAAGAAAGTCGTAGTAGGAAAAATACGCTCTGCTGAGGCTTACATGAGCTGGGAAGAATCACAAACCATAAACCCCTGCAATATTCAGGATACAACCTTGAGCTATCACGCTACTGCAGAGATAAGGAGTCAGATGTAAGATCTTATTATTTTCTTTTTAATTTAAGTTCCCCAGACAATTCAGCTCTAAAATAACAATTTCACAAATCAAAATCTCTCATCTCCCACTTTCTCAGCCCTTTGTAATTTGCCAATGGAATAAAATACAAATGCAAGTACCTCTCTGTGGATTCTGGGTGCATCTGTGCATACTTTCAAGTGTATGTGATCTGGTTTCCTTCCTCTCCTTACCAACTGTTAATATATTAGAAAGTCAAACTGATTCCAGAGATCTTTGGTGAATTATTATACTGAATTATGGGGCGTTACATTGTCTTTTATCAGTTTCACATCTTATAAATTATCTGATATAATCCAAAGAAGTGGAAAAGATCTTAGACCTCGGGGAACTAAAAAATTTGTATTTTGTTTCTTTGTAATGCACATCCTAGATATATTACCCTTTGAAAGCACAAACACAGACTGATATCTAGCTCTTGAGGGAAGACCTATCAAGTGGCTCTCAAGGCTTCAGATTCACCAGTATCCATTAATATTTCTAATTTATAGAGGTTAGTTGAAACTGCAAATAGAAAGCACATTTATTACTGTTTTACAAGACCCTTATGAGTTCAAAGATAGCCTACCTCTAGACAATTCTATACTGATTTACATCACAAAAGAGAAACTTCCCTATTTGCTCCTAAACTAACTTCCCTACATCCTCAGTGACTGATTTTTACAGACCCAGCTCACAATCCATATAATTTAAAACTCCTACAAAGCTATCAAATGTTTTACCTAAATATTGCTTCCCCTCTTTTTCTCACTTCCTTATAATGCAAATGGTTTAACTAACTCAAGGTTCTGTATGTTTGTTTTTTAAGCAGTGGGGATGATTTTAAAAAATACTGAATTTGGAGTCAGAAGTCTTGCCACCAAAATAGCTATGTTGTCTCAGTCAAAACACAGCCTCTCCTGGGGCCCAATTATCTCATCAATAAAATGAAAACACCTCAGTAGAGGATTTCTAGGGTTCCTCCCACCTATAATCACATAACACAAATGTTTCCCTTCCTTTTCCTTCTCTCGGAAATGAGTCCAGTGGGAATAAATTTTCCAGCTGGATGGAATGGTCTGCCCAATAGCACCTTGTTGAGATTCAACTTTGGAGTCTCTGAAGACTGTTAGGAACATCAGTCTTGGCTCTATCCCAATTCACTGCGAAATAAAACAAATCATTTAGCTCTTTCATACAGCCATTTCCTCAGCTTCACAATACCCCTGCAGAAGCCTCAGCAAACTATTTAGCCTCCTTGGGTTCTGGGTTTTTAATTGCCCAGGAATATCAAGAATCCTAAAATACCTGGATGAAGTTCATGGACATCCTCAGGGCCTCTGAATCAACAGGTGCTAGAATACTGAACACAGATAATCTTAAAAGCTGCACAACAATAAAGGTGATTATTGGGGGGAAATATTACTCTTCAAGCACCCCCAATGATGCAAGTCATCAGGGAGGGTCTGTAAAGAAGAAGGGAAAGAAAAAGGAGACCACACTTGTTGACTATCTTTTCTATGCTGTAGCACGATGAGTTTTACATGTTTCTCTCTCTCCTAAGTCTCATGCCCAGAGGTTCCTGCTCTTTTTAGTTAGGAAACAAAGAAACATGTTCCTCCCTTGGCCACCACCCTCCATATGTCCCAATTCCTATCTAATTCAAATCCCATTATGCCACCAGGGTTATTCCTCTAAAACACTTTCCTGACTGTATTACTTTCACTGTCATTATTCAATTGACCTTTGTAAAAATTAGAAAAAAGTTCCTTTCTTCAGTGAAGATTTTAATTTAGTGTATTATTCCATACTGTGAAAGCTCTGTTCAGGGAAGCTATCACTGGTCATAGTTATGCCTGCATATATAGAAAACCTACAATCTCATCTACTCACACCCAACCCCTCAAATCCCAGGGCACACAAGCCAGACGTGTATACATTCCATTGGCCCATGCCTCCCAGGAGAGGTGATGAGATCAGGTTCCAAATTGGTAAGAAATGAGTATTAGGTCCCTAAGAGTGGAAGATATGCAAGAGAAACCACCTTAGGGAAATTCCAGAATCTACTGCATCCTGTAGTGCGGGAGACACACATATGTGTGCCGTTAAGCTTACACATGGATTGTGTATGTTCGTGGACATATGAGCTGGAGGGATTTATGCAGGAAGGCTTCTTCTCTACAGCCCCGGGCTCATCTGAGAAGACTGGAATCTCCATACCAACCACTCCCATGTTCGTCCATATCTAGGATGTGAATGGTAGGTAGCTCCTTTGACATGATATCCTTCTAGAGGGCACAATCATTTCATATGGACTGCTTCCTGCTTACATTGTTAATTCCTCATTGCTCAAAAAAATCAAATACCTTAGCCAAATTTTATTCAATATCCTTCAGAATCAGGCTAAAGATTTCACCATTTCCTTTCCATCACATTCCCTAAGGTTTCCACAAACCACAGGATTCATGAATCCTTCAATAAGCCATGCACTTTCACTCACTCATGCCACTCGCTGATTCAGCTATTCTTTTGGAATGCCATTTTCTATACCCAAAACTCCAATGCATCCTCCAAGATCCCCCTCAAATGTCATCTTTGCTATGAAGTCTTTCCTATCTTTTTTCTTTCAGCAAAATTACTCACTTTGATTATTCATTCAACAAATACTTATTTGGCATCTCAGTCTGTTAGGAGTGTATCTATTGTAGTATTTTAGTCTGTGTGTCTGAAAGTTCTCTGAAGACATATTTATTTATATTCCTAGAGACTGGCAAGGTGCCTGACACATATTAGGGGTTCAATAAAGAAATGCACCTTTACATCTCCATTACTCAATTCAGTGAGCTAAATCCAGAGTAAGTGTTATCAATTAGGATAAAGATTCTATGCATTCTCAAAAAGGGAAACAGTGTCCCTGAGCGGGGGAGGGGGGGGATGTACTGATTTGTGTCCTCCCTCACAAATTCACATGACTAAGCTCAAACCCCTGGTACTTCAGAATGTGACCATATTTGGAGACAGGGCCTTTAAAGAGGTAAAGTTAAATGAGGTCATATGGGTAGGCCCTAGTGAAATCTGACTGGTATTCTTACAAGAAGAAGAAATTCAGAAACACAACAAGAGACAACAGGCATGTGCATGCACAGAGGAAAGGCCATATATGGACACAGCCAGAAGATGGCATTTGCAAGCCAAGAACTGAGGCCTGAGGAGCAATCAAATCTCCTGACCTCTTGCCTCCAGAACTATGAGAAAACAAATATCTGTTATTTAAGCCACCGGACTGTGGAATTTGATTACAGCAAATTAATACAAAGGGCAAAAGAATCCCAGATATTATAACAGTTTGTGGCCCTTAAAGTTCAACCCTACTTGACAAAATTGTATTCCTTAGTATTATCTTCTTAGAGTAAAATTAAAATATTTTGAATTAACTGATAAAGACATAAGAGGTTGATAATAAAAAAGAGCTGAGAAACAATGAAGTAGCTAATACAGAAATGCATCTACTATTAAGTTTTTAAGTCTGGATGGATACATACACACCGGGAAATAGTAACTGCCCAGAATGTACATGCATACATACTCTTGGCACCTTCCTTCTTACTGTAACAGGGCGGTATCTCCCTCTGTGCTAGTCTAAAACCCACAGTCCTCCCACCTTGTCAGTACCTTCCCAGTTTTTACTTCTTTAGGAGATAATTTGCTAGAAATTTATGTATTTCTCAAGTCTTTCCCACCTCAAAAACAAAAATCTCTACCAACCCCATTTAATCTTCCCCATTTTCCCTCTCCCTCACAGTCAAAATTGCTGGAGGACTGGCTTCACACACTGTCTCCCTTTCCTGTCCATCTCCAATGTGGCATCTACCACCTTGCTTCACAGAGGCTTCTAATCACCAGCAACTGCCATGCAGCCAAATGCAATGGGCATGTTTCAGTTCTCACCTCACAGAGACCTCCTGCCAGCATTGTTCCACTTCCTGAAAGACTCTACTCCACCTGGGCTTTTACTCCACTCTCACCAGTTTTTCCCCAGCCTCCCATGCCACTCCTCCCTCACCTTCCTCCCTCTGTCCATTACTGCTGGAATTCTTCAGGGCTCAATCCTAAGTCCTATTCCTTCTTCTGGCTCTATACTCTGTATAGATGATTCCAGTTCAGCACTTCAGTCATGTCTCACCTTCCTTCAGAGCTGCCTCTCTTCCTGAACGCACCTCTATCCATCCATTTGCACAACCTTGACTCTACCCTCTTCCCATTATCCCTAGGGTAGAAACTCAAAAACTTCCAATACAATGTGCTCCCACGGATCACTCAAGATTTTTCTCCCTGATGCCTGGAAGCCTTGCTTGATACCTACTGTCAGTAACCAGTCAGCCTATCTCCCTTCACCATTCCTGACCTTCAGAGGGGCATCGCCATGGCCATGGTCACCATCACATTTTTGGACAGGCTCTAAGTAAGTAGCTTGTTCACTTCTCAGATGCCAGCACAGCCATCTTCTTTCACAAAGTAATGCTTTGTTGTAGATAAAGACCAAGCCTCTTGAAAAACTATTCCAACCCTAGCAGCACCTGAGTGGGTCAGTTGAGTGTCTTGATTTTGGCTCAGGTCATGGGACAGAGCCCCACATCAGCCTCCACACTGAGCATGGAGCCTGCTTGTGATTCTCTCTCTTGCTCCCTCTGCCCCTCCCCCAACTCACACTCACACACACCCTCTCTCTCTAAAAAAAAAAAAAAAGCAAAAACAAAAAACAAAAAAACATTCCAACCTTAAAGTTGATATGATCTAATTATATGTCTCATCTGGTATACAGAAGGAAAACAAATGTCCTGATCCATAAAAAAAATTACACAGCATATACTTAAATATATACTTATGCATAGGCTGGTGATCCTGGTGAATTCAATCTTGTGAACTCACTTTCTCTTGAGCCATTTTCATGAGTTATTGTTCTTTAAATGAGGATGTGCATTCACACACTTGTAACTTATAAAAATGAGTTTCCTGACATGACAAAGGCAAAATAAAAAAATAAAAACCCATCACTCCACTTTTGTTTCTGTACACTTATCTAGTAGAGGTTTCTACAATTAGTTGATTAGCTTCCTTTACATGTTAAAAAGCACACAGTAATAACATGAAAGCTTGCTTCTACAAAATTTAAAACAAGGAAAACACACCATTATTCCACATAAAAATTCAAGTTGGAAAAAAAAGAAAAAATTCAAGTTAGAGCTGAAATTTAAATCTCTTTACAGAAATGAAGTGTCCTGATCTGAAGCCCCACCAGAAAAGTGGAGTATTTTCTGACCGCAGTCTCTCTTCAGCATACGTACCCTAAGAGAATAGAGTCCAAACTTGTTTATCTTTGCATCCTTAACACACAGCATGATTCTGATTCAAAAAGGCTGTTAACACTAATGAACTGAATAAATGCATCCTGATTTCAAGGAGCTCATAGTCTAGTGGGGAGGGGGAATGTAATTAAAGGATACTTTAATCAGTGACTATTAGCAAACAAAGAGAAAGAGTGACAAATGGATTACTGGAAAGACCCAAGACACGGAGATCTTGAATTCAGCCTATGTAGCAAGCTGGGTTTTCTTGCCTAGCATACATGTCTCCACTCTTCTAGTAACAGAACATACTTTTTGCTTGGGGAACCATCTCTCTCCACGCCACCCAAGGTGGCCTTTGACCAGTGCAATCAGAGCACTGAGTCTCCGGTCATAGTTTGATTCAGTAATTATGCCATGGTGACAGAGTTCCTTCCAAGATGCTTGCTGGAGGGATGGAGGGGCAACTAGAACTCTGTTAGAGTAGCCCTGAAGCTGTCGGGAGCCACAAGGAGAGATGCGTGCACAGCAATGGAGGACTCTTCAACAGTCGCCAAAATTCTCTTCTACTCCTTCACAGACGAAGTCTTACTCATTCCACCGCCTTATTTAAATGTTCCAACCTTTGAGAGGAGGGAAGGTCTTCTCAGTCAGAATGAGTCATTCCTTTGTTCTCACAGTATTTTATTTAATATTCTAAAGCATTTACCAAGCTTGTTACTTAATTCTTCTCGCTGACAAATGGATAATATTGGCCTTGAATCTGCTCTGTGAGCCTGTTCCATTTAAGCACCATTTTAAAGATTCAAATACCAGCAAGACAAGATTCGCTTTCTTTTTTTTAAATAAAAGAGGTGGGTTTTATTTTTTAATTTAGACTTTAAGCAACAATGATGCATATTTTTGGTCTTACCTTAAGCATTAATTACAGTCATTTTAAAAATCAAATCTAAATCCCAGTTTAGCTATTTTGAGAACAGTGTATGGGGGAATTCATTGTCTTTGGTCAGTTATTAGGCTTTCATTTTCTTTGAGTTGCACATAGAGTTTAAAAAAATCATTTATATCACACAAATGCTTTCGAATTATGTATGCATTTCCCACTCAATTTTGTCATTTAACGAAGGCTGACATCCTGAAGATTCACAGGATCTAAATCTTGCGGTTGCTATGCTCACTTGCCTCAGATTTTTTTTACTCCTATTCTTTAAAATAATATATATGTACATTTATATATACATGCCTACATATACAAATGTTAATATAAATAAAATTTATGTATATATAAAATATTTATATATACCTACAAAATGTTCTCCACTTCATGGAACGATTTGATACATGATTCAAATTGACATAAAATATGTCATTTGAAGAAACTGATATTACAATATCAACATTAACATTATGCATAGCACCTCATTTTATTATCTTTATACATTTCAACCAAAGCCACATTTAAAAAAGAAATCTTAATTACTGATAAAACTTCACTGAGGCTTTTTAGGTCTCATCGAGAGACACATTTTCCATTTCAAACTTCTTGAGGAATAAAATATTCAAAGTGCTATTTTCCTAGACTTCCAAAGAAACATTCAATAGTCCTTTATCTGAAGTAAAATGAAGAGAGAAAGCAGTAGCCTCAGCAAGGAGCTAGGCTGTCCTCATTCAAGTTCATCCCTTTCTGGGCATGTAGAGTTTACATGGGATTGTCCACACATCCAATTTGAAGATCTTGACTCTTCCCTGGAATCAGATATGTTGATTAGGATGCTTCTCCAGGGGTGCCTGAGTGGTTCAGTGGGTTGAGCGTCTGACTCTTGATTTCAGCTCAGGTCATAATCCCACAGTGCTGAGATGGAGCCCCCGGTCAGGCTCTGTGCTGGGCATGCAGCCTGCTTGAGATTCTCTCACTCTCCCTTTCCCTCTGTCTCTCCCCACTTACACGTGTGCTCTCTCTCTCTCAAAAAAAATGCTTCCCCAAATCATTCAGTCCTCTGCAAATTCTTTATGTTGGCTACTCTTTCCAAAAAGAAAGGTTGCATAAATGTTGTGGATAATGTTTTCCGTCCTTCCTGTGTAGTTGGGGTATGATGTTTACAAGATGAGAAAGTATCAGCAAACAAGAAACCGTTGGGAACAGTTTCTTCATGATATGGTTGGCCCTACTAAAACCAGAACAAAAGCAAAAGAAAACAACCTGACAAGTAGCAGGAGAGCTGCAGACCAGCAGAGCAGTGGGTGCTGAGGAACTATGAACCCAGACAGCCCTTCTCCGGAAGGGCAGGTGCTGGCTACAAAGAGCAGGAAGACTGCAGTCACAATCTCCCTGCTGGGAAGGGTAGAGAGGGAAGGAAAAAGGTCTGGCTAATCTTTCCAGCTGTGCCTTCCTTCATTTTCTTTTTTTATTTCAATTTTTTATTTAAACTCTAGTTAGTTAACATATATGGTAAAATTGGTTCATGTGTAGAATTTAGGGATTCATCTCTTACATGACACCCAATACTCATCACAAGTGCCCATCTTAATGCCCGTCACCCATCTAGTCCATCTCCCACCCACATTCCTCCATCAACCCTCAGTTTATTCTCTATAGTTAAGAGTCTCTTATGGTTTGCCTCCCTCTTTTTTTCACTTTCCCCTATGCTCGTCGGTTTAATTTCTTAAATTCTACACACAGCGAAATCAGATGGTATTCGTCTTTCTCTGACTTGTTTCACTTAACGTAATACACTCTAGCTTCATCCGCATCATTGCAAACGGTGAGATTTCATTCTTTTTGATGGTTGAGTAATATTCCATTATACAAACATACACACATACATACATACACACACACACCCCACAATTTCTTTATCCATTTATCAGTTGATGGACAACTGGGCTCTTTCCATAATTTGCCTATTATTGATAATGCCCCATAAATATCAGGGTGCATGTGCCCCTTCGAATCAGTATTATTGTGTCCTTTGGGTAAATACCAAGTAGTTCAAGTGCTAGGTCATAGGGTAGTTCTATTTTGGTGGGAGTACAAACTGGTGCAGCCCCTTTGTAAAACAATTTGGAGGTTCATCAAAAAGTTAAAAATAGAACTGCCCTCCTTCCTTTTAGTTAGGAAAGTCCCCACATGGGGCTCCACAGGACTGAATGGCCAGCCAAAAGAGGCCAAGATGAAGGCAATCAGTTATTCGTCCATCAGCTATAAGTTCACTCTATTCTGGAGTATAAGGCAGGAGATGGGAGGAAACAGGCCTGAAGAATGTGTCCAGAAGTATTCCTACTCAGCAAGAGGGCACTGAGCTCTACATAAACAGAAGTGCCAGGTTCAAGGAAAAGGCCTGGAGCAATCACCTCTGTATTTTTTAAATGATAAATGTGGCATTTACTCTGTACTAAACACAGTGCTAACTGCTTTTAATATGTTATATCTCACTTAATCCTGACAAGCCTTATGAGTTGGTATAGTCATTCCCATTTTATGAATGAAAATGGCCTACTGCTATCATTTTACAGATAAAGAAACTAAGGAGTAAAGGCCCTTCCAGACAATACCCAGGCTAGGGTTTGAACTACAGTCTTCTGGCTTCAATTCCAGTACCCTGTCAATGTATCCCCTCTTCATTAGAGAGGAAAAGAGTATCATACTGAGCTTTCTCAAAAGGTGAGAATATGCGTGAGTTATAAATATAAAATGTTCTTTAAAAAAAAAATCTCAAGCACACTTAGTTAAACCTCCCATTAAACACTAGAACTCTACAGGAGAAAAAAAAACCTCCCTTTGATTATGAGAGGTCAGCATGTTATATATACACTCATGTGTACTTTAACTGTTTTCTTTGCCAAAATATTCTTTGAACAAAAAGGCAAAAACATTCATTTAAAAACACAATTTAAAAATGTCATTTTCTTCATAGTAAAGTTGCATCCCTTGGTTTTACAAGAACTGGATGGACAATTTGGTAGCATTTTAGGGGCGCCTGGGTGGCTCAGTCAGTTAAGCATCTGACTTCAGCTCAGGTCATGATCTCCCAGTTCATGAGTTCGAGCCCCGCGTCGGGCTCTGTGCTGATGGCTCAGAGACTGGAGCCTGCTTCAGATTCTGTGTCTCCCTCTCTCTCTGCCCTCCCCCACTCACACTCTGTCTCTGTATCTCTCAAAATAAATAAATAAACATGAAAAATTAAAAAAAAAAGTTACTAAACTGCCTCATTTCCATCCCCAACAAACCTGTCAAGATCTGTTTTACTGAAGTCTAGAATCAGTGCCGATTTTATGTATTAAACATAATTCCAAAGTGTATAGTGAGAGACATTCACAACAGTTCCATGGGAAAAGAAGTTTTTATGTTGTGAAACAGCACATTTGCCAAATGACTGTAAGTCAGTCTTCATGAAACATTACGCCAAAAAAAAAAAAAAAAATCCCCCCAAAACCAAAAACAAAACACTTCATGCCAGGCATTTTACGTCCAGTTGCCAAAATGCATACTACAATAAAAACTTGGTTTTCTATCCATTATGTCCTCTCTTTCTTCTGTGAAACGTTCTGGCTAAATGACACATTTGGTACTCACAGGCTACTTTCTGGTACCCCAATCCATCAGCTTCTACCGGCAAGATTAATATATAAGTTAGTCCTATTTCTTTCCAAACCTGTTCACACCAGTTGTGCTTGTTAAAATTATATAATTTAATTATTACATAAATTGGAGAAATATCAGTATGTAAACAAAGCTTTTCAATGGAAATTAATTTGAATTCAAATTAATTAATTTGGAAAAACTCCATAAAGACAGGTTACTAAAGGATGCCTGGGTGACTCAGTCAGTTACATTGTGACTTCGACTCAGGTCATGATCTCACGGTTTATGGGTTTGAGCTCCACATCTGGCCCTGTGCTGACAGCTCAGAGCCTGGAGCCTGCTTCGGTATCCTGTGTCTCACTCTCACTCTGCCCCTCTCCTACTTGCACTCGCTCCCTCGCTCTCTCGCTCTCAAAAATAAACATTAAAAAAAAAATTTTTTTTAAAAGATAGGTTACTAAAATAAACTGCTACTGAATTAAATGTTCTCAAAACATCTTAGATTTGGGGGATAAGGTCTGATAAGTTTAAATGGATTCTGTCCTCAGATTGGCTCACAGGTATCTAAGGTCTCCACCTTAAACCAAAGACCTTAAGCTAGCATTTACAAACTCTGCATTGTAGATGTGGTTTTATACAAGAGAGATGAGGTAGAACTTTCTTCAGCTAATCACAGTCTAAGCAGAGGTCTTGGGTCTACATCAAATAATTTGGTGAATCAAAGTGTATTCACTTTAAGTTAAAATATACTATAAAAAGTACATGTAATTTTTATATTATGGACCTAAGAGGTAAAACTTCCAGTTATAAAATAAGTAAGTCATGGGGATGAGAAGTACGGCATAGGGAATATAGTCAATAATACTGTGATAACTTTGTATGGTCACACATGGTAATTATGCTCACCATAGTGAGAAAAAACATATGTGTAAATTTTTATGATCCTTTCAGGTTAAGACTTTTGATTTACCAATAAACTACTAGACTAATTACATTAAAATAAGAGGATTCTACTACAGTTCTTAATATGAGCAACGTTTTAACACTGCCATAGTTTACCTTCCAGGGCACCTTATTTCGACAACTACCCTACTCGTCATTTGATAAAATATTTTTTCAATACTTTACTAATAAATATTGCGCAATTTGCGGGGCACCTGGGTGGCTTAGTCGGTTAAGCGTCCCACTCTTGATTTCAGCTCAGGTCATGATCTCACACCACGTGAGATGAAGCCATCAGGCTCTGTGCTGACACTGTAGAGCCTGTTTGGGATTCCCTCTCTCTCTCTCTCTCTCTCTCTCCCCCTACCCTCTGCTTATGTTCTCTTCCTCTCTCTCAAAATATATAAACATTAAAAAAAAGAAATAATTGCTTTTAATCTGTTCTTTCACCCAGTTTTACATAGATACCTCAGTTCCAGCTCTCTATACAAAAAGGGACTTCAGAGTATCAGTTCCCACTTGCTGTCTTACAGTACGCTACACAATTTTACATTTATTATTGCAGCAGGAAACTCTATCAGGAGGGCATGACATGTATCATTATCTCTATTTCACAGACAGGGAAGCTGAGCCTCACATCACTTGCCCAAAGTTAGGCAGCAGATTGGTTGGTGGCTAGAAGCCAAGCCTTAAAACCCTACTTTCACTACCAGCTAGTTTTCTTTCTCCAAGACACCAAATCATGCCACATTCTAACCATCTGAACTTTAATCAAGTTACACAACTCTTACACGTACCTAAGGCTTCTTTAACAGTAAACAGCCACCACCTAGTGATGGCTCGCTATATGGCAGGCATTATGCTGAGCACTGACCATGTATAAGAGCCTCATCTCATCTCTTTGCTAGGGACTTGTCCAAGCTTACATATGTAGGTAGGTAGAACTGGGACTTGACTCAAGCTGACTCCAAGAATCCAGCTCTCAAATGACAATTGAGCTTTCACTGCTACACCAGAGTGCTCGCTGAGTAGTTTATAAATTCATCTAGGTAAGAAACGATGTTTTTGTATTCTTCTCTTGGGAATGTATAATGGGTACAATGGACAAAGTAATCTGTTGACAGTTTTCTCTTGCATTCCCTTCAAGCAGTGACTCTGATATCTTTGTGTACAAATCAGTTGGAGACTTTGTGAAAATGTAGATTCTGATGTAAGTGAGCAGAGGTTGAACCTAAGATTCCACATTTGTGAAAACTTCCAAGTGATGCTGATGCTGGTCTTGAACCACACTCTGAATGGCAAGATGCAAAACAAATGCTGCTTTTCTCCCATACATCTGGTCATAAGCGAATGGCTTTACTGGGTTAGGTGTCTCATCAGTTTTACCTCAGAATGGATCAAGGGCCCTTGGACATCAACTGATGACAGGAAATCAGGTGGACTTCACTAGCTGAAGACGAACAGGAAGCTAGGGAGTAGGAATCTTTTTGCTCAGAGTTTTATCTCCGAATATTATTTGAATAAAATAATTTTGCATGTGAAGCTGTACAAGTTCTTCAGCATCAGAAGCCTCAGAAACGTTGATACTTTCTGCATTTTTGATAGAAAATTCTCTTTTGATAGACTGCTTTAATACTCTGAATTTTATATTTTTTTAATTTTTTTAATGTTTTATTTATTCTTGAAAGAGAGAGAGAGAGAGAGAGACAGAGCACGAGTGGGGGAGGGGCAGAGCGATAGAGGGACACAGAATCGGAAGCAGGCTCCAGGCTCTGAGCTGTCAGCACAGAGCCTGATGCGGGGCTTGAACTCACAACCTGTGAGGTCATGACCTGAGCCGAAGTCGGAGGCTTTACCAACTGAGCCACCCAGGCACCCCAATACTCTGAATTTTAAATTGTTTTTTAAAATTTTATTTTTTTCATTGAAGTATAGTTATCAATGTTACATTAGTTTAAGATGCACAACACAGTGACTCAAACAAGTCCACATGTTATTCTGTGCTCACAAGCATAGCTACCATCTGTCACCGTACAAGGCCACCACAATACCACTAACTATATTCCCTATGCTTTACCCCTCCTCATCCCTGTGACTTATTCATTCCACAACTGCAACCCTGCAATACTCTGTATTTTTGAGTCATTTCATAACGAATTTTGTAAGGTATTAGAGAAGAAACATGAGCTTTTGGAGCAACAAAAGATCAGGATTTGGCATTCCAGCTCTAATGATGCATTAGTTGAGTGACCCAAGGGAAACCGATGTTCAGAGAGGTTAAGTTACTTTGCTATGAATAAAATGGGCTAAGGCTACCTATACCTCCTTATATATGTCATAGAATTAAGTGCAATAATACTTTCTAAGATCACCTAGCCACATGGTAGGTATCTACATCTGTTTTATCATTCCACTTCCCTTGGTATTTAGAAAAGTCATTTCCTACAATGCCAGTCTCTCCCAGTTGGCAAAAGTGAATGACAACAACAAAACATATTTGCTAATAGTTGGGCTGTAAGGGAAAACAGTGTTAAAGTAATAACAGCTAACACTCCCTAAACACCTTTTAGGGTACCACACACACTCCAGGGATGTTCCCATTATCATCCTTTTTACAAGTAAATAGGGTCAGAAAGATTAAGTAACTAGCCCAAGATTTCACTCCCATAACCATAGTTTGCTACCATAACCTCTAGCCACTTGCCTCCCAAGTAACCACATACTTGGTGACACAAAGGAAATCAAAGCCAATCCCAAGGATAGAGTGAAAATCTGAGTCAGTATGCCTTGAAATGTCTCATCTTAATGTCTGGAACACTTCCTTCCAGGCTTATGAAAAACCTTACAGAGAATTGGGGGATTTAGTTGTTCTTATTGAAGCTGCTTCTTTATACTTATTCTGACAACTCAAACTTAATTTCACTGAAGTTATGAACCACATCTTGAAGACTTTTGTGTCTGTTAAGTATAGAGCTTAATCCAGGGATCCTCAAATACTTGATTTAATATATTATTTCCCCCTGGAGCTTGGCTCATTGTTAACTCCAGCATAGATTCTGTAAATAAAATGCTTGAAGTCAATTCTGATGTTGACAAATACCAGAGCAAATGGACTTTAATTTGGAACATGAGTAAGGAAAATGAATGCTATAGAAGTGTAGCATGCTAAATCACAAAGAAAAGAAACTAAAAACATCCAGGAAGACACTATCTTTCTTTCTTTTTTTTTTTTTAAATCCTAAGTTCTATTCAACTGAAAGGGTGCAATGGCTTAGAAACCATTATCTACTATTACCCTTCAGAGAAGGAAGATCTGGGGTCAATTATGACATCTCAAATTACCCAATCATTATCCCTGTTGAGTAATTCAGATGACACCACCTAAGACACTGTGTTAATTATATACAAGATGATGACAGATGTGCTCCTGAAAATTGGTTGCAGATCTAAAGATGGAGTCAGAAGGGAGTGATGAAAGAGAGATTCGGAGAAGAATATTTGGCAATGCAGGGGATTAAATGGAAACTACACTAAATAATTACTGCGCTTCATTCATGACAGGTTCATAAACTTTTTTCATTACTAATGGGAAAAAAACTCAGACCTTTCATGATCCTCTGTCTAAAAGAAAGATCCTAACATAGTTGAACTTAACATAGTATGATTTCATTGTTACAGAAATTTTCCTAAGAGAAGGCTGAAGCATTTAACATGTCAAGCATTAAACCTCAAATGAGGGTTCGAGCCAATCCAGCGTGTTATAATTACAGTTGTACGGTTCACCACAATAACTATACTCCAGAGCATGAACTCAAGCTACTCTCTTGGGGAAAGAGTCCTTGTCTTGGAGAACAAAGTTAACAAACCACACAAACAAAAAAATATTTCAAAGGCATCCTTCAGACCTTCGTAAAGTAGTTTGCATTTGCTGTGATGTCATACTTTCCTCCACATCTTTCTGTCAAGAAATGGACATGTATCTCAAATTTATCACTCCCTAAGCCTCGATGTCTTTAGAATTCTTCTTTGTGCCATAATCTGTCTAGATACATTTGATGGGAACTGTGTGAAGAGACAATGAATATTCCCAGAGGACTGGTCTCGTAAAGATGCTGATAAAATGGTAACAGCCAAATGCTAAGAAATGAACAAAACCCTATGCACCAGGTGTCTCTGAATGGTTTCCATCTCGTAAGAACTAAACGCTTATTCTTCTGTTTCAGCACTCCCTCCTAACCCCCTACTTAGATCTCAAAATGAAACACCAACAGGAACACCTGAGAAATAAAATCTGACCTTGTCAACACACTCACTGCTGGCAGAGACCAAATGAGTATTCGGGAAAACAGCCAAGTGCCAAACTCTAAATATTTCACCTTAACTTACAAAAGATTTTCCAATACAACTTTAAAAATGAGTCACGATCTGAAGAAGGAAAGCCAGCATGAATCATCCTAGGACTTTTATAAGATTAAATTTCAGAGAAGTTAGTGAAATACTGCCTAGTGTTAAGAATTGGAAATATTATGGAATTAAAATTCTCAGGCTAAGGAAATGCCATGCCAACTTCTGCCACCACAAAAATAGAACATCCAAAGCCACACACAGTTTGTAGTCTGGTTTCGAAACTAAAAATGAAATAGCTGATTAGCTGAATCTGCATGTTTTAAGGGAGAGAATGAGTTAGAGTGGGCATTATTCTTTCCCCTGAGCAAGTAGACAGCTTTATAGATAAATACTTTAAAAATCTGAACGATAAAGAAGTTTTCCATCCAACCTCTCTACACATTCTGCACAAGTTGTGAAAACCCTTAGAGACACAAATATGACAATGCTTGCTATAATCTAGTATACTTATTTTCTAGTCCCAATCATTTCATTGTTATTATCAATAAATTCTTTTAACCTCCAGGGGCACCTGCATGGCTCAGACAGTTAAATGTCCAACTCTTGATTTCGGCTCAGGTCATGATCCCCTAGTTTGTGAGTCAGAGCCCCAGGCTGTTAGTGTAGAGACTGCTTGGGATTCTCTCCCTCCCTGTCTCTCTGCCCCTCCCCTGCTCATGTGTGCTGTCTCAAAATAAATAAATAAACTCAAAAAAGAATATATTTTAAAAAATTATTTTAACTTTTCTACAGCATTCCCCATCTTACTATCTAAAAGGATACACTAACTATAACAAAGAACATTAAAAAAATAATAATAGGGGCGCCTGGGTGGCTCTGTCGGTTAAGCGTCCAACTTCGGCTCAGGTCATGATCTCGCAGTTTGTGAGTTCGAGCCCTGCGTCAGGCTCTGTGCTGACAGCTCAGAGCCTGGAGCCTGCTTCAGATTCTGTGTGTGTGTCTCTCTCTCTCTGCCCCTTCCCAGCTCGTGCTCTCTCTTTCTCTCTCTCAAAAATGAATAAACATTAAAAATAATAATAATAATAAAGCAACAGCACCTTCATGGAATCCTGTGAAAAGGAAACAGGAAAAGAACAGGAAGAATAAACAGAATATATTAAATATCTCACTAGCACCTTGACTTACCTTCAACTCTTAAGCATATAGCAGTACATATTGCATGACTACTGTAAAATCTTTTGTGAAAAAGTCCATTTCTCCCAAGCAGTGTCTTTGTGAGTGACTCTGCCCCATTCTCCTGCCTGACACACAGCATCCCCAATGCTGACCTCAACCATGTGGTCCCTTACACTGGCCTCATCACAGTTACTCTGAGTCCCAGAGACCCATGGGATCACAGGAGGAGCCTCTATCCTCAGAGGGGGAGGACTATTACATTCTTATTTCCTCTTCAGTCCCATTCAGTTGGGGGAGAACAAGGTGGAAAAGTGGCTAATTTCTTCAGTCAGAGCTTAAATTCTAAGAAATAAATTGCAGCAATATAAAAAATGGAGAAAATTAACAAATCATCACTTTTCTGTTTAGTCTTAGAATTTGTTTTGAGTTACTTTAATATACTTCATGAAAAAAAAAACTGTCATATTTACATTTTTTTCTTGCAAAGGGAAAATTATATTCTACATTCTCCTCTTTGACTTATTATTAGAGTCCTTGATTCTATTACATATACTAGTTCATTAAAGCTTTAATTTTTTTTCCATACTGAGATAAAGACTAATACCCACCTTTACAGACTATATATGAGGCTAAGCTATAACTAAGCAATGACATTCTATGAGTATTTTCCCTGTTACATTGACCATAAATGTACATACAAGCCATATCACTTGTATAAGAAATAGGCAAACAAAATGAATCTTATATAAAATCTGAAATTACACTTTTAAAAAGACAGATTGTGGGGTACCTCAGTGGCTCCATCAGTTAAGCGCCTGAGTCTTGATTTTGGCTCAGGTCATGGTCCCAGGGGTCATGGGACTGAGCCTGGCATCGGGCTCCACAGTGAGCATGAAGCCTGCTTAGGATTCTCTCTCTCTCTCTCTCTCTGTCTCTCTCCTTCCCTCTTCCTTCCTCTACCTCCTACCCGGCTCACATACACGTTCTGTCTCTAATTTAAAAAAAAATTAAAAAGACAGATTACAAAGACAATAATTCTCAAATATACTGGAATATGCCCTTGGCTCAAAACAGCATTAACTTTACAAATCGAAACCACACTGAGATACCACCTCACATGGGTCAGAGTGGTTAAAATTAACAACTCAGGAAACAACAGATGTTGGCGAGGATGTGGAGAAATGGGAACCCTCTTACACTGTCGATGGGAAAGCAAACTGGTGCAGCTGCTCTAGAAAACAGTGTGGAGGTTCCTCAAAGAATTAAAAAATAGAATTACCCTAGAACCCAGCAATAGCACTATTAGGAATTTATCCAAAGGATACAGGAGTGCTGATTCATAGGGACACATGTACCCTAATGTTTATAGCACCGCTTTCAACAATAGCCAAATTATAGAAAGAGCCCGAATGTCCATCAACTGATGAATGAATAAAGAAGATACGGTTTATATATACAATGGAATACTACTTGGCAATGAGAAAGAATTAATTCTTGCCATTTGCAACAACATGGATGGACTTGGAGGGTACTATACTAAATGAAATGAGTCAGAGAAAGATATATGTTTTCACTCATGTGGAATTTGATAAACTTAACAGAAGAACATGAGAGAAGGAAAGGGGAAAAATAGTTTCAAATAGAGAGGGAGGAAAACCATAAGAGACTTAAATACAGAGAACAATCTGAAGGTGGATGGAGGGGAGCGGGTGGGGGAGGGAAATGGGTGATGGGCACTGAGGAGGGCACTTGTTGGGATGAGCACTGTGTGTTGTATGTAAGCGATGAATTATGGGAATCTACTCCCAAAGCCAAGAACACACTGTATACACTGTATGTTAGCTAACTTGACAATAAATTATATTAAAAATAATAAAAATCATCAGCAAGAAAAAAAAAGAAAATTCACATATAACTTTTGACTCCCCCAAAAACTTAACTGCTTTAACCTACCCTGGACCAGAAGCCTTGCTGATAACATAAACAGTAGATTAACACATTTTGTGTATATGTATTATACACTGTACTCTAATAATAAAGAGGAAAGAAAATATTATTAAGAAAGTCATAAGGAAAGAGAAAATTCATTTACAGTACTGTACTATATTTTTAAAAAATCCATGTATGAGTGAACCCATGTAGTTCAAACCCATGTTGCTCAACAGCTATAGTTTTTAAAAACAGGATGACAATTGAAACACTATATTGTACACTTGAAACTAATATTACACGGTACATTAACTAATTTAAATAAAAACTTAAAAAAAAAACCAG